>BGPT01000585.1:11093-29657 GCA_003297045.1 Symbiodinium sp. clade C Y103 | reverse complement strand
AATGCCTACCAATGAAAAACAAACCAAGACGCAGGTCCCCAGTACGATGAAAACTTGGTATGCGGAGATTTTCTGAATTTGGGAATCCTGCTTCTAGAGAAATGGAAGATCGTGAAAGCCGCAGCTTCTCAGCTGCACCCAAGTGCCGGGCCCAAAGAGTAGGCTGTGAGCTGTGCAATGTGAACCTCCAGGAGTTGAGGACCAGCATGCCCCGGTCTGACAAGGAATCCTGTCCATCTATAATTGACAGGAAAAATTGCATATATTTCCACCCCGTATTAGCCAAGTGCACATCATACATGGAGCATCTGGGTCTGAAGTGTCCAAATTTTTACTGACACACATCAGTGCATGGTGCAGCATGGTGCAGCATGCTATTTTCAAATTTGAATTCTTGAGACCCTTGCCCGCCTTGCCCTGGGTACCAATTTCACCCGCCCTTTCGTGGCTATTCAATTTCCCCAAGATGTGCCACCAGCCAGTGAAGCAGCAAGCCCCTTGCAAGCGCCTGTGATCGCTCCTCAGTGCTGGCGTGCATGAAGTCGCTTACACCCGGACTGCTGAAAGCACACATCTGCCCCACAAAATGTTTTCCTAGCACACCAATAATTCTAGTTTTACAGCAAATAGTCTTCACACATCTTCACAAAACAGGTTGAACTTTTGCATACCTTTGTTAGAATATGAAAAACTTACATATCTATTTGGGGTTTGCTGTGGCTGTGTGATATCTCCATCTATCTCCAGCAAACTCCTCTTCCTGGACCTTCCAAATCCACGGACGCAAACGCTTTAAAGTCTACTGAATCTACTGGAAAGGGGGGCAACAAGGTCACAAATTTGAGCAGTTTCAATCACAAACCTCCACAGCCGAAACCCCCTCTTGCAGCCAAGGGGCTGGCAGGGCCGTGCTTCCAGTCGACCAGGGAGATTGGAAGGCTGCTTTAAGAACTTCCACAGTGCTACCCATCGGTCTGGCAGGGAGAGGCCACCCCTACATGACACTTGAATGGTGCCAGTTGGGAATGGTTGACCTGGATTGTCTGGCACCGTTCAACCATACCAATTCTATGGACTTCCATTTTTTACGGCTTCATCAATTTAACCTTGATTTAGGGTTTCCAAACCATGCTCTAGCAAGCATACAACTTTCATGATGCTCCTGTAGGCATGTATTGACCCATCCTGACATTGTTCAAAAGGGTCAAAATGAACAACCCCTTAAAAATAGATGATTTACATCAATATGGTAGTTTGCTAAGGCACACCAGAAATAGAAAAATACATAAAAAATACAGCAAAAAAATCCGGCTCATTGGATCTCATTGGTGTCCTTTGACCAATCCACATAACCATGGTTGTCACCTCTGTCGAACAGAACAGCCCCCCCAAAAAAAGCCGGGGAAGCTGGTCCAGCAAGCTGCACAGAGCTGCCTTGGCGGTCCAACATACCACTACAATTGAGCAGTCCTTTTCACCGTCGTTTGACCATCAAAGATGAGGATTCCCAGATTCACCGCCAGAAAATATCAACTTTCCAAACAATCTTCAAGTGCTTCCATGGACGAAATGTGGTTAAACCCACAGAAAGCCAGAGTCTGGCTGCCATGGACCGACATGGCAGCTGCCATTTGAGGCACCGGCGCCAAAGGCCAAATGTGCCAGCTCGAAGGGCTGAAGACCTCATGGCACAGGGGATGGGATGGCGAGTGATGGGATGCTGGTGCGAGCTACAGTCGTTAACAGATATGCAAACACATATTGATATGAGGATATACAAACCTATTGATATGAGGATATATCTAGTCATTTATATGCGCAGGTCTATAAGTGCGCATCGCATATACTTATATTATATAACTATCAAATCACAATTATATGTGTATCCTATGGTTATGCAGTTATGTAGGTATGTAAGACACAGTTGTGGTTTGTCACGACCCCACTTGGGTAAATCTGTTGATGAACTGTTCCCATCAACCCATCTTTACGTGGCAGCATTGCGTCTTCAAGCATTGGTGGGACTATGGAAGAGTAGCAAGTCAGGCTCAGCAAGAAGAGGAAAACAAATCATATAACAATTATAGTCTAAAATAGCTATATCAACATATAATAACTATGGATCACTAATATAATGTCTTGTGTTGCAGTACCCATTCTCAGGGTAGTCTGCTCTCACCGGCCCGCGCCAGGAAATCCCGCAGCCTGCAGCCCCACCTCTGCGCTGGGATGCTTCCTTCACCGCAGCCACTGCCAATGATGGAACAGCCTTGGTCGCCAGCCAAGGAGGGGATGGCCACGGTGACAACATGCCATCCCCTCTGGTGAACCAACATGGCAAAGTGGAGAATCACCACTTTATTGGGAAAATCAACTATAAATGGACCATGTTCAATAGCTATGTTGAATTGACAGAGGGTAACCATGTGGCAGGTGCATTTTCCACAACTCTCAGTGAATTGCGTGGATACATCTGAATCAGCACAGGACAAGAACCTCAAAAAGGGTGACCCCGATCCGAGGTTCAATGGATGTTTTCTGATGCTTTCCATCCTTGGAAACATCCAAAGCGTCTATAGGTCCAAACATTCTTGGGGGGGTAGAGCAATTTGTTTGAGGCATTTAGTTTTGGGCTGGAATGCTTCGAAGTTGCAATTCCTGGTTTGATGATCTGCTTTTTGGACTGGACCAAAAGGGCCCAACAGTATTCCAGTATTGGCAATAGTTGAGCTGCATGATACGGCACAAATTTGATTGGAAGAAACTGACACATGAAGTGCTGTGTGAGACAGGATCTTACATACCAATGCCAAGTTGGTCCAAAACAAAAGATCCCACCAAAGGCCCGCAACACCCCATGGTCCATGTCCACTGCCACTTGCTTTTTTTCCGGTGGCTTCAGCGGCTTCAGTCGCGGGATCAACCGCGAGCAACGAGATTCCACGCCACTGTGGCAGCAACAATGGCAATGGCAAAGCCAGGAGCATTGTCCTCGAGAAAATTGATGAATCCTCTGCTTCCCCTTCTCCAAGCATCCATGGCTCTACTCCAAATCGTTGGCTCTTTGCGCTTGGGTGGTGACCAGGGGGCCCTGGGAGCTTTACCTCTCATCTTGCTGGCTGGAACTCCATCGTAGCAGGGCTCATCGCCATCCTCAAGTTCAGCCACCTGGAAGCCAGCACCCTGGCAGAAGGCTGCAGGGTCCTTGGTGATTTCACTCAAGGGGCTACACACCAAGGCACTGGGCCCACAGGGCGCCACTGAGCCTGCGCCCGCTGTGCCCGGGGCGAAGAAGTCCTCAGCACAGGACTGGAACCACAAGCGGCAAAAGGAGGGGCAAAGGATCACCAGATTCTCCTGGGCCTTGCTGCCAGTCCCTACATCGCCATCACACACTGAGCAAAATGCTAACCGGGCCATCTGGGCACATCTGCCGGATCTCTCATGTGAGAAACCGGCAAAAAGACTTCGAACCTGTTTGGTATGATTCCGCTCACAGCACGTTCTCTCATGATGCTCATCGCAGAAAGTCAAGTCCTGGTGACTTCGATCTTTGGGGCCTGAAGATTCATTGAAGCCAAGGGCTTTCGAACATGTCTCCGATGTCTCCTCTTCACTTGCCTCCACAGCACACAGCCTGGCAATCACTGAAAAGGCCAAGGATAGACCGCGCATGACCACTGCCGGCGTGACACCTACTGCGCCAAGATTCGGCGCCAGGCGTCACACTGACCATGACAAAACCGCGCACTCTTGAGTTGAAATGGGCAATCGGAAAATCTGACAGCTGTGCAATCGCTCAATCAGTTGCACGCAGTGGGACAAGTGCATTTGTCTGAAAACAAAGAATCCTCTAAACCCACTGGTTTCTCATCGTTTTCATGATATACATTTTTCCGTATTGAACTGACTATTTGGTGTGTGTGCACCAGTCATAGGCACATGCATGTGAATTGATGGCTGCTCGACCAACTTGCAAGGACATGTTTCCAACATACAGCTGTGCAAGGCTCTGGTGCTACCCCTTCCCTGCCTTAGTCCTTGTGGCGGGGTACAGCATGTCATGCAAAGTCTCAATCCATTTACATAAGCAGTTTCTGAGTTTCATTCCTTGTTTCAAGTTAGACCCTCCAAGTGCCCATGAAAATAGGCAAACGTCCTACAGTAAGTCATGATGGGATTATGATGGGTATGTTACCCGATTTAGGTACTTGGAAGGTCTAAGGAGATTGTTCAAGATCTTCCGGCATCCTGGGCATCAGGCCAAATGACCCGCTGCAAGAGCTAACCTTGCAACCTGGCGCTGGTTTCAGTAAAGTCATCCCCTGGGGTCTGGCTGTGATATATCCTGAAAAAAATGACCATATATTATGATCATATATGAATCGATTCAATCCACATTTGTATTTTCAAACCTGGAACCATCAGATTTCACGAATTCCCAAACCATGCTTTGGATGCCAGTGGTTCAGGCCTGGGTTGTAGTAAGAGCACGACAATTTCTTCCTGGTGAGCTACAGCTGGGGCTTTAGAATCTTTGCCAATGGCGGACTGATCCTGGGTATGGCCCCAAAAAATTGGTCTGCATGTTGTACATCGATTGTATAACGGATGGATAGTGGGGGGGAACAACACGAAAACATTCTCACTGATGGGGTCCAACATTAGCGGTTCCTTTCGCCACAGGTGTAAGGTGTAAGGCATGTTTCATCTTCAGAGGTGTAAGGCCGAATCACGGGGGGTAGCAAAACAAATATCGCACAAGCCCGAGCAAACCTGGCAAAAGCCAATATGTATTTATATATATATATATATACCTCAAAGAAAATGAACTCCGGATGTTTCATTGCTAATCTTTGATGTACTATTTGGATGTCGGAGAGTAGGGTAACACAACCGCATGAAAAATAAGACCATAGCCAAATCAACTTCAACCAACCTAGAATATTCTGGTCCCATCCATCAAATTCCTAACAAATCTGACAAACAAGTCCCAGAAGCAGTAGTCCCTAGCAAACAAAAATGAAACTCCCGGAAATTTCTTGGTGTAGTGCTCTTCTCGTCATGTTGTTGTCCAAACATGTCTGGGTCGATTGAGGGATGGCTCCCATACTCTTCAGCGTCCCCACAAACTCCTCCTGCAGGCTGCAATACAAAGGTCTCACCTCAATGGTTTTCCCAGTCCAACCCGATAATTGTTTGAAGAAGTGTAAAGGCTGGTGCTGTTCTTCTCCATTGGCAGGTGTGATTCACGGTCTGTATTTCATGGTGCTGTGATTCACGGGCGGATGGGCAACAGTTGGGATATTTAAAATTCAAGTGGCATCACATGCCCTGCCAAAAAAGGTACAGTAGTACTTCCCAAGGGCGTGACCGAGGAAAATTATATCATTGCACAGGTCTAGGTTTCTCAGTTTTGCGGCTGAAATCCCAAAGTGGCAAACTCAATCATAGACCCCTTTTTGTGCAAAGATGCTTATAACAACCCTGCAAATGGTAACATATTCTGTGAAATTTGTTGGTCCAAATGTGATCTACTGCGGTTCAATCTCAATCTCTTTGTTCCTTGAACGGTGAGACTCTAAAACCACCAAAACCAGTCGTACGTTTAATCTGGAATCCAATGGTACGTGTCCAAAACTCAGAGAAACACCCAACAACTGGATTTGTCTGAAAATGGGCTATAGCCCAAAACTGGATGGTTTACTACAATGTGGTTGGGAAACTCTTAGTAGCTCCTTTGCTTCCCACTTCATACGGAATATGGATACACATAGCTCCGAACAGCTCCCTCCTAACCACCTGATAGGATCTTAACACATCATCGTATATACCAATTTGCCCAAATTTGATATACATGGAAAGAAATTTGATGGCTGACACATTGATCAGCATTTTCCCGGTATTTTCCCGTACTTTCCCCATACTTTCCCCGTGAAAATCCATTTTTTTTGGGACAAACCCACGCCTTTGGGCTGTCGCACGCGCCAGGTCCAGAATCGGCGCCAGCCTCTCCCGGGTGTTGACCATCGCCATGGCAGAGAGGACCTGCTGGAGATCCATCCGAAGTGGGTCACGAATCATGGAAAGTAGAACAGTTCTAGATGGGATATGCCCTATAATAATGTGTGTATAGATGTGTGCTGGGTATGATATACCCCAAGTGATGTCTGTTAATGTGCGAGTAATGTCTACTAAAATGTAGTTGATGAATGAAGCGCCAATGAAGCGCGACTGGGATGCAACCCCGAGTGGGTTCACGACCTGCAAACAACCAGGAGTTGATGGCGAGTTCAAACATGTTGAAACCCATGTGCCTGAATTGGGTATAGAATGGATGCAGGAAACGGATATTATATTGAGATCAATCACTATCAATGAACATTACAATGGTTTGCCAACCTGATGGATCCTCAAAAGTCTGCAGTTTGGATGTTGACATCCCATTAGCATTCCCAGCCACGACAAAGTGTTCGGATGCCCGGGACAGAATAGTAAAACCCCCAACACTAAAGTCTTAGCCCCGTTTTTACTTTTCTTCGCCTTTTTTTCCAGTTTTTTTTTCCTCCTCATTTTTTTGAACCTGACCTCAAAGATTTGAATTAAAGAATCACCAAATTTCGACAATCTGAATTAATCAATGTCTGTGTTGATCCCATATGAAAGAATGCCAAAAAACAAAGTCGCGCAAAGGGGGTAGCTTTGAACCACATCGGAACCACAATAAAAAGCAATGTTTTGAAACCCCGAAATAAAGTAGCTGAATTATTCTGTGGAAAATGTTGGGTGAATACACTTAGCTGTTTAAGACCTGTTTAAGGTAAATTACTTTTGCAATCTGAACCCCTGAAGAAAGTGGCGGCTCCCTAAATAAAGTGTTCCAATTTTGGGGGATCTTCCTGATTTTTTTTGCCGGGGGTTCTCAGAGGGTTTGCCCTAACAGCCGGCCCAGCACGTTTGCCAAAGAACCAATGACAACTCAATTCTATTTCAACTTCAAACCAATTTCGATTCCATTTCAATTTCAGTTGGAAGCTTCTCAATATGATACCAATCTAAAGCTACAAATCTCAAATCTGCTCAAGTTCGAATCTCAACAAGCTTTCCATGAAATGCATGTATATGTGTTCATTTAGGCAATTTGTTTGGCAATACAACAATGCAACAGTTTCCCCACTAGGTATTCATTTTCAATTTGGAAATTGGTTCGGCAATAATAAAAGCAAAAAAAAAAACATCCCAGTATATATATATATCCCAGTATATATTTATTTGTTTTCGATTTTATTCGGGAAGACTTTGTGCCGCAGTCCCTGAGACTATCTGACAGTAATGTTTGGCCTCTTATTACGACCCCTTTGATGTTTGAGGGGGGAAGGGGGGGTTATTGATGGGATGTGGACATTAGTTTGGCAGTTTCAATTCAATTCCCCTGAAAGGGAATGATCATCCTACCCTCTGGTAAACTAACATAACTATGTGAAATCACCATTTTTAATGGGAAAATCCACTTTAAATGGCCATGCTCAATAGCTTCGTTTAATTACCAAATGGTAAATGGGGTTGAACATCAAAACAGTGTCTGAAACCATCAGCCGGTGTGGTCTCCCAGTCCAACCTCCACCACAGCGGCAGGGGAAAGACGTTGCTGCCTGAGCCAGCCATCCTAGACATTCGAAGTATAGATGTGATATGATGTGATGAGTATCTACCTATACTTGGAAATGCCTCCTCCATCTCTACATATACAATCACTAGCATATATGATATCTATCAGGATCTCCAATGGCTCTCAGTCTTGAAGCCTGCAAGTGCTCAAGAAAACCCCCTGGGCTGCCGACTTCTGGAGAAGCTGTACGACCTCAATAGAGGGCTTTCTGGACGAACCAACCAGAATTTTTGGTGGTCTAATGTGCGTAAATAATCTCAAATGTTGTGATGGTGTATGGTTGAATCATTGTACACGGGATTCTTTGTATGTTTCCTGGCGAATTGTCGCCACCAACCCGAAATCAGGATACATCGTTGTATACCGGGTAATCAACCCTGGGTGGAATATCCACCATTGAGTTCCATGATGTTCCCAACAAGCACCTCCATTATAATAGAACTTTATAGGGGATTTGCCATGTCCACGTTAAACACCAAGGCGCTAGGTCGTCTCTAGGAACTGGAACCTCGGCACCAAGGCTGAAACTAAGATGGATATAACTTATGTATGACACAACCATGGTATCTATACCGTCTCTACCCCCTTAAGTTGGGATTTAACATGATACAACTATGGTTAGATATCCACTTATGACCTGCACTTCCAAGTGTGGCTATCATTTACTGATGTATACTAGGTTGGAACAGTTTTAAGTTGAAACTTCGATGTGCTCGAATACTCTTTTGATGCGTTTTATAAAGGTCTACGTAAATGTTTCCTATTTCCGGCAACAGGTTAAGGACTAAAGTAGCCGTCCCAGGTTTCACTAGTCATGTTCCATCAAAGAGTTTCATCTATTGGGATCTGAAAGTAGGTAATGGATAGCAATGGCATTATCAGTTTGTCATAGAAGTCAATGCAAAAAACATGATGGCAGTACATCAAACCGAACCTCACCACAGACCAAGAGGTTTCCTCCACTTTCCAACTGCAAGAACGCACTTTTTTTGTGGGATGCTCCCGGAAACCATGGCTGCAAACACTCTGCGCAAGCGACACCACTTTCCGACTTTCCGCAACGGGGTTTTCACAGATGTTCCTGCGCTGTGAGAAACAATTTGGGGTCGAATTTTGGCACCCAGAGATACTTCGTCACTTTGTCATACCGCCGTGAGGCTGAGGGCCGCCTCAATAGCCTCCATCCTCCAATTTGTACCAAGCCTTGATCTGTGGGATCTGGTACATCTTCTTCATCCAATCCATAATCACAGGAAATGGCGACAAGCAATCCTTGGATCTGGCGTTTTTTTTTTCGGGGGCCATGACTTAAAAAGCGCATATATTCCCAATAGATTCCCCAGTTCTGTTGAACCATTGGGGAAAGGTCTATCATCGACTCAGCGCCAGGAATCTGCAGGCACATGATCAGCCACGCCCTTGGTAAAATATCGCAACTGCGCCAAGATTTGCAGGTCAGCAATGGTGGGGTTGCCTCCACAAAAGAACGCCCCAGTTGCCTGCAATTTCTTGGTGAAGAACTCCATAAATTTGGGCAAAGCCTCCTGGAGTTGATGCAAACAAGTTTGTGAAATGTGGTCAAGTGGGATCATCTTCTTCTTTTCCTTCATCATCATGTGTTTAATACATAAAGGGTTTGTTGTGAAATAGGGTAATTTGAACTTCAATTGTTTTAAATCTCATCTCTCCCACTGAAGGGGCGATCAATTGGAATCAAATCCTCCACCTCTTGACAAACCCACATTGATTGTCATGCAAATTCACTAAAGCAATCGATACCATGCTGTAAAGTACATTCAATTATACATTACTGGTTTGCCATGTGCCCATTTGTTTCCGAATTTGAGGGTCCCCAAATCTAGGAAATACCAATTGATATAGTTTCAGAACATGTTAGTTCTTGAAAAAATATTGGAAAAGCTGATGTCACATTTAGTGTCTCATTTTTTGTTGAAAACATCCCCACACTTCACAAATATACCTCCATCCCTTTTCTGAAGATGTTCAAGGTGGCGCCCTGAGTTATAAGTTGGCATGGTGGTTTGTAACCCCCACTAGCTAGTTCAATGTAATGGTAATTACATTTCCAAAGAATAAGCCCCTATAAATCCTAGTTATTGGAGTAATAAACCAACTTAGGACACATACATCAGCTAAATTTCATTAAAAATGTGTGTTGATTCCCCACCTGCCAGGTAAGGGTCTCCAGATTTTCACAAAGGTGCAACTCCTTCCTCTTCTTCTTCTTCATCTTCTTCACCCTCTTCTTCCTCCTAATCCTCCTCCTCCTTCTCCGCACCTGCTGGCTTCCTCTCTCTTCTCGCGTCCTCCTTCTGCCAGCTGGTCGGCGCTTTTGCTGGTTCAATCCCCAACTTCCAGCGGAAGAGTCAGGCTACAAGAAAATGGCATGACGGAATCACAAGACGCACACCAATGAAATATGAATCTCATGAAATATATATATATATAATTATATATATATATATAAATAAATTATATAAATCAAAAAACATGCTCTGTAATTCAGAATTAGGTTGGGCACACCAACCCGGGACGATTTAGAACAACGCGGCACGACTTACAGCCGGTACCCTGTATGGAGCACCACCTGGTTTGAACCACAACACAGCTGTCCTTCACGAAGTGCTCCCGCAGCTTCTTCACGGTCTCCGCCTTTTCGGACCACTCTTCGGGATGCCCATAGGCGGTGTGACGACCCATACCTGATGTGATGTGCAGGTCACAAAGGCAGTCATGGGGGAATCTTCGAGTGGAAAAATAAAGACAATCACCTAATGTAAGCAAAATAAGTATTATAATAACTACTCACTACATATAACTACATTGAAATTGGTTATATCATGTTATATCTCCCACTAAAGCCCAATAAATGCCGCCATACTATCCCTCTAGTTCATTCCCACTATATTTTTGATGGCTCTATCATGTATCCAAACTATCTCACTATATTCTTGATGGCTCCGACATACGTCACACATTGTCTGCATAGGTATTCAATCAGCAAGAGGTTATCACGATTTTGATATTCCCATTACATCCGCACTAGATTCCACTGTGCCACCATTCTGGTTGATTGAATAAATATTTTCATTTTAGGAACAAAGAGGGGCCGGTTTGGTAGATTATTGTTACTATCTACTATACCTATCGGTTGTTGAAGGGAGGGAACCTTCTATTGGAAGTGAATTATTTTAGGACATTTGTGGTTGGTTATATATCCCAATATATCTCCATGAATTATCCAAATATATCTAGATGATAACCACCACCATTTCTCTGTGAGTTTGGTGCTGATCTTCCCCACAGGGGCTCGGCGAGTTGGCTAAGAGACCCATGTACAACGCAGGCTGCCAGACCTTCATCATATCGTCTGACAGGCCGATGACCTCTTCAATCTCCAGCATGATGTCAGGGTCGGCAGGGTACAACCTTGAGGGTTGGTGATAACGCCCCTGCAAAAGGATCTAATCCAACAAGAGCCATAGGGAAGATATATGAAGACACACTGAGTCTGGCAGTGCTATGTTTCTCTTTGATTTGTAGGATTGTAGGGACAACAACCCGAAAAATACATCAATGATGATCAATGCATACCCAGACCCTCAATATAATCCCATGCGAATACGTATCCTGCGGCATTTACAGTAGCCCACAATTTTAGGATTTGACCTATTTACATGGGTAGTAAAGGGAAACAAAACCACTAGATAAAGGCCACAGTTCGTGCAAAATACCACACCAAAAAGAATGGGGGCTCCTACCCACTTGGAGATACGTTGAGAGCTTACAACCCATGTATCACCCAAGTGGGGATCGGCCCATTCGTAAACTTGTGAACATGGGTAAACTTGGGTGAACCAAACATGTTTTTTTAACGCTTTTGTTACCCACATGACAACTTGGGAAGCTGCGGTAGCTACTCTATTGCCATGTGTTCCATTTTAATCACTATGATATTTGTATTCAATTTCTGGTTCACTTTCCTCTACTAATGGGCGCGAATGGGATGATTTAGCAGTTGTCTCCTGGAATTACTTAAAAGTGGCAACAAATAGATACCGCCCACGAAATAGAATAGAAAAATGCAGGCTGTGGATATAACGATATACCATGATATACCCAACACCGTGTATTCTGGGCGATAGTTGATGCCAAAAAGGCAAGCAACGTGTTGGTGGTATCAAACTTTCGTGCCACCCATCGCATCATCGCCACGCTCTGCGCGAAGGTCTTGCTGGAGCCATCTGCATTCGTCACGGTCATCAGAGGCAGCTGACCATAGGGCGTGGTGGGTTTCAACGCACCCCACTCGTCGAAATTGATGCCTGGGTTGCTTCGATTTTTTCTCCTTGAGTGTCAGAAAAAATGACTACATATCTCATCATAGTTTCCCCAAATTAGATCTAAATGGATTTACAGTAGCTGGTGGATGTTCTATTCTATTGCTAGCATAAGAGGTTTGGGGTGGAGAAATCTAGATGGTGGATTTTTTCATTTTGAAAGGATTTTGAGGGGGGAGTATGAACGTTTCGTTAGCGTCAACTGCAGGTTCGTCGTCCCAAATCAGGATGAACAGCCAACACAAAGCAAATCCAATCGCCAACCAGATACGCTTGTCTTCGAATGGGGTCCCAGTCATCACCAAAGCCAAACGGACCTTTTCAGCTGCAGCCTCAATGTTGAAGTAAGTCAATGTGATTTTGGGCGCCGCCATCACTACCACTGAGTTTAGAAGCCTAGAACTGTCTTGGAGCCAAGCTGAAAGTATGAAATACATTGAAATACTCAGTTGGTTGCATCAAGCTCACGAGTTCGTGCTTTCAACATGCTCAAAGTGCCGAATCAGGATCCTTGCCTTTCAGATCAAACATGTTCTCACAAATCAAGCGATCCCATCTCCTCAACATTTTTTCAGAACTTCCGCCCTCAGTGGTGGATCAGTTGTTTTCCGCATCATGTCCTATTTGGGTAAAATAGAGGTGCCAGTTTGGTATCCCATTCGCCTTCATTGACCCATTCCGTTGAACTCCGAGGACCCAACAAGCCGGGCCAATGCTGCGAGAACGCTGCAGAGTTGCCCTGTCACCGGAGCTGACATTCGAAGAGGTCGGCCCCTCCACTGCCCAGCATCCCAGAATTTCTGTCTGGGAAAATGTGCAGGAAAACCTTATAAGTTAAGTCCTTATATTTGAGGATGAGAACCCTGGTTTCCTATAGTGTGGGTTTAAAACAATCCATGGAACCCAATGCGAAATCAACATCCAAAGGTGAAATATATCTTGATTCTATACCTATTTACACATCACAATGTCAATTCCCCATGCTCCATGGAATAGTTAGCAACAATAACACCACCAAAACAGTCCTAAATGTTGGCACACCGGTGGAGCATAGGTAAAATCTACGTAATCAGTAATAAAAACTATATTTACCCTCTGGCAATCGATCCTGGCAATGGACGAAAAACACATATCCATCTACCCTCTGGCAATTTAACATAGCTAAGGCAGCTATGGAAAATCATCATGAATCATCTGTAAATAAACCATTTTCAATAGCTATGTTAAATAACCACAGGGTGTATATAATCCAATTTTCTTGTTAAACAAAGGTTTGTTATTGCCATGTTTGCTTAGCGCCCATCGGAAATTCAACAAGAAGCATCTCCAGCTTCAAACCATGCTAAATTACTTTACCAGCTTTGATTCAATCTATTTTGGTTTGTTAAATCCAATTTTTTTGTTGGTTAAATCTGCATTTTTGGTTGGCAATGTTAAGTTATGTTTGTTAAATCTACACCTTCTGTTGGTTGCATACCAAATAAATTGGGATGGTAAGAATGGTCTTTGTTGGTCAAATGCTAATCGTGATGGTGAAATCTAATAACAAGAAGAATTATATATATATATATACACATATTTGCCGGTTGAATCCAACAAAAATGGATAATTAACATTGTTGGTCCAATTCCCATTGTATGGCTTAGTGCCTCCATCTGTTCACTTCTCTGATCTCACGTCACGACGAATGTGCGCCTGCTGTGAAGCGGTCTGCCGTGGCGACACACGCCGCAGCGGCCGCTTCGATGATGTTGGTCTCAACGCTTGACCTGGGATGACGAGGAGAATCCAACCGCCTCTCCAGTGAAGTGACCCCCCACAACAACTATGGTTCAGTAACAATCTATATTATATTTAGAACATGGTGAATTAATCTATATAAGAATATAGCTTATTGACTGCGCAATTATTGTTACGTAATATTGGGGTGAATTAGTATCTTTTGTGTTTTTTTTCGAACGCAATAGTTGTGCTGCATGAAGGGCAAATCTCAACATTAACAAGCACTACAAAAAGGGCTTATTATATACCAATCTTTTTTTGATTTGGGGATCCTTTACTTTGATCTGATCAATACAATTTGCGCTGTTTAACAGTACTGTAACTACACATGCATGTATACATACTATATACAGTATATACACATTGGATTAGATTATTATAACATACTGTAGCGTAAAATAAACACATTAATTACAATTCAATACGATAATGTAATTAATGAATATAACAATAAAATAAACCAAATATGGTGGTAGTATACTCTACATATACATTGATATTGTCTTGTAAACATGAAACCTGAAAATCCGACTGCGACTGCAGCTTGACAACGATCCACACATACAAACAAACTTAAACAACATCAAACAACGATATCACGTAACAAGATACTACTCATTACACATATCGCAAAAGGAATACGACAATCGCAATACTTTGATTTAAATCATGACATGCCACCGTCACACTTTCATTGCTATGTAAGTTAACATATTTGGTTGGCATGTTGCCCTCGGTCATGGAAACAGCGTCCTGTTTCCGGTGCTGCTTGCTTTAAATGATCAGAGTTGGTGGCAGTAAACAACAACCCATACTGGTTTATATGTAATGATTTAGTTTGAAACAAACAAAGAAACATTCAAGAAACCTGTTGTCATACAACATTGATCAACAAAACATAGAACAACTCATGGGTTCTCTTCAGCACATCTTGCCCTTCAAACTCCATGAAATTTGTCCAGGATGGACCCCGCACATCTCCGTGAGCGTGAGGTGTTTCTTTGCGCGGGCCAAGGACCACAGTGTGGCGACCTGTGCAGCTTCTGACAGATTCATACATTGATATAAATTGATGATGTCTAAATCAATGATTAATGAATAATTAAGAACTCGGGGATCTCTCTCTCTCTCTCTCCATCACCGTCTCAAGGAGTTCAGCCAAGGCTGAAGGCGAGTGAACCGTTCCGGCAATGCCCAGGTGGAAAGGGTGTCAGCAGCCGAAGGGACCAACCAGCTGCTTCATTGTCCCCTCCCACCGGCTGGCAAGCCGGGAAATCTCAACAACTACATGGCAAGTCTGAAAAGGTTGAAAAGTCAACTCGGGGATACCCTCCTCAAATTGTTGATGTTTTAATGGATCCCAATCTTCATGTTTCATAAGTTCTTTGGGATCTACGGCAGCACCAAACTCCTGGAGGAGAAGGCCTTCTTCCAAACAACGATGACCATCCATTCTTTCTGACGGTTCTTTTGCAATTCCTTCTTGTGGTGTGTTTGAATTTGACATATATGACATATGTCATTCTATCAACGTTGGCAACATGATGTTTAATCTTTTTTTGCATCTTATTCTAGCAACATGATTCTCTGGTCTTTTCTTGTGGCTTTTTACTGGGCTCTCCCAAGATCAATGGCCAGTCAATCGGAGTTTGGGATCTTGATATTCTATCTGGGCGGATGTTAAGAAACAATTGGCAATTCAATGGGTTAGTAAAATTCTAATTCTTCAAGGGAAACCATGGTTTTTTCCTATCGGTGAATTCTGCAGGTTTTTCGCTAAATCGAATGAACGTCCATCCTTCGCAAAATGATGACTTGAACATGTTTTATCATGTTTTCATTGCGGGTTTGGTGCTCCAGTGCCACATCCCTGATGTCGACAACGGTCCATGGTGGAAGCCCTTTCCAAACATCCAGAAAATTCCCATCCCAAGCAGCCTGAGGCGCTTGCCATTTCATCTGCTGACAACCTCAGCGACCAGCAAATTGCCTGTGGTTTGCTGCTGGCTTTGCAACGTAGGTGATCCAAAAAGAAAAACACGTGGGCAAACAGAAAGAAGGGACATAACAGCCAGTTGAACACCTGAACACCAATACTCGACATAGCTGTCCACTGAGTCCAAAAACGGCTGATTACGAAGGAAGTAGCTTCCCTCTTACCCTGGGATTCAACTTGGATCCATTCTTGATATTCTTTATTGTATGGCGTGTGTCGGTTTCGATTGTTCTCTTCAATCTATCTCTAAATCTAAACCTGCAATCTCAGGACAATTTGCAAGAGCAACAGTGAACGTCTTCCGTTTATCATCTCTTCCATGTGCAAATTCCATTATTACGTCTTTGTTGACTTTTCTCAGGTTCCACACCCAAAAAAAAATCACGTTGATTGTCCTGATCAAATGGAAAAAAACAGACGCCGCACAAACACTACTCCCATCGCGTTGTACTGGTCGGTGCCCAGGTCTCCCGTCAATTTGTGGCGTATACATATCAAAAGTCCACCATAAACTAGGTAGGTTCTTAACTCCCTATACTATCATAAACCAACAAACACTTTGAAAACTATTGTTGGTTGTATATCCCATCATATTCCATTCTATCCCCATTATTGTCTGATTGGTGGCTTCAACCCATCACAAAAAGTCATAGTATTCTCAATCAAACATCCCAAGTATGAGTGAACAACACCTTTAAATACCCGACCAGCTGATCGCAGTTTTCCCACGTTACATTTAAATTGTTGTATTGCTAGTAGATGTTGCGCTGTTTGTTGATGACCATGGTTCCTATCTCCGTACTCAAACGGTTTCATACTTAAAAAACCGAGTGGTAAACGATAGTATGTTCAAATTCCATTACTGTAAGCTCCATAAAACTCCGCAAAACCCTCATAATCAAATCCCATTGCGTTGGTTGTAATTGATGGTTAGATCAAATAAAACTATTTAACTTCCCATTAAACATCAAAAATCCCATGAAACGCTGGGTATGTTTGTTCATTTTACCGCTATATCTTGTTCTCCATGTATGGGCAGTAACCGGGGCGCCCCAACGCAGTCCACCTTTCTGGGTTGGCACCCAGGCGCCTGATGAGATGGGGACCGGCCAAGTTTTGAGGCGATTCCGGGGGTACATTCAACAAAAATGACCTGCAAGATCTTCGAAGCGTTGGGGTTTTCCATGGTTTTCCCATGGTATTGAGATTGAGGGCTCATATGGTGCATATTTCCTGGAACATTCAGGCAGCAAACGGTGCAGGAAACGGAGCATTGGTGCTGCCCTTCACAACGAGATCAGGCCGAACTGGGTCTCCATACTGCAAACAGCTCCGGTAGATGCCGCTCGAATCCTGGTTCAACCTGCCACACCACCGCAGGTTGATTTGGTTATAACTGGAAAAGTCAAAGGTTTGAACCAAATCCCCAAGAGGTTTGAGGCCATTTATACTAGATAATTTCGCAAATGGGTTTGCCTGAAAATACTGCGAAATCCAGTGATTTATCACCACATTCCCTGTCAGACCTATCACAATTGCCACTTTGAGGAATACCGCATTTTCACCCATGTCATTCCCGCAAAAGTAAAAATTGTCCCTTAATCCCATACATACTGGGGATCATTTTTACCAGTATATGATCATTCCCTGGAAAATACTTTTATATATATACTTTGATCTTGCTGGGGGTTGTTTCATGTCTTCCGCCAACCTTTTGTCCCAAGTCCATCTAGTAAACGATCCCCAGCTAAGCCCAGTTATAGCTTAGTTTGTGAACCCATCTCACTACAAATACAGAATATCTACCGTAAATCCAATCGTTGGCCTGTTTCAAACCAACTTAGCGAAGGATTGGGGGCAGAATGCTGCAAAAGTCCACGTTATTGGGTATATATCCGATCTTGTTGGTTTTGTATCACCATTGTATCATCACCCTTAGTAACCTTGTATCAAGTTGGATATATATATATATATATATCCCATTGCCCTCCCAAGTAAACATAGGCCCTGCCGTGTAGGGGGTCGAAAGATTACTTTCCCTTAAAAAGTGCCAGCCTCAGGGTCAAACTCTTGATTTGGGAGAAGGCTATAACTATATTTCAGTGATATCCCAATGACATTCCATTCCATTCCATTCCCATTGAATCCCACTAAACCATCTTAGAATCACATGACATTCCAGAAAAAATCCCATGAAACCCCATTCAACTCCACAAAATCCAATGAACATCCCGATTTTCTCACGCTGAAAAATCGGTCAAATCCTGAATCCACAGAATCCCACCTTGCCAAGGCAGCTGCCACCGTGGCCAGTTCATCTGCGCGGAACTCCAGAGCCTGGATCTGCACATGGGATGAGCCACTGGTGGAACATGTTTGGAAAATGATTGATCAATACTAATTTACCAGTAGTACCGCACAAGGCGGTGGCGGAAGTTTCAAAAATGGCAAACCTATAGGAGAGGTTCGTTGCTGAGAAAGATTCATTGCTGAGAAGGAANCTGAGAAGGAAGAATGGCAGAGCGAACCCATTCATGGATCGAACAATCGTTGCTCTTTCTCGCAGTCATCGGTTCATCGCTGGCCATGTGCATTCACACCGTCGAGGCGGAAACGATCGCATGTGATTGGTGTCCTATCTGTTTGTCCATCTCCGCTTCCCATCTATCCACCTGTCTATCGATCTGTCCATCCGTTGCTCCTTGCATCCATCCGTTGTCAATGCACTTATCCGCTCATCCGTTCATTTCTCCGTC
>BGPT01000584.1:258739-281769 GCA_003297045.1 Symbiodinium sp. clade C Y103 | reverse complement strand
GGAACTCGCGGTTGAGGTCCGGCGTTGCCCACTGAGATCTGGAGCTCGCGGTTGAGGTCCGGCGTTGCCCACTGGGATCTGGAGCTTGCCGTTGAGGTCTGGCAGTGCCCACTGGGATCTGGAGCTGGCAGATGAAGTCCGGCAGTGCCTGCTGCGATCTGCAGCTGGCGACGACGAAGCACGAGGAGTACGAGGAGGAGGAGGAGGAGGCGGGAGGAGGAAGAGGAGGTCGTCCACCCCCGCCCCCCCGCGCAGCTGTGATAAAATCTAGTAACCCTCACCTGGCAGGTGGGGAAAAAACAGCTGTGCTTCCATGAAACAAGCCATAGAGCTGTAGCTGATTCTCCCGAGAAAGGTGGGCCATGGACCTTGGAATCAGAGGGTGAGAATGTGGTGCAATTCTCAAGATGAACCAATCCATGAGGTAAACTCTCTGATTCGATGTTGGAAACCTCTAGGTCAAACAAAAGTGTGTCTTCTCATGAATTCAATTTGTAAGATCTTGCAGGGGCAGCCTGTACTTGGGATGTAGCAGAAAGAGATCCAACAAATAGAGTGGACATGAGTCGACTTTCCATCAGTCTTACAAAATTCCGACCACTGTGAAGAAAAAGAACGCAGCTCTTCTTCATGAATTCTTAGCCCTAGGAAGTCCTAAGCAATCAATGCCAATCATTACTTTTGGATACTTTGGGACTGTATTCTAACTTCAATTTGAATGATACAAGGGATGCAAAAGCGCCCAGGAAGCAACCAATCTTCATCCGGTTCACTCATCCAGAAGGATAAATGCGGGCTTTGCCAGCAAGCAGTGAGCCTCAGTCCATCAGTCCCAGTGGGGTTCAAAAGTCAAGATCAACTCTGGGGGACTTCCTGATGCGGCCCACAGATTTTGGATTTGGACCCTAAACATCCCCAAACGACTGTCACTGCACGGCGCATCACTGCAGGGAAGGAGTTCTTAGGCCAAGGCTACCATGAGTTTCTGAAATTGACCTCCTGAAAGTGCACCGTTCACCTGCATTCTGTACGGCAAAATGATCTTCAAATATCTCCAAGGGCCCAAAAAGCTTATGATCCATGCACTTCGACAATCGAGTCTCAAAAGTTCACAGGCTGTGACAACTTCAGGGAGTCCCATGTCCCATTCCAAACTCTAATGGAGACACACAAACAAGTGTCGGTTTCATCCAAGTGGCATCCAGCGGTTCATCAAGATCCAACAGCAAGAGCTCCGGCAACCTGACTTGCATCACTTTCACTTTTTCTTGGGAGCTCCTGTCGATTTGAATCTGCAAATTCTAGATTACATTGAATGCTGTATCAGGTGATACTGATAGCTGTCAGTCAGGCCTTCCAAAGACATGGTTAAAAAACAATCATCAGTGCCCGAAATGATAGAACCTTGAGCGGCAGCTTGTCAGTTGTACAACCGCGGCCTGACTTTCAGCAAGACATCAGAGATCAGCTCTTCCGAAAAGTTCTCCGGAGCTTTGGGGAATGTCAAAGCTTGCCGGATGGTCATGGGAGCAGGAAGCCTTGGCCCCACCGGAGAGCATTTGAATGTGTAACACATTCTGAATCTATGCAAGTGTGCAAGGAGCTTTTGTTATTCACAATGGGAAAAGTGGTTGGAAGTGGCTTGGGATTTCGCGCCCTCTTTTGTAATCTTTTCTTCAATTCTGACTTTAAATGGGGAGTGAATCTCTAATCTACAAAACGTACCCACCCAAAAAACTTACTGCAAATGATTGCACAAGGCACTTTGGCTTTTGCGGTATGAGAATGCAGTCATCCAGAGTCAGTGCCATCGACGGTGGCTCAGTCAAACGCACAAACGGCCAAATACCTAGAGCCATATCAATGAAGTCAAGTACTGCCGGCAAACTTCCACGTCGTGGATATTGGATGACGGCTGACGATATAATTTCTTGATGATTGATGAATTCATGCTACTGATACTGCTAGGGTCAAGCAGAAAGCAATGATGAGAGTATTGAAACACATTAAACCTCTTCATTCTGCCTCTATGCATGTGCAAGTTGCAGGAATTCGTGTAGAGCAATTGTCTACATTCTACACTTGATGATACTGATCACGGATGTTTCTTGTTTCATTGTTCCAAAGAGCAGGCTGCGCTACCGTCGTTGGGTCTTTTGATGGAGTTGCATCTCTCTGACTCTCTTGCATCTGAGTCAACATCTAAATCGCAAAGCCCTTGGCCCTGCCTGCAAGCGCACGCAGCAGGGTAGATTTTCCTGACCCTTCAGCACCACAAAGCAGGATGCTGGTGCCTCGCGTCACCTCAAACAGGCTGATTCTTCTGTTGGAATGTGAACATGTGACAAGAGAATAAAAGTGAAGTGTATTTGTTGTGCTCACACAATGATAGTGATTTCCCGTCACACGGCTGGTGTGTTCCAAGGAACTCGGAAATCCACATCAAGCAGAGTTTCACCAGAAGGCAAAGACAAGGTTGCCCTCTTCAATTCCAAAACCTGGCATTTCACAGCAAATGTCTCTTAGCAAAGCCTCTCCATATTCAGCTCCCTCCCAAAGTTTCAATGTGCCCTTGTGCATTGAAAACAATTGAAATGGTGGGCGATTGGCTACCGGTGGCTGCCAGGTTTCTTCTAAGAATGTCGCCGCTGCAACTCCTCCTATTGGGCTTAAGGAGACTATCATACCAGGATTCATAAAACAGCCGTTGATGAAGGGCAAGTTCACGTCACAACAATTCACTAGACTATGCAATTCCATTTGCAAAACGATAATCAAGGATCTTAAACGATCATAATTGTAAACGTGATTTTCGGGTTGTCGCCGTCGCTCTTGTTGTCGTTGTAGTTGTTGTTGCTGCTACTGCTGCTGCTGCTGTTGTTCTTCTTCCTTTTCGAAACCACCAGTTTTGCCGAGGCGCTTCAGCCAGCTCCCTTGTGATGCTTGGTGTTCCCCGTTCCAAGACTTGATGAAGGTCTCGGTCTGCCTGGCACGGACAGCGGTAAAAACGGTAAAGATCTAGGTCTAGGATGGTCTAGGGCCTGGCAAATATATAGTTTGCCAAATTTAGTGCGGACGGATAGAAATTCAATAATACATTCCCCTAATCTCAACTGGCGCCAATGCGGAAACTAAACCAGGACTTTGAGGGTAGTAATGAATACTGGCAGTATCAGTGCTCGACTCCTCGCTGTCCCACACCTGTGCATCAGGGACATCGGCTGACTCTGAAGTTCCCGGCGGCTTGCCTGCTTGCTTGTCCTTTAGCAGGGGGTCATGCCGTGTCCCGCCTTTGGGTTGCCACAATTCACAAACATACAATAAGGTGAGCGAATGTTTTCACATTGTAGGGCATCAATGAATGTCAACTGTCCTTCATGAAGGCAAGACCACAGCATCTAAAGTCGTAGAGACGGTCCACTTGAGCTCGATAGGATGCTAGTTGTTTGTACTCGTGGATGAAAAAGCTCAATGATGCAGTGATCCGCGAAAGGGCCATCTCGCATTGCTTCACTGTCCCGAGTGACACCTCAAGGCTTGAGCGGCGCGCTATGGCCAGTGCTAATTAGATGGCAGAATTTTTGTAGAGAGATTTCTTAGCTGTCGTTTCCTGCACTCATTGTGCTCTACCCATTATGCAAGGTCCAAGAAATAACACCAAGGGAACCTGGATGAAGTAGGGGTGGAATGACGCTCCCATATTGCTACAATCAGCTTTTGTCCATGCCTCACTCAGTGGGGGTCACGGGGTCAGACCGCACCTCTCCCTTGATGAAGAAGGGCATGAGGACACAAACAAACAGGACCGACTTGAAGGGATCGTAGATCCGGTCAAACCATCCCAACTTCTTCCTCAGTTGGGCCATCATCGGCAATCCCATCGTGAACAAGTTTTGAACCACAAGGAACTCATGTGTGGAATCTTACCTTGCAGCTTGTATGCGTACTGCATACAAGAAAATCCGTTGATATTGAGTGATTCAAAGTTGGATCCGTGTTTCACTGGATAAGCCAAGATTCTTCAGAATCATTCCTTTCCACTTGTTCAACCTTGTCGGCCAAAAAGGCTGTGTGCACTTGAATGTAAAACCGTGAATGGCATTATTGGCGTTATTAAATGACACTGGCCAAGTAGTGGCCAGTGTATAGAAGTTTAAACACTCCGCTCTTGTGGGCCTGCGTCCAAGTCTGGCCAAGGCATTGCAAGGCTTTTGTGTCTGGTTTGGTCAAGTCATGCGTGGCAGCGATATATATAGTAGCAAATACTTTGACTTCAGCACGTAGAGTCTTGGGACACCAAGAAAAAAAATCTGACCATTTCAGACTAGGCTTGCATAATTCTGAATATATTTCTCAATGAATTTGCGCGACACCGCATCCAAGTCACTTCAAGTCTTCGAATCGACCTTGAAGTCTTAGAAGTTCTGCATCATGAGACCGTAAGGCTGCCACTGTCTCTCCTGGAAAGGAGGGATGGAAAAGGTCAGCAGTCAGGAATGCACAGGGCTTATCCAGGCACCACTCTCCAAACTCTCCAACAAGTCACCCATTTGCCAAGTCCGCACCTTGATCATGAACCCTCCGCAGCTCTGCACGGAAATGACCTTGACAGGATCCAAAAAGACCACAGTGCTCTGGCACCCAAAAAGATTGGTGTTTTAAGCAAAATGCGGAATACTGCGGAATTGCGTGCTTGCATCTTGCTATCTCGGTATCTTACCCACTGGATGTTCTAGCACTTGCGAGTGCCTAGAATGCTACCGAATTCATCACTTTCAGAAGAAAAATATAGAAAAACTCATTTGTTGGACATGCCCTGTGCCACTGACACCCTCTCCCATTGCCTCCGTAGCGCTCTCCTTGCCATGACAAAATGGCAAGATCTTTTCCAATCCAGTGCACCACCACCTCTGGTTGCAGTGCTTGTCATTGTGACATTGGTAAATTTGCAAAAACACGGTTCCATTCGAATCTACAGAGAGAAGCAAACAATTGGTAGAAAAAGCTGGAGGATCATCCATATACATGCATGTAGGAAGAATGATTGACAATGTATACGAACATACTCAAACATTTAAGATTGTAAATACATACAAAATTACAAAATAAGAAAAAAACACTCCGAATGTTCATCCTGACGCGCCATCTTTCCGAGCTACTGAACCCAGCACAGTGTAGGCCAAAGCAATGCCAAACCTGAGCACAAAATAATGCATGCGTGATCGAAACATATCGAAACCATTGTGGAAAGATGTGGAAAGAAACTTCAGCAATACTCAAACAACTCCTTAAACATATTCAAACATCATCAAGTAGCCAAGGTTTGCCACATTTATGCTCTTGTTCTACATGCCTGTAAACTGTATACCTCGTCATACCCCTTCATTTCCACTGCCATGGAGCAAGAGTCCTGGAAATGCAGACTTTGGCTGTACCTTCACGAGCATGAAACCTGGCTTCGGCCAGTTTTTCAAATGGTGAAGCCAGTGACATATGAATCACACAAGATCACTTGCCATTCACATGCAGGTACTATGTAACATGCTTGCGATTTCTCGTAGTTGGTGACAATATCATTCCATGTGTCTGTGTCAGCAAAGTATTTATTCTCATCAAATGGCCAGTCATCTTATGCCATCGTGCTATCCAAACGGAAGCTTAGCACATGCCGCCAACTCGGGCTGCCAAGGCACTGTAGATTCCAAGCTGGATGATTGCATCCAACAGTCCGAAAGTGAGGTCATAGGATGATGCTACAAAATGCCCGATATCCTGCAGGATATCGCAAGAAGTCCCCATAGCTTGAATTTTCATTGGGGTGCAAGACGCCTGGAATGAGTTCATGATTTCACGACGGCCTCTTGAATCCTCTGGTCTGGATTGTCAAGACGACGATCATTCTTCATCTTGAAAGCATAGCTGTGGGGGACCTGCGCAGTGGAAGCGATCATATGCAGAAATGCTGATTATCAAAAGGTATCAAAGTATCAAAATTGTATCTTTGCGGAGCAAACATCTTGCGTGTCCCCGATTCGGAGTCAGGCCGCCCAGATTCTCTGGAAGTAGCGCGTCATATGGTCCTTCCAGTGAATCATCAGCATGCTCTCAATGTATCTCGAATAAACTGCCTCCAGCGTTGCAGACTGCAAGATGGTCATGATGTCTGATCCGGCTCCGGGACAGACAGCCAGCAAATGTTCCGAGGTTGTCACTGCATGAAACTGAACATGTAAGACATTATTGCGCTTCAACATCTTCAAGAATACCCTGTTTAGCAAGATTATCAAAGTGCCGCCAAGCTACTGTAAGGCACATACTCCCATACCTGACAAGTACAGTATAGAATATGATATAATTGATGGATCGGTGTTGGTTTTGATTGGTTTTGGCACATGTTCTCACATTGATGATGATCTAAGTGCAAAGTCTAGCTGCATGCAAGATGCAAGACAAACCAGTTCCCCATGAGTGCCACAAAAACAGCTTGGCTTGGATGCTGATAAAAGTTCCAAAACCGGCTCATGTAGTCGAAGTTGACCTACAAGTCACAAAAAGATCCACATTGGGAAGCAAGTGCATGTTGAGATCCCAGGGCACATCAAACACAGCACATGACATCCCATGCGATGTTGATGTCCTGATACATATGAAGTTCATGTAAAGTGCCCTGTTGCTTCTCAGCCAAGAGACTAAGTTCAGGTACTGCCCAAAGAAGTTATGACACAAAAGCATCCTGGGAATGTGACAGGCGCGATCCCATGAGAGAAAGGAAAAGTCGCATCAAATTCCCAGTCCTGGCTATGTTGGATGAACGTGCACTGGAAAACAAAAGAAATCAAAACGTCACGGTCTGAACATGGTGACAATATCCTTCCGAATGAACTGTGCATAGAAAGGAACCAAAATGGACAACCAGCATGCTGCCTTGTTTTGCCAAGTTTCACCATGTACGCGCGGCCTTTGACTTTTCCAGCTCCAACCTGCCAAATAACAGACCGATTTCAAGTACCCAGCAGATGCAAAAGACTTACACAACAACAGCTCAATCGAATTCAATCGATATGGTACATGTCTAGACTGGCTGGATCGAACAGTTACTGACAGTCTATACAGAGTGCTTCCAAGACAATCATCTCACAACAGCATTTGAAGAAGTTAAATAATTTGGCGGTACCCTTCCCAAACCTTGAGATCTCCGGCCAAGGAATCCAACAGCCGAGGAGCAAAGTAGATCTTTGCCAAGCTGGTAGCCCTGCGAAGCAACTTGACCGTCAGCCCTGCCAGGCTGGTCTCAACGTGCTCGGCCATGGCTCCTGCGGACGCTGCGGATCTCTACAGATGCTCTGTGCTTTCTGGCAACAGCTATTCGAGTGAAAGTCTAGTGTCTGGGGAATATCCAATCAGAATTTGTATTGATTTGCTAATTTCTCAATATGAGAGTCAAAATCGGGGAGTCCAATGGTTCTAAATTACTGAATGTTCCACATACACAGCTGAAATTGATGCCTCCCCAGTGGATGTTTCTTGGAACACGCATCGTGCGACTCATCCTTCAGGACCATCGCCAGCAGCATCTTGTAGAGTCCAATCTACTTCTGACCACTTCATATGAAACGCCTGGAACCATTTCCGAAACTTCGCCATTTGGCAGCAAAGAGAAATGTTGAACTTCACTGATTCACCAGAAAGTTGGAGACTGATGTATCATGATGTATCCTATCGCACAACTTCAAGGACTGTCATTATCAAGTGCAGTGAAATTTTCAAAGATCTCAAGATCCGCAGCCTCGAATGCTATGGCCAGGATTGCCAAGGTCCTTACTGGGTTCCGGTATCAAGAAGAAGGAACATGAAATACATAATTTGGAATGAATGGTAAACAAAAAACCTGGTTCAAGTCGAGCAGAGTGTACATTTAACAGCTGCCGCGTACTGCAAACCAAGAAGTTTACTCTTCAAATCATGTCAAGGACTGCTCTGTTTGAACACTTGAAACAGTACAGGAAGATCGAGTCTTCACATTGGTGCGATCTTCTTCAGGTATTCAGTTGAAATGTTGCTGGAAGGAGCTCTCTGAGCCTGCCTATAGTCTTCTTACAATAGCAGTAGCGTCAATAGCCTACAATCCTGTCGGATTCGGCGACCTGAGCCCCTAGATTGATGTCGTTCTAGCCTTCACTTTCTTTTCAGGCCCGTTGACATCTTTAATACCCTTTGGGAGCCCCAAGACAAGAGAGCCTCGGGCAGATTTTGCTGAGTGTCGGCAGCCAAAACTGTGACAAGTCGTTCATTTGCTCGTGCTCTTTGTTGGGAGTATTTAGCAACGTGTGTCCTGGGCAAGGCAGGAACTGCTCAGAGTCTCAAATTCCCAGACTCTTCAATCCACAAAGCAATTGCATGCGTAGTTGCTATATGTTGCTATCAAAATCTTACGCTGATTGAAACAGAGCGGCCTGTTTGATTTGCTGATTGATGTTCATCTGGATCAAAGTCCACGAAGCTCAAGCGATGACCTCAGGAACGGACAGTCCAGATCAGTACGGAGTTTCGTATTGAAAAGTCTGGATCCTGTACAGGTCCTGATGCAGAAATAATATCAAGAAATCACAAACGCACTGCAACAAACCATGCAACACTTGGTCCAAAAAAACTGTAACCCTGAGCCAAGATTCTGTCCAGCCTTGCTGCAATGGTGGACCTTGGGGCACGAACAAGTTGTGTCCGATGCTGGACTTCCACAGCTAAGGCTCGCACAAATAGTCCATCCTCGGTTTGCAGCATGAAAACTTGCCTAAAATTGCCTAATAACTAGCACGAAACCAAGAGGTCCTCCATTTATGGCTTAATGATTCCGATTTAATCACGGGAAAATCCATGTATGTTCATGAATCTACTAGTCAAAAATAGCAGGATAAGGTTTGTCAGCGTGAGGTAGGGTCTTGTCAATTCGATACTTGCTTCCTGAGGTTGACATGAGACATTGTGTGTTTCTAATCCTTGCGATGCTGTGTTGTCATACGACCTGATGTTTCCCACACCGGAATTATCAGGCAAATTCCACTGGAGATGAAGAACTCATCCACTATCGGGTCCGCGGTCAAGAACGAAATGCCATGACTGGATTTAAACACTCGCAAATAATATATGTCCATTTTTATCCAACGAAACACCCTAAGCGTGAGAAGTTGCAAGAAACTCCAACCCAGTTTTAAATATCCATGAAATGCTCTACATGTCAGCATCAACGGAGCAGTATAATATAGTATATAATATAGTATATAATATAGTATATAATATAGTATATAATATAGTATATAATATAGTATATAATATAGTATATAATATAGTATATTATAATATAGTATATAATATAGTATATAATATAGTATATAATATAGTATAATATAGACTTGTGTTTCGCAGACCAGCCACCTCTCTTGGTCAATCAAGGAGAGCAAAGTCTGGTCCATGCCACTCCTTAAAGTGATTCAGGTGTCAACGGGTGATGGATGAAAGGGTATGGCCACGCAGGGCCGCTGCTGCCGTCTACCTTTGGGATCCCTTGGGTATGGTTCATGACATTGACATGCAGTGTTGAGGCCTAAAATGGAGATTGGGCGAAGATTGGCAGATCATCTTGTTGCGCTCTTTTCATTTACCTTCATTTGCATTCATTTAAGTTTAATTTACATAGTTTAAAATCAATGTGCAAGCGTATAGAACAAGATTGAGCTGAGCGTCATGGAGGTTCTAATCCATTGCGATCCCTCGCCGCAGTGGAATAGCAGCGTGCCCACCAAAGGCAACAACTGCATGGCTGACACCTGGGCCTCAGCCTCATATGGAACCTGGATCAGGGACACCCAGGAAAGGCGCCACAATGGGCCTCGACCTGCTCTTGAGTCTAACAATTGCGGAATTCATAGGCAGCTGGGTTTGACGACATGGGGCTGAAACAGGCACATTGCGACATGACCTCAAACAATCAAACTTGACAGTGCCAGCATCTGATTGAATCATAGGAACTGAGCCTAGTAACTGAGCAGCTCACAATTTGCTGCCGGCAGGAAAGCCCAAACTGCACGAACTACCTGGCTGCTGAAACGAGTTGCGCCAACTACGTTGGATTTGGTGATGAAAAAACGGTAATTATATTCATTTATATTCGATGTCTTTGACGATTGAGCTTTCACATGCTTTCACCATCCGAAGCTAGGCACTCAGCTTGCCAAAAGTGCTTCATTCAGGAATAAGTGTGACTGAGTGATTCATGGGCAATTTTATTGTATTAGCTGGTCACGAAACTATTTGTGCATCAAACAAGGCGTTTGACGCTGACCTTGAAACAAGTGCGAAGCCTATGTCACCTGTATATGATGTCAGTCTATACAAGAATGCTAATGTACAATAATATCTATACATACATGATAAGTGTATAACATCCGCAGTACGACCGTACCGTATAGGGTTTGCAGCCGGCTGCGTCTTCTCACACCCTCATGGCAGAAGCCAACAACTCACAAGTTGTGGTACCCGACTGTGACTTTCTCAAATCATGTTCGCCCCAACCCAGCAGTCGTCCATATGCCAACAATATATTAAGGGATCAAATCGGCCATCCCTCTGAAAAATATGTTGAGTTGAATGTATATTAAATTCAACTTATCTTCATAAGGAGTTCATAAGGGATCATAATAAGCATCAGGCAAATACAGGTCCCATTCTAGTCACCCGGTTTGCAAGACGGAGAAATGTCAGGGTTGCAGCGAACATGCTTCCCTGGATCAGAAACAGAAGGTCAGTGTTGCACCCTCACCTTCCGCTGCAACTGGAAAATTCTACAATCTGCTGTGAATCTAAAGGTGTTTGCTGTATATGCATGTGACAAATGTGGTGTAGTGTATGTGTTTTAGATGAAATTGTATATGAAATTTATATATGTGCCATACTTATGTATATGTATGTAATTATATGTATGTTTTATGTTTTTTTAATATGTGTCTTACAGTCTTTTGCCATTCCTTGCCCCTCAAAGCCCACCTGAAGCTCTTCCATCCTCCATGGCCTCAGCCATGGCCGTGTCAGTACAACCATATACTCTAAGCATTGCTAGATACATGGGCTGGGCTGGTTGATGCTGGTTGGATTCAAATCATATTTGATTAAAAATTTGATTGCAATTGATTTTAAAAAAAATAAGTTTGATTTCTCCCTGGATTCCACTTGACAGCCCTTGGTCCTTGTAGCTCTCAACTGCAGAGCTCACACGCACCAAGATACTGAATATCATGAATATCATGAATATCGGAATTCTTCAAGTACAAAACATGCACATGCATCTCTGTGTGTGTGTGTGCGTGTGCGTGTGTGTCTCTCTCTCTCTCTCTATGCACCCTGCCGAGCTGACCTCCGTTGTCATGTTTGGCATGGCTCAAAATCAGCCAACCTTAAACATGTTTTAATAAATGGATGCCTGATTGTCGAACATCGTGAACGGTGCAAAATTGTTTGGCCATTTGATGCTTGTTTTTGAGCCGCACCTGATGGGAATCCAGACTGGGATGATTCCGATTCCTCGTACCACTACCGCAGCATCAGCCTTGGGTGTCTTCTCATTCACTGGATGAGCCTCAGCTACTGGGTCCGGACATGACTGTCCGATGGAGTCCTATGTGGAATGTCTGGATGTGTCGGGATGTGTCGGGATGTAGATGTTCCATTGACGGGCATGATCTTACTTGAGACTTCGGGACCTGAATCAACATGAATCGACTGTTGTGTTGATAGGTTTGACTTACACACAAAACTGGGCGGAAACTGCAAGAGCTGTTTGAGGCTTTTTCGCACAATGATCTCACCTTTGGCATTTTGATTTGCATGTTGCATTGTTTTAGGATAGCAAAGACTTATGAGGTTGCATTAGCAGCTTTCTACCTTGACTGCATCTTCACTGAGCTCCACACCACTCCCAGGACTGCAAAACCATGAAGCAGCAAGTGATGGCAAAGCTTCTCCACCTTTGGTGGCTTTGCCAGCAGATTCTTTGCTTGGCCATTCCGAGAGTTTGCAAATGGCCAACACCGCGAAGGCATCCAGTGATTCGCTAGAGTATAGCATATGTTTGAATACACTCACTGGTCCTCTAACAATTGTGCCGCGAAACCCTTGGCAATCTTGGCATATTGTGCCTCGTCTGTTGTTGTTGTCGGGAAAATCAACAAGCGAGTGTGTGCTTGAAAGAAGTGCGGGAAGAAGCGATAGCAGTCCAACTGGCTTTGGCACCAATGACGGATGCACAACTGCCTCGTCTCCTGCCGCACGTGTTGGCCCAAACTTACAGCATGAGAACCTCCTTTGCTGTTTCACAACCGCAATAAATCGGAACCTGTCACAAACCTTTTTACCGCGTTTGCAGGTTTAAGATGGTTTAAGTAAGTTACTAGAACTAATTTATCAAATTGATGAGTAGTCACAAGGAAGTTCTTGCCTAAACTCCTGCCACTTTCCATTTGTCCTTCTACCAACGGGGCCTCGTCATCTTGAAATCGGTGAATTGGTAGATGGGGCTGTAGCCAAACAGATACTTCCAGGCTGTCGAGCTCTCTAACAACTTCTACAAGTTGCACCTCATGAGTTTTTTCACAGTTTTTCAGCTGTGGACCAGTGAGCAGAAAAGTCTGAAAATCACTTATCCGTATGTTGCTCTTGCATATGGAGTTAATAATGAGTTAATCACGTACGAGTATTTACATGCATATACATGCATGCAATTTGCAAAACATGAACTGTGAACAGCATTGAGAAGTTGCAGCTATTCAAGTCTTGGCACCAACGAAAGCGGCCCTGGCGGCTGCATCAATACCAGCAAACGTGACGTATTTGCAATCTCATCCTTGGTCCAGGAATGTCAGGGAGAGATCCTGTCTCAAGACAAACCAAGATCAATGTCCAAGATCAATGTCCAAGCAGTCCTCTCAGTGCGGCCACGTAACTTGCAATAGAGCGGTATCCCGCACCACGAAGCCAAAGGATCGCAGTCTCAGCAGCACATTTGCATATGCATCTTTGGAATCTTTGGCTAAGATGTCCTGACACTGTCAAAACACCACGTTAAGGTTGATGGGTTGATGGATGTTGATGGCGGGGGTTTTCACAAAATGAACTAACAGGGTACCCCGTCAATTTGTTCAGAATGCAACTCTCAGAGAGGCCTATAGTGTCTTGTGCAAAAGAGTCTATGGATGTGCTGGAAAATCCAACCCAATGATTCTGCGGTCTATATCTGAATAATTCTGAATATATCATATATCAATATATCTGAATATGAGACGAAACGAAGATATGTAATCTTGCCATCCAAATAATTTCAGACTTGCTAGCTGAGAGGCCTGCAGGTCTTGTAAAATGCAAAGTGTTTTCAATCCAACCATTGGTACAATTTGTTCAATCTTCGGCATCATTTTGATCTCAGTGGTGCTGATTCTTGCAGCCTGTCCTTCGCGCGTAGGAGAAGGAGAAAGCATCGAAACACCAGCACTTTGGGTTCGCGTCCTGGCATCAGAGTGAGTTTTCTGTCATGACATGAGAAATGCAATCCCTTTCTAAATTGGATGCCCTGTTGCGCGCACCATCTGTATTTTGCTCAAAATTGATCAAAATGTATCAAAGTTGTCTATTCATGTATATTGATGTCCATTCAGAGTTTCCTTCTTGTGACATGTTGTATCATGTTGTGACAATATTTGCCAGGACACTACGAAGTGCCGCTGCAAGCGGAGCGGGTATATGTGTAGAGCCCTGCAATAGGGATGGCAAGCTCGGTGTTGCTGGTGGCCACAACAGTTGTCCACCTCAATGTTGCAGCATTCAACTCTTCACTCGACTGTATATCATTTGATATGATTTGTTTGAACTTATTAACAGCAGTAAACAGCTAGCTGTTACTAGCTAGATCATGTTGACGAGGTTCGGCATCACCAATGAAACTAAGGCTTTGGCAAAGTGCTCGGCCCGCTTCCTTCTCCTCGTTTGAAGATGGTCTTGGGGCGATGGCACTGGACCCAAATGTTGCCGTGGGCATGACATGACAGCGACGACCCCAGCCGATGCTGCAGTGACAGCTAAAACATCTGAGTGGATTTTGTTGTCTTTGTACTGTATCTGTCGGGGTCCTGATATGATTGCTGCCAAAAAAATGGAAAAGAACCGTCTGACGACATGACCGCACGCATGAATGCGCATTCTCTTGAGTTTATGTTTGTGAAGTTGTGCATATGCATATCACTTTGGGCCACATGGTTCCTTGAAGCATTCATGGCCTTGGGGATGCATTTTGATCCAATTTCTTGTCCGCCCTGCCCCCCCCCCCGAACTCTGTACCACCAGCTAGGAATAGAGGCACATGAAAGGTATCAAAGCTGCATGCGTGAAAGTGGTGCATACGTCTGGAGCAAATCCTTTGTGCCTCACAACCAATGCAATGATATGCAATAATATGCAATGCAATAATCACAATATGTATATATATTAATATATAATATATAATTATGTATGTATACATATAATTACATTATATATATATATATGTATACATATGCTATTGCAATCCATTACAGTCAGTATTCAGTAGTCTGACATTGGCATTGCAGCTGTCGCTCCCATCTTTTTTCGCTCGGATGAGGATGCTGTGGATGGTGCGTTGCTCAGCTGCCATTGTTTCGCCTGCGAACCAGTCTGCGATACTTGGTCTCGCAGTTTACCTGGCACGAAATGCACCAGCTTCTGGTTCAGCATTCGCCAATCCAGTCATCATGTCATGATCATCATGTCAACCCTGCCTGCACCATCAGCTCGAAGTCCAACTGGTATGTTGATTCCTCGACTCTGAACCATGTGTGGGAGGTCTTGCTCTTCCAGGCCTCCACTGAACGCACTGGAATGCGAGGAATAGGGGTCACACCAGAACATTTTGAGATGTTTGCTGCAGAAGATCTGACATGATCTGACATGAGCTGAAGTGCATAAGAAATCATAAGAACGGTTCCCAGGAAACTGGCGTCCAAATGTAGCAGCATGACAAGGTGGGACCACTAAAACATCCAAAACATTGAAGCCGGCTGCAGCTGGTCAGGTCAAGCTGCCTTCTCCAGCGCACTTGACACGGTGTCTGCGTATCTGCCTCAGCAAGCTAGTGTTCCCAATCAGCATCTGGTAGAAACATGTAGAAACCTGCATGGGGAGATCGGTCAACGCTACATGTCAGAGATGGTCAAACATATCAAACACTGTCCCGGTTTCACCAGCTAAAGAATAAGGGCCCGAACACCACGCACCGTGCCCACCTCAGTGCTTCTGCACAAAACATACCTATACTACCACGTCGCTTGTGATTGCTTTGCAGAGGAATTAATTCCGGGTGAGATTTCCGGAAAATGCTACACATATTAAACTAAACAAGATGGCACATCAAGTCCTGAAAACTTCTTTGAACTCTTGGCAAACTTTGGAAAACTTTGGCAAAGATTCAAGGCAGTTTGTGCTTCAGCTGAGGGGGACCCTCTGGGCCCTGTGGGCCCTCTGGGCCCCAGACTGGCCGAGGCACACCACCTCGGAGACGCCATAGGTCAGAATGTTACCCCGGTTTCGCTGGCATGAAAGCGCTCAAGTCATGACAAATATTCTTTGAATTCTTCTCGGGAGCGGGGGCATATGTGCTTCTTCGAGCATCACAGAACATGTGTCTATACTTGGAATTCTCCAGAACCATTGCGCAGCAGTTGACAAAGCATCAGTTCCAGAATTCCCCAGTCAGTTCATTGACTAATTCATGTTATTTCAATGTGATTTCGATGTGATTTCGATGCGCAGCGGGAATTTGTGGATCTTCTTCCGTCCAGCCAAGAGACTCCCAAATGGCACATCCAGCGGCTCCAGCAGCTCCAGCTTCTTGCTCTTTGGCGCCCTCACCTTGCGCGGAAGGTGCAGTGACAGTGAGACCAGCAACTGCATAATACATCACAAGTCAACCAAATGCATCATAAAACATCATAGTACAGACTACACAATACAGTGTAATTAATACGATACAATCATGATTCAATAATGCATATAATTGAATTTCATGTTTATATAATACTGCACTTCAATTTTTTTGGCATGCCTTCCCTGGCTCTGAGTGACCGAGTGGTCGCCTGCAGTCCTTCTCTGCAAAGCCAACTCGACCTCAAGTGACTCCTACTCTTACCCTCCATGAAGTCAGGCGAAGGCCTGCTTTCAATCAGAAAATGACGCAAATCTAGGATGACCTCAGATTCTTCAGCGCAGCTTTTGTCATCCTTTTGGGTTCTCCAGGTCATGCCTGTCTCTTGAGTTTGGGACAGACATGTTGCCTATGAGTAGGGAAGCGGTCATGGCTGCCATATTCAGATTGCTGATCTGCCCGACCTCAGCAGAATGGGGTAGGTCCATCTTAAAAGCTTGGGAGATAGCATTCTTCCCAAATTGAATCGACCACATTGGCCCAACAATAGGTCATACTCCCAAAATCATCCGACTAGTGAACATCGCATCCAACAACCACTAACCATGCATAATATGGGCGCATCTGAAAATGGAGTATACCCCGAAAATTCCTATTTGAATTGAACAAAATATGATAAACCACTGGAAATGGTACATTCTTAAGAGACACCTATCCAAAGGGGCAGCCAGGCTAGAGAGGCTGCAAGGGGCACCGGACCGGCATGCAGGGAAATTCCACCGTCTCTCGTCTTCGGCGTGCCTCTAGCACAGAAGACCTAAGGAAATCTCAGAATCTGGTCCTGGAGATTCGTGGAATCAAATGTACAAACAGGACAAGCCATCATAAATCTCGCAAATAATTTCCAAATAATTTTAATCAAGAGAACTATAACTTATAACACTGCTGGAGGTTGACCATTGGCCATCTCTACACCTTGCGCTTCCCAACGTGTGAAAACTTCAGCTGGATTGCAGGTTGCTTCCGAACACCCAAAAGCAGAAAACTTCGGACTGCGGAAGACGGAAGACTTGTGACTCTGGGTGCTGTGGCTAACTTCCCAGGAGCTAAATACAATCAAAGATCTTGCTAAATAGTTGTAGAATTGTGTAAATATAAGCTTCGCTTGAGAATTCCAGCTGGGTCTTCACAATCACACTCGAGCACTGATGTCAATGTCTCATCTTCTCCTAGGACCTTGGCATTTCTATTTAATAACATAGACCATGGGTGGACTAATGATATGTGCCCAAGTGGGGAAACAAGATCTTTGACATATGTATATACATATATATATATATATATACATACATTTCTATAGATATATATTTGTGTGTGTGTGTGTGTCTACTTAGATATGTACATACAATTGCAAATGTAGTCAAATGCATATAAGTTTATATATCATAGTAACCGGCCAATAAAATGGAAACATAATTTACCACATTTAGTAGAGTTTTGCTTTTATGTCTTTTGGGTGGTCACTACCATGCATGAAATTTAATGATCTACAATCATCAGCAGAACTGGCGAGATGTTGAAGGGATCAAAGACCTGAGGTCACAGCGCAACAGCATCAAAGCGCACCCATGGTCCTGTGGAGAATGGATCTGAAGCTTGGCCTTCCCCAGGTCAGGGCAACGTATCTGATGGGAGAATCAAGACTCGACCGAATTTGACCCTTTCTGAATTTCTACCCCTTTCTTCGACTTTCACCACTCAAATGATATTATACATGTGGCTTCTGGGTACACAAAATTCGACTATGCCACTGAGAAAGTCCCAGCAAGAGAGTCAAGTTGAACTAACCTGACTTAAGATGATCTAACATGCCTAGCATGACTTACTATGCAATAGATGTACTTAATTAAGTTATGTGTTTCTAGGCACGACTATGCCCGACTATCCCCGGTCCGGTTGACTTCTCGGGGCGCCATCTCCAAAGCGGAGTTTCAGCCTCACAGCTCTGTCACGCTCCGTCAAAGGGGGTCATAGCGTACCAGTAGCAATCGTTGAAGCTCTTGTGGTCGTTTGAAGATGCTTTCCTTTGGCTACCTATCCATACCTGGTTCATCCTGGTTCAAAGTTGTTCATATAGTTAGTTCATCTTAGTTCACATAGTCCGACTCTATGGATTGAGTTCTCTGCCGTCAGTTGAGTTCCTGGATTGCTTTGACCACAGATCAAAGCAGTGCCATCACAAAATTCTGGCATGCACCTCGGCACGGTCCCTCTATGTCCCTCTCAAATCTCCCTTGGAGTTCTGGCTTCTTTGGGTCGCTATATAGTGGTCACTATAAACCTATATAATTGGTCGGTAAAGTCGGTATAGTTATAGGACATGTCCGTTGTCTCTACTTTGTGCAATCCGATCAAACATCTCTGCTATGTTGGAGGCATGATCTTTGCATGTAAAGCTGTAAAGCATTGTAAAGCCTAAGATTGTCCCAGGTACAGAAGCGGAACACCGATGGAGTTGCACCATTCCACAATCCTTGGCGACAAGGTGACGTCCACCTAGCTGCGACCTAGCTGATCTGTTGCTCCCAAAGCTGGTAGTGTCAGTACCAGGATGGCGGCAAACATGCTTCAAATATCTTCAAATACATCTTCAAATACCAAGCTTCCCAGAGTACAAGACCTTACTCTTCTTCCGGGAATGATGGACCACGACCTGGAGCATGAAGTTTTTAGAAACCACAATGGGAAGGCGTAGGGAAATTGAAAATCGAACAAAATCCATAGCCGGTGCCCATTCGGATGTTGGCGCAGATCTTTTGGCTTAGCCAGTTGAGGCGTGATCTTTTATTCAAAGAAGGCTTGAACATATGAAAGGGAAAGATAGGGAAAGTGGATATGAAAGGGAAAGGGGATGTAAGCCCTGGTTGCCTCATTTTGTCTCTTTGAGAATCTTACGGCGCATTGCGCGCTGTCCTTGCTACATTTGGTCATCGTTTTCTGTTTCATGTTGACTGATTCTGCCAGCACTTCAGCCCAGATGCCGCTTCCAAGTGTTTCTTGAATTCTACTTCTCCATGGATCTGCACCTCCTTTGGCCATGGAACAGCTCATGAGGGTGCAGATGGGTCCAGTGAAGTCAAGGGAACCAAAAACATCAGAGGCTGTAATGAGCCATATGCGCTTGCACAAATGTGCACTATTGATTACATCATGTGTCTGTACACACTGTGATCAAGAAATTGAATCAAACTGTGAACCTGCACAAGTGCATTCCTATGATTTACTCACAACAATTCCTGCTTTGCAGAAAAGGACACAGCTTCTCCAAAGCCTTGTAGCCGCCTGCGGCAGTGTCCAGCACACTGGAATCCACAAAGAGTCTATCACCAAGCGCAACCTGACATCCAAAGCAGCGGCCCGTCTCTGTTGGTTGGTTCATGGATTTGTCTGAAAAAATGATTGTTAGTATCTGGTGGTACCTCCAAATTGATGTTTAATCATCATCTTTCCCATTGACATTGCCTGAAATTGCCATTTCCATCCATTTCTTGGGTGAACCCATTTTTAGACAGACCCACGTCAACGAACATAGTTGAAAAGGCAGCCCGCTTTGCGACACGTTGCCTGATTTCGAACAGTCTCCTAATTGGTCATACCTGATTTTACTCACATCAGGTACATACAGGATCGATATTGGAGCAAAATAATCAACTTCTGTAGTTACGTTTGTTTTGGTCCACCCTCGGCATAGAAGGCACTCTGTCTACCCAGTCTTTCGCAAATGGTTGATACACTGGTTGATGCATCTGGCCTCTGTCACTGCTTGCAACTCAGGGTCAGTATACTTCCTCGCATCGGGCTCACAAAGGGTACGGTATGAAATGCACATAGCCCAAAAAAAGACCCTGGCAACAAACCCAAGCTTGCAAAGCCATTAAGCTGACCAACATTGACCAACCCAAGCGTATCTGTACTTATCTGAATTCATTCTGAATTCACAGGTATCACATGTACATGCAATGACTTCATATCACTCATCCATTGACCTGCAAAGACCCTGTGTATACCCTATGTAGTCTATGCAAAGCTTGTCAGGATCAAATAGCGCAACTTCCTCAGCAAAGTGAAAACAGTCTCATGCAGCTGGGCCACTCAAGCACATGCGCATACCATTCCTTGAACTGCGCCAAATAATGAGGGTGACAATGAAATCCAGGCCACTCTTGGGGTACACCATGGCACATTGGTCTATGGGGTACATTCCATAGACTCAAAAAATGATAGAGAAAAAGAGGATGGACATCATGCGTCTACACACACTACACAGCGACACACAAATGTAGTCGTATATCCATTGCCATGTCTCTGTTTGTGAGCAAGAATGTCTGGGTGGCCATATGCTTTTATGCAGCGCAAATATGTTTGCACATAACGTGAAAATGTTGCAGACCTAGGGGTGAACATGTTTCAGCATTCGAGGCCTACGGATGAATCATCAAGGTACTGCAGGATATCTTGGCAAAAACTGTGGATGAGCAAGGAAGGCTATGAATGGCTATGAATAACAAATGGCATCAAATGCATCAAAGGGATTCAAAGAGCATAAATGTAATTAACAAATGGACCTGAACGTTGTGAAGTCTGCTGACCCTTTGAGAGCTTCCAAGTTCTTCCAAGCATCGCAAGACGCCTGCTGGCCCTGGGTGCAGGAATCTCGGTCGGAAAAGGTGGTGCGCAGCCGGACTCCGCGCAGAACCAAATAGTCCTGATCCCAAATCATCCGGACTTCTGCTTCAAATCATAGGATCATATGGCATGCCTCTTCAAGAGGTGTCGCTTCAAACTATTTGGAACTGCAAAATGCTAAAGGAATCCCATGGGAATCCCACAGGAAGCTGAAGGAATCCAAAAAAAAACTACAAAATGCTAGAAAAATCTAATGTTATTCTGCGTGATCTTTTGGAGATCTCACCACTGGCACTCCACACAATCAATTCAAAATCTACAGAAGAAACAGGGAATGCCGAAGGAAAACTAGAAATCAGAAAACTTGAAAACCAAAGAAAACCAAGAAAAACTGAAAGAAACTAAACAGGACTAGAAAAAACTAAAAAAAAACTAGAAAAAAATCAAAAAAACTACAAAAAACTAGAAAACCATAAAAAAGCTAGAAAAAACTGGAAAAGACAAAAAAATGTTAAACAAATCCAACTTTTGGGCCGCTGACCAGTCCCTCCAAAAGCTTTCCCTTAAGATACTTGAGTGTTATTGTCTAGTTTTTTTTAGCTTTATCTAGTGTTTTTTTTAGCTCCCAGCACCCTCGTCCAGTGAGTTGAAGAGGCAGGTCTTGAAGAGACATGTGACGCGTGAGTAAGATCAAAAGTGCCAAACTCTCTTGAGAAGCAGGATTACACATGACGAAGCACGAGCCGAATTTGCACAAACCACCAGAATCGCACTAAGAGAACGAAGCACAGATTGGAAAGAGCATCATGTACGTATTATTGTGATGACTCTCTCGCTCTCTCTTTCGCTCCACTGTTCCCGTATGTAGACTATGCACATTCCAACGGACCAGTCCTGCCCATACTGCTTTGCAACTGACATGATGCCCCGCCTTGGGACAACACATGGGACGGTCAAAAAAGGGGTACGCATGGGGATGCTGTTTTGAAATATGTTTCGATGGGGAAATTATATAAAATTAGGAGATACATATATATATATATATGGGTAAATCTATATAAATCAGGGTCTGATGACTTAGGCATCATGGGCTCTGATGACTTAGTGAACCGTGGTACCTTCTGGTCTAAGTCATGTGGAGTGAAGAATTTCCCTGCCGACATGCCAAACTATAAAAAAAATCCTTTGACACCCCACTTTCCAAGCAACAAAAACCTGATGACTTAGGACACCTTTTGTCGTTTTTTACCATGAGTGTTGCCTAAGTCACATCTCTCGCGCGCGAAGGCTCTTGTGAGCTGCGGTCAAAACTTACGAAACAAGTTGCAAATGCAGGAATGGTGCAGGAATGGAAGAGATGCAAGTTGCTTTCCGGCATGTCGGCAGGGCAATTCTTCACTCCACATGACTTAGACCAGATAGTGCCTCTATGATACACCAAAGTCAGTAGGGGCCTCTATGCCTAAGTCATCTCAGCCTAGCATATATATAACAAGATTTCCTTTGAAAGTGCCATGTAGAATTTCTGGCTCACAACCCCCAAAGTCCTATCTCATGTGCCTTTCAGTGACCCACCTGTTGCCTTTGTAACCCTGGTGCCATGTAGAATTTCCGGCTCACAACCCCCAAAGTCCTATCTCACGTGCCTTTCAGTGACCCACATGTTGCCTTTGTTGCCCTGGTGCCATGTAGAATTTCTGGCTCACAACCCCCAAAGTCCGATCTCATGTGCCTTTCAGTGACCCACCTGTTGCCTTTGTTNTTGTTGCCCTGGTGCCATGTAGAATTTCTGGCTCACAACCCCCAAAGTCCGATCTCATGTGCCTTTCAGTGACCCACCTGTTGCCTTTGTTGCCCTGGTAACATGTAGAAATTCTGGCTCACAACCCCCAAAGTCCGATCTCATGTGCCTTTCAGTGACCCACCTGTTGCCTTTGTTGCCCTGGTGCCATGTAGAATTTCTGGCTCACAACCCCCAAAGTCCTATCTCATGTGCCTTTCAGTGACCCACCTGTTGCCTTTGTTGCCCTGGTGCCATGTAGAATTCTTGGCTCACAACCCCCAAAGTCCGATGAAAAGCAAATTCGATGAAAAGAAAGCAATATCACACCCAAAAAGCAAATCAAAAAAATAAATCCGTCATTCTTTTTTTAGTTGGTTTCATCCATTTCTTTTTTTCATTTGTTTTCACATAGTTTTCCATCAATTACGACTTAGGAAATGCCTAATGGTGTTTTCATGAACGTGGACTATGTCATCTCATTTGGTTCCCCCAATGTGCCAGGGAGTAAGTGTTGCATTCCCAGCGTTTTGCAGGTTTTTTTGATTCTGGCAAAGAAGGTTCACACCTTCTTTTATTTCTTTG
>BGPT01000584.1:232164-255801 GCA_003297045.1 Symbiodinium sp. clade C Y103 | reverse complement strand
GTGATGGCGCCCTTTCCTTGACTCCTCCCCTGGTGAACCACCGCGCCATGCTTCTTGCGATCCATAAGAAGCCACATATCAAGCTGAGCGCTCCCAGCAAGACCAGTGCTAACAAGTGGTCAGCCGCCGCGGGTTCCACGATCGCGACTTCCATCTTGAGCCTCTTTTGAAAAAATGGCTGCAGCAATGACTGAAACATATGTCCTGGCGCTAACGGATGTGGACTACTGCTCATGCTTTTCCCCCGTCCCATGATGCAAGATGGACCGCGATGCTTTTCAGCACCTCTCCTCGATCCATCACAGGCTGTCGAACACGGAGCTCAGCAGTGGATTCTTTCCCCACAGCTGCGGCNTCCAGGCTTCGTTCAACTGCCTGATGCTGACATCCCTCAGTCGTCCCGGTGGATGTCCTGGCAAGTCTGGCCTGGACAAATAATCTGCCTCCACGTTCAGTTTTCCTGGCAGATGATGCGTCACAATGTCCTGCATCTGCAAGGAGTCCATCAGAATGGCTAACTCTCCCCCCACGAAATTCAATGTGGGGGTTGAAGAGGACAGCTTCCGGGCCAGGGCCAAAGCCACCGTTGAGTCACTCTTCAAAAGGAGGCGTCCTCCCTTCAGGGTTCCCCGCCAGTAGCGGATACTCAGGAGCACTGTCCAGGCTTCCAACAAAGCTTGGCCCGCCGCCTCTCGAAAAGGCACTCCCAGCACTGACGCCACGTTCTTTGTGACCTTGCCTCTGATGGCCACTGTCGGTGTCAATTCCTCCATGTCCTTGTCCACCGCTGAAAGAATTGCACCCACCCCAAATGGAGATGCGTCAGTTGTGATTGCCCAAACAGGGGCTTTGATCTCCATTGGAATGCGTCTACAGCGCCAAGTCTCCTCCTGCTTGAGGTAGCTCTCCAGCCATCGTTTGGGCAGTTCCACTCTCCTCACTGGGATCATGCCATGCTTGGGACGCTTGTCCTTGGATCGTTTGGCTGCTCTCTCCTCCTCGAGGTTGAGCTGCTCCTCGTGCTCGCAGTTCGCTAACGCCCCGTAGAAGGAAGCCACAGCCCACCTGGTGCGCACCAAAGTGCCTGCGATCCAACTCAATTTTCCTGTGACGCTTTTGAATTCACGCAGGCTCACATAACCTGACCAAGCGCCCATCTTTTGCAGGATCTCGTCAACGAGTTTCTGTGGCACACTCACCAAGATGGTCCTGCTCTCCTGGCATATCTCCAGTGACACGCCGATCCAGCAGATCTTGCTGCCACGCTCGCCCTTCTCGTATGCGAGCTGTACCCCGAAGATCTCCGCCAGGTACAAGATGCGACTCACAACGGAGTCTCGCTGCTTCTGGTTGCCCGCCACTATGATTACTGGATCATCCATGTAACATTGCATAGTGGCTTGTCCATCGAATACAGCTTCCCACTGTCTGGACATCATTCCAGCGAGTCTTCCCATTATGAGCCCACGGGGGGACTTGGGCTTTTCGTAGCTCTGTTTCTCGTCCCACTCATTCGGGTTCATCGAGGGCGCCAGACAGTGTCGATGCTCACTGGGGTCCACCCCCAGATGACAGTATGCATCTCGGAGATCTGCACCGATCAGTTCCAAGCGAAAATCATCGTCTTCAGCTTGCAGTTCAAAGGTCTTCCAAAGCGCTTGGATGTTCTTCACCACGTCCACGATGCGTGGTAATATTATTCTTTCCGGGACTCGGGCCAACCCATTTCCCCCCGACCTCAAANGTCTTCCAAAGCGCTTGGATGTTCTTCACCACGTCCACGATGCGTGGTAATATTATTCTTTCCGGGACTCGGGCCAACCCATTTCCCCCCGACCTCAAAAGGTCGATCACCAATCGGTGTTTCATGACACCGCTGTCCTTCATTTTCGAGATGAGGGCAAGTCGGCTCACGGTCCCATCTCCAAACAGCTTCTTGGCCTCTTCTACTGGCACCAGCTTCGCAAAGCCTTTGTCGATGAGCCTTTGCAGCTCGGCGGATGCTGCTTCCTGGTTGTCCTTGACCGATTGGTAGTTCACCGTACTCACCTGTGACTCCAAAGACGCCAACTCTGTCGTCACCTCGGTCTCGGGCACCGCTGGATANTTCCTGGTTGTCCTTGACCGATTGGTAGTTCACCGTACTCACCTGTGACTCCAAAGACGCCAACTCTGTCGTCACCTCGGTCTCGGGCACCGCTGGATAAATTCCATTGGACTTGGGTATCTCTGCACCCATTCCCAGTGGGGCTCCTCTCCGGATCCATTGCACTAGGTCTGTCTCCGGGTCCTTTGAGAAGCGCTGCCATGCCTCCCACCATTCCGCCTTCAACGGAGACTCAAACTGCAGTCTCCCCTTCAACTTGACTTCCGGCTCTTTGGGGACCTTCATCATTGCCCTGAGCCTGTCCTCAAACTCCTTCAAGACTCGGCCATCCAACTGACACCGATCTGAACCATAGGCTCTCGCGGCTTCCAGCGCCTCCGGCATGTCCGTCACCATGTTGTTCCACACTCTGGCGATGTCACTTCCCGCTTCTTTCAGTATGGCCATCCTCCTCAACGCCAAACCTGGGTTTCTCATTCCCCCCAGGGCGTTGCTGTTCTCTTCATCCCTGATCTCCTTCTTGGATCTCTTTGCTGGTGTGGGGACTTGATCCCTTTCTATGTCTCCGGCATCCCACGCTCTTTTGCATCCACGGAGCTCCTTCATCTTGTCCTCCATGACAGGCCGCCCCGTCTTGCTCTTCTCCTTGGATGCCACCCACTGACTCTTGGCCTCTTGCAACTTTCCCCGCGTCTTGGTCTCCTGGTATCTCCACCATTCCAAGTTGAGAGTTGCCCTGAAAGCCTTTATCACCAACCTGGCGATTTCCAGGGCCAGCTGAGTTGGATATTGTGCGGCTCGCGAGGTGAGCTCCTTGCCAACTAAACTCTCATGCTTGAAATACTTTGGGCAAGTGCATTTTCGACTCAAGGAAGTCAAGCCTTCTAGACGTCCCCCAAGTTGGCCTGGCTTGAACCATTTCGTCCTCTCCTTGGATTGAAAGGCGCAGGTATTGTAGACCGCAACTTGGCAGGCGAAGTTTTCCAGGAACGCCATGATTTCAGGAAGCTTCCAGGCTGGTCCTTCACCTTGTCCTTCACTTCCAGGCGGATTTTCTAAGGTTCCGCATTCAGGTACCTTCCTGAGCCGTTGAGACTGGATCACTTCGGCCGTCACCTGAGCGCTCCGAATGGCCAACAACGACCCGGTATCAGCTTCCTTTTGCATCCGTTCCGTGTTGGTCGGAAGGCCATATATGAACTGAAGACTCCTCACTGGTGGAGGTCCGTGTCCTTTCATTATATCTAGCTCTTGAAAAGCTTCCGCAAGGAAAGCCTGAGTGCGTTCCGTCGATCAGCCCTCCTCGGGCAGCGTCCAAGATGTCGTTGAAAGGTTGGTCCTTCGACAAGTCCACCGCATACATCTCTGAGTCCCTGTCAAAGGATCTCACCTCCACGTTCATGCCATCCAACTTTGCCAAACGTAGGATGGCCTCTGCTAAGACATCCTTGGCACCTGAAAACAAATGCACATACACAAATTTCCGTTTTTCTTTGAACTCTGAGAAACTGCCTGAGGTTTCTAACGCCTGAGTGACCCGAACTGGTACCCAAGGTTCACTCGTTTCATCAGAGACCTTCTTCTGCTTGTCCTCCGTTGGCGCCGATCTCCAGCTGGAGCTTGTCAGGTGCTCGGGCTGGTCGTCGTCCGATTCCTGCTTCACTTCCCCCTTCACNCTTCTTCTGCTTGTCCTCCGTTGGCGCCGATCTCCAGCTGGAGCTTGTCAGGTGCTCGGGCTGGTCGTCGTCCGATTCCTGCTTCACTTCCCCCTTCACCGATGTTGCGACTTCGGCATCACCAAGCTCGGGGTCAGATTCACTGGAACTTGAAATCATGATTTTGAGCCTAACATGCATGAATGACAAGTGAAAATTTTCACATGCACTCCATCAAACTCACATGCCAGCTATGACGGTGAAACCCTAAGTTCCTTGACTCCGCCACTTTACCTTTTCTTCTCATTCAAACTTCATTCCGGTGGCAGGTGGAGAAAGTTTAACTTCCTGTATCCCACTAGCCTCCCTTGGGGCAATCTGCATTGCGATGCCCTGGTGATAAACAAAGCTGACACTTATGGGCCCGCTTAATTTTCTGTAAGCAGGGTGTCCTGGTTCGACGGACCCGCAGACCCCCGACCCGTTTGCCCATGAAAAGCATATCGGGGTCCCCGCTTGGTCCTTCGTCTTCCCCTTGCCCTTGCCCTTGTCTGAGCCTCGTCCGTCTCCCCCTGCAGACTTCTTGCGGAGGGCGTCCAACTCTTCTCTCTCTGATCTAAGGCGCTTAGCTCGGGCAAGTCTCCGATCTCTATTCGATTGCCTCTTTCTAGGATCTCCCTTCTCTTCCTTCTCAAAGTCCGCCACTTCATTGCCTCCCGGCATATGTGCTGCTGCTATCTGGTCGGCAGGCGCCAGTGGANATCTCCCTTCTCTTCCTTCTCAAAGTCCGCCACTTCATTGCCTCCCGGCATATGTGCTGCTGCTATCTGGTCGGCAGGCGCCAGTGGAACTCCTCGACTTCCAGATGCTGTCCATGATGCTGCAGGATGTCTGACCTGCTCATTCCAATATTCTTCATCTGCAACTAGAAGTCGAAAGCAAGATGTCCAAGGGTTAGATTCGTCCCAATCTTCTGGCATCGTCAGGCCCTTCTTGAAGTCCACCACCAGTTTCCTACGAATCTTGCTGATATGTTCAGCGCGTGCTTTATCTTCGGCTTGGTATATGAGCCCCCAGCAACGAGGCCACATCATTGTAAGACGTTCGATGTGTTTTTCATATACTTGCAGCGCTGCCAGGCTTGTGATTCCCAGCATCAGACAAGCATTCTTGTACACTCTCCAACTCCCCAACCATTGCTGCCAGTTTTGAGGACCTGGCAATTCCCGCAGGATGTAACTTCCATCCCCCAGTGGTTGATATACTCTGAAGCGTTGGGCTTTGAGGCACTTCCTCCCGAATGGAGTGAATATAGCGAAATCAGCGTATGGAGGTCCTTTGAGGACAAACACCTTACGGTGCAAAGCGGCCAACTGTGCCTCTGATGGTTCCTCCTCTTCCGTCGGCATGCTCCCCATGATAGAAACATATGTAGCCAACCANGACAAACACCTTACGGTGCAAAGCGGCCAACTGTGCCTCTGATGGTTCCTCCTCTTCCGTCGGCATGCTCCCCATGATAGAAACATATGTAGCCAACCACCCATCAACTTGATCACGACTAGCCGGTGGTAGTTCCGACTCGTCCATCTGATCCACTAAGGCCGACATTTTGAGTACACGTTCTTTCAACGGATTGGATGCAGAGGTCTGTGTATCCCCGTCTCCACCCGTTGTCCTAGTCCTTTCTGCCACTTCAGCTTGTCCCCCGCTGGGTTCCCAAGGGTCCACATCTTTGAACTCATCCTCTGGTAGTCCTGCCCAAATGTGCACTAGCTTTCTGGATGTCCGCCATACCAGCCCAACCTGAGCGNCCTCTGGTAGTCCTGCCCAAATGTGCACTAGCTTTCTGGATGTCCGCCATACCAGCCCAACCTGAGCGGCTTGAATTGCTGAGAAGCCACCCCCATCAACAGAACTTCCTTGAACAGCTCCTTGTACAAGGGCAGCACGTGGTAAGGCTGCTAAAAGGCGTACGTGAGGGCCAGGATCGCCCACTTGGCTCACGAAGCTGGCCCACAAAGGATCAGGAACATGAAGCAGTTCCAGCAAGTCTGAAATGGATGTGACAGCTGCCAAATCCTGTCGAGAAGGCAAGGCGCTCGTGGACATCGGCGCACCCTCCCAGGCAGAGACAGCGATTTACTGCCTCCCTGTCACCTCCATTTTGCAGGCTTGAGCGGTTTTACCGGCCTTGTCCCTACTTAGAATAAAGTTGGAGGTTCCCAAAGTGCTCATTACATTGTCATGCACAAACAGGTTTGTTTTACGAACTCCACCAGATTCCAGCTGCCTGAAGGCCGCGATCGCATCTAAAGCTCCACCTCCAGCGGTATTTCGCTCTCGCATGCCCGCAATGTGCATGGCAGTAAGGTCCTGGCAACAAACAGCCCGGCCCATCGCGAAGACTGGAATCCAATCTGGCAATGGAAATTCCTGTGTCACCTGACAATCAATCATGAATGAAGAAGTAAGTGTCTGAGCAATGTATTATATACAGAGTTCTATAATGTTGTATGACAAATAAATATAGCGCCATATATTTTAGATGATCTCTGAAATCAACCACCATCTATGACATGAATGCTTTTCCGAAACTAGGTAGGCTTCAGAACCCATGCCGAGTTTACAAGATTGGTGGTGCAAACAACAATGAAAGGTTTACAACAGTGAACGCTCGCAAACTAGGCTAAAAAATATGCAAACATGGAAATGGTCCGTTGCAATGTTTTTGGCGACCTCCTAAGCTTAAAACCTTTCACAAACGTGGTTGCTCTTTAACTCCCTTGGTACAGCAGCTGAAGTACTCAATTCATCTCAATTCAATCTTCACCAAGGGACCGCGCAAGATTTCCAGGCATTGAACTTGTCAGGCAGATAACCCGAAGCGTTGAGGGTCTCGAGCTCCTCGAGCGTCAATCCCTCCAAAACATGCCTCGGGACAACATCAGCATCGGGACACGGGCAAATGCAATGTTCGCCATGGGGGAGGCTGAGTCAAACAAGACTCAAGGCTCCTAAACTCAGAAGACTCCCGTCAAAGTTCAGATTGTAGATCCCCATCGGACCCCATCGTTGATTTGTTGCTTCTTCTGTGTTCCCATGATGCACCCACTCTGTCCTTGACTTCGACCCAGAGGTCACATTCATTGCCCTCCCCCGCGTTGTGCCCTCTTGGTGCTGCTGTGGAACCGCAGCAGCACATCATCCAATGCCCCCCATTTGGTGAGGAGATGTGTGACCTTACGCGAACAAACCAATGGGCCCGTTCATTACAACTGTAATCATCCTTTCCGTGCTCACATTTCAACAATACACATCCGCATGTTTGCAGCTTAAACCTGCCCCTTAACGATGAAAGTCCACCCAAAACACCCCTCAATGTGACCATGGCTTCCAACTGTTTTCAACTCAACCAAGCGGCTTTGGCCTGCTCGGCCGGACCGCAGCGCTCCACCGTTCTGCGGCGCTTGATGGAACTCCCTGCCTTTTTCAAAAAGTCCTCACCTTCGCTTAGCAGGCGCTTCAACTTCAGCGTTCCCGCCACCGCATCCTTCAAGTGCTCCTGCACACCTGCAATGGCAGGTGATGGAACTGCAGCAAGTTTTTGGCCAAACCAACATTTTCTGAGGGAGGAGTGACTAAAGGACCCCCGCAAAAAAAAAGAAAACACTGGAAAGGCGTGCCAATGGCATCCTTGGCGCCTTCATCCGATTCCTCCTCCTCTTTCTCCTCCGGCGCCGGCTCAGCCATTGCGAAGCCCGGCGCCCCCGGGACGCAGCTTGATCCATGGCGGATTTGCAGGTCACCCAGATGGTCATCCGCTCCGAATATCATGGGTCTCATTAATGGGCACCACTGTATATGACTGCATGACTCCATGACTCCATGATCCCATTTGGCACATATGACAGCCATCCCGAGCTCTGAAAGGCCGGGATGTGGGGCTCACTGTTCCTGTGATGGCATGTCACGAAATGGCACCTGCTCCAAAGATTGAAGACTGCGAAGGAGCACTGCCTGCCAGCATGCATGGCACAACCCCAAAAGAAACCTGGCGGTACCGCTGCCAAAATGGCACCTCCAGAGCCGAAGATGGAGCTAGTCCCAAGGCCCGATGAACCACTGGCAGGGGCTACCTCGACCACAGAGATGACTTCAGCTGGGAGACCGAAGCCGGCGAAGAAAACTGGGCTCCATGCGCCAAACGCCATGCCCTTAGGAAGAGGGTGCAGAAAGAAATTCACTCAACAAAATTCAACAATAGATAAAGAAACAAATAAGTAAACCACATCCCTCTTCACTTTCCAATTTCTGTGTCACAATTTGCAGAACTCTTTCACAAGCGAAGTTGCTGTCGAACTCGCGGAACTTGATGCCCCACACCTAAGTTGGCAAGCTGAGTGAACAAAAGCCCAAAACCCGGACAGGTTTGAACGAAAGTGCCGGCCGCATGCTACAAGTTGAGCAAGTTAATAGCTGCATGCGAGTTGAAAGCTTCAATCAAGGCACCCGAAGACGATACTTGGTGTGGTGGCAGGCCTTCGGAAAACAGTTCAAGCTGAATCTCAAAGTGAATAAAGGGAACAATTTGCATGTTGCCTGTTTTTGCAGACTGTTCTTGAAACCATTTTGGCCCTTCAACATCCAGGTTGGCACTGCCCTGTAAAAGAATCAGCCACAAAAGCAGCTGAGGATGGAACTTTGTTGGGCTGGTCCTTTCGCAATGCACCGGCATTTGGTAGCTACCAATAGTTGGTGTCAAGGGCAAGTCAAGTGAAAAATTGGAGATCTTGTTGCACAAGGGTTTCCGGACGATGTGAAAAGCAGAGAGGCTTGGGACAATTCGGGGAAATCAAGGTTTGCGCGAAAAAGAGCTGCCATTCCGTCTTAGGTACAATCAAAGAAAGACGACTTAGGAGTCCAACAATTTAAGTCTTCTGGAATTTGAACTGGGGCATTCACCACTCGAGTAGCACTTGGGCTCCGACGGAGCAGCTGAGGCAGCGCCAGTACCAAGGAACGCTGCCATGGCGTTCTGCCTCGGCTGAAGCCATCGGTATTGAAGAGATCATTAGCAACCATCCATGCAGGCTGATGTTCTGTAAAAAATTCTGCAAAGTCTGCGAAATTTATGGTTTCGGTCAAGTGGTCAATCCTCCCGTTTTTTGCAGGTTGTGCTGGTGGTTTCCCCTTGCCTGGGCTTTGCCTCTGAGGCCGCGAACGTGGCTTGGCCCTTCTGGGTCTTAGCGGCGGCCACTTCTGCTTCATAGCCAGGCCGAGCTGTCTCGCAGATGGAACAGTCAATGACCTGCCAAGGCGGCTCGCAAGAGCTACAAACATTTTAATGAAACATTTTTGAAGGGGTCAGACCTCTTTCAATTGCAGGAGGGAACCTATAAACATTGGCATATCCAACAAACATCTAACTAGCAGTTTCTTATGACACATGTCTTCCAAATTTAGTATAAATAAGTCATATGTATGTATATATATATATGTATGTATGTATGTGTAGATATATTTATATATAACATAGACATGGGAAGGAAAAAATACTTCCAGTGGTCCCCACCAAGTGACATTCTATCTGACGTTTCATTTGGCGCTCTACCTGACATTCTACCTGGCATTTTATTTGACATTTCATCTGGCCTTCTATGTGACATAAATGTTCACCTTTTGTTTCGCATTCTATCCGGCATTCTATCTGACATATATTCTGACGTGCTATCTGAAAAATATTATGACATTGTATCTGACATATATTCTGCCGTCCTGTCTGGCATTCTATCTGAAAAAAAATCTCGCATTCTATCTGGCATTCTATCCGACATATATTTTGACATTTTATGTGGTAGTCTGGTTGGCATTCTATCTGACATATGTTGTGACATTCTATCCGGCATTCTTTCTGACATTCTGTTTGGCATCTATTCTGGCATTCTTTCTGGCATCTGTTTTGACATTCTATCTGACATTCTTTCCGACATTCTTTCTGGCATGTGCTCGTCTGAGGCTGCACTTCTATCCGATGTGTAAACACAGCTCTAGCAGATGATGATAAGGGTGTGGAAACAAAACAAATCAACCGGATCGCAAGAGCATCATCCTCCCTTGCCGCTTCTCATTATCCAAATGCTGAACGTGTTTGATTCTGGACTGGGGAAGGGGTTTGCGAGGCTGGTGCTAGGTAGATTGCAATCAATAGCACATGTATTAACATGAACCTTGTCACTGGGTAGACACGGAATTGCCTATGACTTGAATGCATAATTCATCAATTCTTGCCCAGGGGTCGGCGGCAGAGGGCGGAGCCCCTTATATGTTGCAAGACCGAATCAGCTGGCCTGATCACCGTAGACCAGGCGGCAGCCATCACAACGCCAGCCCGAACTAGCCTCAGCTGACTACCAGGCACTACCAGGTGCAGATATGGATCACAAATTGGGTCCCTGGCACCCTGCGGAAAGAAGATTAAGGGTGCGTTATATTTGTGGGCCATGGTTTCCTGGACAATCTGACTTCGACCTTCCCATCCATGCCATGCTTTGTCAATACCATCCACCTGATGGACACAGGTTTGATCCATCTAACCCCATCTAAAAATATTTACTTCGGGTGACCCCCACCCACCAAGTGACATTCTATCTGACAACCTATCTGACATCCTTTCATGCATTCTATCCGACTAAAATTCTCATATTCTATCTGGCATTCTATCCGTCATATAATTATTTTGACATTTTATTGGGCAGTCTGTTTGGCATTCTATTTGACATATATTCTGACATTCTATCTGGCATTTTATCCGCCATTCTGTCGGTCAATTATGTTTCTTTGATGTGTATTTTGACAATCTAGCTCGCATTCTATCTGACATTCTCTCTCACATATTATATTCTGACATTCTGTCCGGCATTCTATCTGACAAAAATTCTCACATTCTATCCGGCAGTCCATCTGGCACTCTGTCTGATATATATTTTCTGAAATCGCATCTGTCGTCTTATCTGGCATTCTGTCTGGAGTTGTATCTGCCATATATTCTGACATTCTATCCGGCATTCTTTCTATTCTTTCTGGCATTCTATTTGGCATCTATTCTGGCATTCCTTCTGGCATCTGTTTTGACATTCTATCTGGCATGTGCTCGGCTCCCTACATGCCCAGACTGATCTGGAGCTCGCCATAGGTTCCGGTCCGTGCGTGGCCAGACTGAGCTGAACCTCCCGATAGGGTTTGGGTGCGCACGTGCCCAGACTGAGCTGGAGCTCCCCGTGAGCTTCTGGAGCAAGCTTACGTCACTTGAGCTGGCACTTGCTGTGAGATCCGGCTCCGTTGGTTCCCACTCAGTGGCAACGAGCTGGCGCAAGCAAGGACGGAAGGAGGGAGAAGTTGCACCTTTGTCAAAATCTAGAGACCCTCACCTGGCAGGTGTGGAAAAACTGTTGCAAACACAGCTGCAGCTTCCGTAGGGGTAGCCACTCTTCATGGGCAAGATTGTCGCACCTAGAACACCTCTCATCACAGATATAGTTTCAGTGTTTCAAAGCATGCCTTGTCTATCCGTTCGAGTGGGATTGACGGCGCTGCTGTTCTTGGCAACTTAATGACAGGTGCGCGAGTCAAACCAGCTGATTGTGAATTTCCAACTTGGGGCTTAGTCAATCCCAATGCTTTCGAAACAGAAATGTGCCAGTTTAGGCCCACGCTAAATCATCTAGATCCCCAAAGATTTCATGTCACTGGTTCCCGACAATCAACAAAAACTGCGGGTGCGGCCCAGGCTTGTAGCCGTACTGCAAGGATCCAAAAGGTTCTAGGAACTGGGTGAAACCCCAATATAGCCCGCTTGTAAGTTGCAAGGGTAGAAACAGTTTTTCTATATTTTTCCTTTTCCAAGGGATGAGAACCATCGCGAATCGATTGTCAATCATTTACTACCCAGTGGATTTCCCAACTATGGCATCTCCCAGCCGTGTTCGATGACGCGGATACTCCAGGGCCCAGACCTGCTCCTGTGCCAAAGCTGCAAGGCATCCCTTTTCTGGTGAATACGTTCCAGACACAGCTTCGGCCTGAAACAAGCTCTTGGTAAATCATGCAAATGGTCAATTGAAGGTTGAGAATCGTCTGAGTTTGTTAAGACATTCGGCATCCCAAAAATTACGATTAAAATTCAACGTTCTTTTTCTTACATGGAAATTGGGGGTACCCTATTTGCAGACAAAGACATCCATGGACGGACAGCTGATAATTGAAAGCCCGAACAGGACATGTCGGACATGCAAAAACACCTTGAGAAGATCGGACAAACTTTGCATGAGGTTGTGTGCCGTAGTCAGAACTAAAGTGAGCTCAAGTAACCAATTTCAAAGGTTTCAGCCACCTTGAAACCAAATGGCAGTCTCCCCAGCTCGAGTTTCGCGGAAAGAGTGGACTTAAGGGCAAGCGGAATGGTGGGCACCTACCACTTATGATTGGGCTTATGATCCCATTGAACTGGCATACAACCGCTGTTTGAGGTACTTGTGCGCATCATGTTCCCATTGATGATATTTCAAATTCATAAACAAGGGCGCCAGCCAGTCAGGGCAGCAAATAGCTGACTTTTTTCTTCAGACAATTCGATGGAGCTCAGTCATTGGAAGTTGAAAGAGGTTTTGTGGATAACATCGGGAGCAAGACACTTCAAGTGTCCCCTTTCTGGTGTGTGGGCATGCTCCTCACCCTTGCAACATATTCTCTGTCAAGGTGAGACTATAGCGAGCTGCCCCAAAAGCTTCGGTTCCACCAGTTCCCACTGTACAAGCCCCAGACTCAACAAATCATGACCAATTCCCAGATTGCTGAGAAAAGCTATAACGCACTACATGCACAAATTACTAGGGGCCTCTCAAAATCACAATCCAGACTCCTCCGGACCTTCAACGCAACATCCTTCGCAGCATCATTGCTACATCAAAGTGCGGCCCTTCCTCCTCTGCCTCCAAAAAGCCCAGTCGCCGGGAACCACCTCCACCGTACTTGCAACTGCATTGGCGGCCGAAACCTTCCCGCTTGTTGCAGGAGTATAGGGCTTTCTCGGCATCGGAGGCAGGAACACCAGCAATTGAAAGAGGATAATCCTGCGACTGTCCAAGACATGAAAGTAAAGTGTGGTCATCATCAAATTTTAGGAATAGAAAGGCGAAACAAACTAAAGCCACCAACCAGTCCTGCAACTGATGAGTGTCAACAAAATGCGCCCACCAATTCTGAGCGCCCTGAAACTTCTCACCTGGCTTGTAATCCTTCATCTCATAGCCCATGGATCCTAAAGCACTGGCACCCCAGCGGAAATCCACTCTCTCGGGAGATGACCGTGTGCAAGCTGCTTCTGGAAGCAGGCTGGGGATCAAGATCACCGCTTCAGGTGTGTCACCAGACACATCGGTCTTGAGGCCTTTGGGATCCAAAATCCTCCGAGGGTGGCTGGGCAACACCCGCGCCGCAGAAGTCTGAGAGATGCCTGGCCAACCCGTGGCACCAGTCTCGTCCGGCCGCCAACGATAGACCCAGAAGCCGTTGCGGTCCAGGACCTGTGGGAAACGCATAGGCCATGAAGTTACAAACTTGTTGGCAGGTCCCTTTAGGAAAATCCAACATGACCTTTGTTTAGGTGTAACAAACCATTACACACACACACACACCCAGGTCGTGCCAGCATATAAATGCCGTAAGCATGCCCTTGATCAGCCAACTTCTGTCAGTTGCCAACTGAGGATCAGGCCACTGCGAAGACATAGGGCGTATTCTCCAAGTTCTCAAAACGATCCGTCCCTTGATGACCTCCGCCATGAAAAATCTTAGCCCCCTCTGCAGTCCAAGGCTTGCACCCGACCGCACTGGGATTCTGGTGGCAAAAGCGTTCAAAGCTCTTGGGTTCCGTGAAGTTGTGTCCTCTTCCATTGCCCTGCTGGGCAGTGCCAGGCATCGGCATGCAGCCAGTGACCTGTGCAGTGGCTGTGACATACAACTGGTTAAGGTTGCCGGGCAAGGCACTGCCTTTGGGCACGGTGCCCAGCAAGCCCTCAATGGCATCAAACTCCCACTCCCAGCAATTGTTGTGCTCCTTGTGGCCCTGGGCATTCAAGGTCAGTTGCGATAACATGTACAAGGTGCCGTAGTAGAAACCTCGCTGGCGCTGCGTACCCGACATGAAGACAAAAAATGTGGGAATTTGAGAATGTGCATGTAGAACACCCTATGAATGCATACGCATTTATTTAACTATTTAAATTCTTGAGACTGCATGCACGAGCAAAGCCCTTTTGCATCCTTTTGCAACTCTTCCCACAGAGGGGTTGCACAAAATTGTTTTGACTGAGGATCATCGTCCCATTTTTGGAGCAGAAAAATGTAAGAAACTCAGAGCAACAAACGAAAACATCCCAAACTATAATTCTCATCATCTCATTCTGGTGGATACTACTACCGTCTGGCAGTCAAAAGTGGCCATGTAAAATCCACAATTTGTAGATGATTTTCTCATTAACTCAAGAAAAAAGTGAAACCATCGGAGTTAGAGTCACTGTCCACGCTGAGCACCCAGAGTGCCGCTGGTGGAGTGAGGCCACGTGGACCTTCGACCCCGCCCCAAGGGGCGTACTTGGTGGGCCAATCGCCTTCTCCGCCTTCCTGGCAGCCAGAAATCCAATGGTGTGACCACTGAAACCATTCAATAAGGGGAACTTGGTGGGGACATCTGCCGTTGAAAAATTATGATATATATTTACATAATTATACATGTATACAAATGTATGTATAATATAAGCGTGTGTGTGTGAAAAAGAATGGAAAACATTCGATAAAACCTCAGACGCAGTGTCCCATTTGAAGTTGCTCTTCACCGACTCCCAGCCAGTTTTGTCTTTGAAAGATCCGGCAACTCCGCTTGAAGAAATGTCACCGGCTGTCGAAGCATCCTGCATGATGAAGTGCGTGCCATTGTACTGATATGCCTGAGGTCAGAACAAGCTATTACACCGGCTACCCACAGCCGTCCTCGCCAAACAGGCAGGAAATAACTACCAGGAAATAAGCTACACAAGATTGTACATGTGTGAAAGTGCTCAATGATTTTGAGGGTACCTAAGCTCGCATTTTTTTTCTCAAGTTGTTTGGGATTTGAAGCTTCCCAAATATCCCACACACCAACCCGCAACATCAACGGCCAGCTCAAAGCAGTCATCCATAGGACCCGTGCGTCCAATGGCGTCCCAAACTTCGCCAAGGCACAGCAGCGTAGTTGATCTGTGGCTCACGGGCACAGCTAGGCACACCGTCGCAGAAGGTGGCGTTGGGAATCTTGGAGTTTCTCTCACAGGTGCCCACCACCCAGTTGAAGTGCGGCCTCCACCCGCAACACATGGAGTTCTGACCAAAGGGTGAATTGTACCTTGGAATTTGCTGCGAAGATTCCCACAAATAGATACATGGACCCAAAAATACAAGACATCTCTACGCGACACCTGAGTATGAATCTTATATACACAACATGATATATAACTATTTGTTGAACCACAAAAAGACCACAAGTAGCCCATAGTAGCCCTCAAACACTGGCCAAGCAACTGGCACTGCAAGTCTGTCGTATCCTCAGCTCTGGGATTTGGAAAGCTCTCAACTTCGGCCAAAAATCGTCTGTTCTCCGCGTGCAAAACCAGGAGAACTCAACAGCAACTGGATGGTGTCGTACTTGAATTCTAATTATGAATGTGTGGACTAACAGGTGGAAACACAAACAAATGACCAACATGTGAGCCAACGAATACTATCCCAGCTCACGAAAAACCGTTTGGTTCACAGATACCTATGTTTGCGGTAAGAATCCCTAATAAATTCTTATAAACTGCAATATCTCAGGTCCACTGAGCTCCGGTCGGTGGCTCCTGGGATGTCGGGCTCCGGCTTGGGCGCGTAGCGTTCCGGGCCCCCCGGGCCCCCACTTGCCACGCTGCAGCGCTGCAGGCGAAGAGCCAACTCCTCTGGGGAGGTCAAGCCCTTGGCCTGGCGTCCCACCGAAAAGCCCACCGGAAATGGCGATCTCATCATCCAAAATGGCTGTTGAATATAGGGTTTAATCATGAAAAATAAGGAGGTCACCAGTCCGGAAAGGATTTTAAGGTGCGGAACATTGGCGAAGTTGGAAAATGACTGGCAGAATGAGATGGCTCGTGGTAGATATGTCTATATTGGGGTTTTTGAACGAACTTGGAACTTGGGAGCACCACCTTGTGGGGATGTGCTGGAGATATCATGGTGATACAGTCAGTGGGGATACAAATCAGTCCAGTAATGGGATATCGTAGCAAGAAAGATTCTTTGGGTCAATATGACAAACCCAAGGGTTGAAGCGGGAAATTGGGGACTTCCCCCTAGGAAACAAAATGAAACAAACCATAATAGAGATACCATGGGGATGTAATGTAATGAGATATATTGCAGTTATATTACTTATCTAACAATATGATATTGGAGTGTGTCTGGACATAGGGGACACCGATAAAATGGTAGTTTTAATGGAGAAACATGGTGATGAACAATGTTATTCTGCCCCTATCTTCAGACAAACCCATGTGATAAACCCAATAATTATGGTTTCGAAATTCCAATGCTTATCTTGCTTAATAGCTCGTAGGAGTCGTCCTGCAATCCAAGAATCATGCTTATGCATTTCTGGCTTTGCCAAGCATCAAAGGGGGGACCCACATGCTGAGTTTCCTGTTTGATCTTTTCTTGCAACCGCTGCCCTCCAGCAGGTAAACCTAACAACGGACATTGGAAATAAACCTCGACTGCCTCATTGTTGCTAGTCACTTGGTTCATCTCAGCCTTTAAATCCAATTCCCCGCCTGAAGGTAATTTGCACAAGCAGGTCCAAGACCAGCCGTAGAGCCAGGGATTAAGTGAGGCGGTGGGATGGCCCCCGTCGCCCCGGTGGGCTGCGGCTGCTCGACTGCCTGCTTCCAGGCCATGACAAGTCAACACTCTTCAAATCGCCATTTAAAATTGGTCAATCAGGAATGTGATCATCAACCATCATCAACCAATTGATTTAGGGGCATGCGCAATGTCCACCAGTCATATGTGTTGCATGTTTTTTAAGGTAAAGCCAGAATTGTTTTCAATATGGAATGAGAGGGGGCATGTGAAGGAGGAATCTGAACAAACGGCAGTCTAAAAAAGGCTGCAAAAAATCCTAAAACCTGCCTCACTGCCTTCGCAGCACTCCAACAGTCGACCATTGGGTGTGGGACAGCAGTCCCCATTCAGCCCCAGACACTTGCTGTTGGCTGAACCTGAAGTTCGACTAGTTCCAAACAGCAACAGCAAAGCTAAAGAAAATGCAATGAACCAGAGAATGACGAGGTTTCAGTTCAAGAGCGGACCAACAACGCCAAGTCCAAAAGCGTTCTGGCAAAAATTGATTTCAAACATTTTAAAACGACAATTCCAGCATATTCCAGGCACATGCAGGTCGGCGCAGCTCACTGCTATTGCGAGCACTAGCAACTGCAAAGACAGCTGCCAGCAACCGCATTGCGTCCATGGCGCGCATCTAGTCAGCTAAGTTGAAAAGGTTGCACCTTCAGTGTCTTAATCGAAGCTTTCTGTCGGTGATCTTGCTGTCTGATCATGCAACCCATCAGTCAAATGCCACGAAAAAGACCTGCGACTTTCTACAGCAGCGGCAATCGGTTGGTGTCAACAACTTGACTCAGAGATCCAGATCCAGCATCACCACCAACCATCAGGGTATGGGTCAAAAAAGCACAATCTGGTTCCCAAAAAAACGAATTGTTACGTCTCAGATTCCCGAAAATGACCAGCTCCTCTGCAGGTCCATTGAGGTTGACAAAAATTTTGACCCATGCCCAACTGATAGCTTCAAAAGGGCCTGTACCCATTCGTCTTCTTGCCACTGGGCTGCCTCAGCGCAGAGTGGGTGGCTGACTCCGCCATGCGATGGTGCAACTGTCGACCCCAACTGGAGCTGCATCGCCGCTCTTGGCAGCCAGGAAGGCCACGGCAAACTCCTCCGCCTCGGTTGTACGTCACAACACCAAAATAGCCGGGATTTGCAGGTGTTCCTTTCACCCACCTGTGATAATAGTATAGGTTTTGATTCATCCCCATATGGTATCATACCAAGTAAGAACCATCCCATCTCAGACAGTTCTCAGTTGGAGATGTTCCCTAAGGTCCTCACCAGCTCCTCAGTCTTGAATCGAAGGGCAAACTTCTCCATCTGCAGAGGGGGGTCTGTCCCATCCAAAAACATGGTCATGGCTACAATGTGGTGCCCCCCTAGTCCCAAAGTGGTTCGTAAACCGTCGTAAACCCCATTAATTGTAGATGATATATCTACCATAAATCCTACTTAAGCTACTTATAAACCAACCTAGCTGCCTGTGGGGCACCATCATGGCACGTGACTACATGGGCCGGTGTGGTTGGGTCGCATCCCAACAACATGGATTTCTATGCGTTTCTTCCCTTGCATTTACTCAACAAGGGACGAGGTGGCCGTCAGTGCACCTTTTGCTCCTCATCTGCGAAATCCAAGGCTGTCCAAACCTTGGGAAAAGTGGGCCATCAGTATGAGCTGAAAGGGGAAGCTCTGCAGATCTGAAAGGACCATGAAGCAGCGTGTCTTTCAAATCACATGTCAACCGTCAACCATCTATTTGGGGAGTCTATCTCTGGTTCATCCATTTCACATCAATTTCCAGTCCTATCTCGCATGGCTAACCTGTGACAAACCCTGAGCGGAAGACCCAAATCTTGGCATTGCCCGCATTGTGGACCAGTTCCTGCAGAATGAGGCGCTAGCAGGTTGCTGGTACAGCTTGCTAGCGACCCGCTGACTGCATGATGTTAAGAAATTGTTCTGCGAACTAAGTCCGTGACACAGTACGGCTTCTGATCGATGATGTAGTGGTTGGCAACAATTTTTGAGGTCCTCGTGGCAATGCCAATTCAACATGAAGACTACTGAAGCTTCACAAGTTGCAACTCCCAAGTTTTGAGCATAGCACATGTTTTTGTTGGGCTTCTGAGTCTTCTTTGCTGAGTGCATCACTTCTCTTGCCGCATCAAGAAGCGACACTTGCGCGACTCCACATGCCTTTCGCAAAGCGAGAAAACCGGCAATGCAGTTGCACCACTTGTTGGATGTATCATCTGGAAAAGATCAACACTGTTGATACTCACGTACAATCGGGTGTGTCTGAAAATGGGATCCATTGTTGTGATTGTAGACAAAACGATGACAAACCATGTAAGCCTATAATAACAAAATTATTCATGCCTTTGGGCGTCGCAACTTCGCAACCAGCGACATACAAAGAAGTGAGGTCAATGGATACTCCAAGCTAGTCCTTTAAACAAATAAAATTGTGACATTAGATTTTCCAGGTTCAATTTCCCCTTTTTCCAGTTTTTTCCGTGGTCCATCCCCATGCCTCAGGATCTTGGCATCGCCCGTGCCACGTTCCTTCCACTCACCCTCCACGAAGCGCAGTAGCTTGGAACGTTGGCTGTAGAGCTCCTGGACAAAATGGGCTGTTGAGAAAACTAGGGGGGTCAGTGGGCGTTGTCCGAAAATTAGGGTTTAATCCCAGGATGTGGCCTCTTTGATGAGCAAAGTATGGGAAAGTGATGACTAAGTCATTTCGGGCTACCCGATTTTCAGATAGCAAATGATATCACTACTTGGAGGGAGGGATAGAAAAACCCCATCACCCGGAGACACTACCCAAAATTGTGGTGGTTTTGCCATCCAAACCTTAAACGATCCTCTTCCGACTCTTCCCCTGTCGCGACATAGTCTTTGACTTCCAAAGACACTGATGGTGCCCAGCCAGGAATCTGTGTCACCTTGGCCCAACAGAGTGCATCCACCGAACATCCATTTCAACACTCCAAACAAGAGCCCCTGGATGACACAATGTAGATAACTATATGCATATATACAGGCTATGAACACGCAACGACTGTCACACTTGGGGGTAGTGTATATATATATATACATACACATATTTTTGAGAGGATGATGCCCGCGCAGGCAATCTCCCCAATGTAGATGCTCTTCAGGAGCATTGATAGAGTGAACTTCAAGTCATACTTCAAGTAGATAATGAAATCATCATGCATGGCGCCCACAGTGGCAAGGATGTAATTAGAACAGGTACCATTTCTGTATCCAACTGGTGGTTCATATCACAACGACAATGAATGCATTGTCTTTGTGATACCATCCAGGCAACAATGGCTTCATCATGAGGCCGGTACTTCTTCCTCTGGATCGTAGTCTTCCTTCTCCTTCAAATGGCGAAATGATGCCCGAAAGCACGCATCCCAGCAACTGGTGAAGCCTAGTCTATCTCAGTACTCTGAGAGAAGCTGAGGGATGGAGAATTTCCTAAGCAGGATTCTCGACCATTTCTGCTTTGGGTGGTTTTTGGTCACAGTACTTCGAATTTGTGTCATTCCCGTGTTTGACTTCTTTTTTGGATGGATTGAAGAATTGCAGGAAGCCGTAGAATTATACTTCCCAAGCTGAGGGTTTCCGTTACCACCCCCCCCCGCCAGAAACCAAAATATAGTAGCCAAGAAAAGCAAACAAAATGCAGAATAGTTGCAAACATGGAATTCTGCGGAAAACATCATCGAACTACCATCCGTGTTCAGTACGTTTTGGCATCTTTTTTGGAGGTTTCAAAAAAATAAATACCATCTTATCCCCAATTGTATCTCCAATGATATCCCTACTTATTCTATCACATGCCTCACGATATCCCCAATGATATCAGTGACTGATCAAATCTCATTGGAAATTGTCCACCTGCGCACCATTGGCATTGGCCGTCGACGGAAAAGTCGCTGGGGCTGCGGGTGCGGTCCACCTGTAACAGAAGGACGACTGGCACTTCTGCCCAGAAACCATGGGCGCTCTTGTTGTTTCAGCATATTTTTGCTAGCGCCTGGAAAACCGTACGCGCGTATTGGCGTTTTTGTTGTTGCCAACCGAGGTGCAAGATGATTCTACCCTGGAAGTTGCTTCATGTGGGTATGGGGTCACGGGTGAGCGGATATGTTAACGTTCCTTGCACTTGTGGCTGGAAGATGATGCTTCGGTATGGCAGGCTATGTTGGAAGTTGCTTCGTGTGGGTATCAGGTCAGGGGTGGGCGGGTGACAGTTGCAGGGAACGTGAACGCCGACCTTCTTGATGCCCCGGTATGGCAGGCTATGTTGGAAGTTGCTTCGTGTGGGTATCAGGTCAGGGGTGGACGGGTGTGTCGACGTTCCTTGCACTTGCGTGTTGTGAAGATGATCGAAAACAGTCCGCTGAGAAGTTTCCGCCCCAAATTAAATTTTGATGCTCCCGATCTGGCGCGAGATGTGATGGCTAAACGAAGGCCGGCACTCGATAAAATATACCTCTGTGGACTGTTTCAACCCAAAAGTCCTGCAAACGCCAATGAAAATGGCTCCATTTTTGTGGAACCAAGAAGAAAACGTTGATTTTGCCTTCCAATTCATAAAACAAGATGACAAAATCCCTGTAAAATGGGTTTGGAATGGTTTGGACTGGGTTGAGATGTCCTCTAATATCACAAAAAGTGTATGCGCGGAAAACCTTGCGCCGGGATGTTTGTGAGTTGCACTTGCTTCGATATGTACTTTTTCAGAACTTGTTCACATACAGTAGATAAGGCAAATAGACAAATGGCTAGATTTGTTCGCCCATTCCAGGCATTCCTCATCGTTCGTCTGGGGTGCTAAGATTTCGACAATCCAGGCGTTGGGCCGCTGGATGGCGCCGAACTCAGCCTGGAATGGTGGAATGAAGGGAGCAGTTACCAGCTATGGTTGCATCATGGTATCCATAGTTGAATATTGTTACATGGGGAGCGAGCGAGCCACTAAAGTGTCCCAGCCACATGATATATGATGATATGTGAATATGTGTGATGTATGCATGTATAGAGAGAGAGAGAGAGAGATAATATATATATATATAGCTATCCATCCTCGAACATTCCTACCCCAAGACAGCTGGGTGCAGCACAGCCTATCGCTGCTCGACATTCCAGCCAGCAATCCTGCAACATCTTGTGATGTAAATTAGGTCCGGCCCCAAATCAAAAATGACAGTGGCACCCTTTTGTTCATGTAGTACTGCTTGACTAAACGGGACAACATCCAAGCAAATGCAAACCCAGTGCACAAGCTTGCACTGTTTCTTGCTGCCCGCGGTTCCAACAATCACGATTTGTTTAGCTAAGGCTTCGCAGAGGTGCGAGAACTCAATGGAGAACACGAAGCCACTATCACTGGCAGGCTGTGTTTGCATGCGCTTCTGCGCCACCGCGATTTCCAAGGCCACAGCACAGCTGGACAAAGGCAAGTCCTCACCAGAATGTTCCTGCTTGGTGTGGAAGGCTTTCTCCTATTTAAAGCTTTTAACCTCATCTCGTTGCAGTTCTTCATGACCAAAGAAGCAGCATGCACACTCCAATGCATCCCGGAAGGGGAGCTCCTATGCTTTCAACCTCAGCGACACAGGCAGGCACGACGTGGGCGTTGTCTGCAACGCTGGCCTTTTGCAGGCTACATCTTGATGCTGCTGTCCCTGAGCCATCAGTTCTCATCAGCCTCATCGCAAAGCAAATCCAAAGCTTTGGAATATGCCGCCCTTAAGCGGCCATGCTTGAAATCAGGTGAGGTTAGGCGCTTGGCAATGATGCCAGCCTTCATGCGTGCTACCAACTGTGAGGCAGGGAGTTGCATGAGTTGTTCTTCCTGGCCTGACCTGGTGCCTTCGGATTCGGCGGATTCGCGGTCACTTGGTAAAATCTTTGAACGTTTCCTGGCTTTTGGCGAGTGAGATGCCCTGCTGTGTTGAGTTTTCCCTTTGGATCCTGCGTGCTGCGGAGCTGTTCTCCTGCCCGACGCAGGGGGCTTGGAAAGGCCAGCCGTTTCGACGTGTCTTGAGCGACTCTTGTCTCTCACTTTGCTTTTTACTTCTGTCCCTCCCTTGGCTTTATTTTTGAATGTTGTCCCTCCTTTGGCTTCTTGAAATTCCTTCCCGCTTCTACCCTTTGAAGCCTTTGCTTGATTCCTTCCTTCACCTTGTATGGTTCGAGCTTGCGGCTTGGCTCGACAGTTTAGCAATGGTTGACGGGCTCTTGGAATCTGAGCTTTGGCATCTGCTGATTTTTTCGGTTCATCCTCGTCTTCCGACCCAAGCTCTGTACTAACGCGGCTCACAGGGCTCCGTTCACTGCTTTCAGTACCGCTCTCCACGCAACTCACACTTCCCGCATCTATGTCTGCACTCGTTCTCTCTTTTTCGCATTTCGCGGGCAGAGCACTGATCCCCCTGGGCTTTGTTTGAAGAGGTGTTTGCAGCTGTGATGCCAGGGCCAGTCTGGTGGTGCCCTTGCTTGCAACAGGAGCAGGTTTTTGTGCTCCTCCCAACTTGCCAGTAACATCAGAGGGACTCAGCTCCCACTCATCACCATCTATGTCCAAAGGCCGCAAGGTCGAACCGAAGACTCCCCCAAGCAAAACGTCCCCACTTCTGCTGGGGGCGCAGCTGCAGAGTCGAATAAACAGCTTCTTGGGTAAAGACTGAAAGCTGCTTAAGCTCACCACACCTGAGGGGCTTAATCAGTGGCTGATGGCCTAACTGTATATAAACAGTGCGGGTCCCAAAAAGTATCCCCGTTCAGGTTGGGCCCGAGGGGTTGGGACCCCCATTCTGTAAGTACAGAACGGTTTCCCCAACGTGCATTCCGTACAAAATGGCAGAACCCAA
>BGPT01000584.1:162577-232133 GCA_003297045.1 Symbiodinium sp. clade C Y103 | reverse complement strand
GATTTGGGGCCTTACAGAATGGTCGGGCGTACAGCGGGGTATTTCGTGGGTTCCCCAAGAATCCCCAGGGTTCCCCAAGAACAACCTCCGAGTCGACTCGGCCATCCACTCGAACGTCTTCTTTTTTCCGGCAGTTGTTCCGAGCTGCTGTTCAGCGTTCAAACCTATCAAATGGTTGCCAAAAACCACTCTGTACGGGCCTTGAGGCTAACATTCTGTAACAAAAACTTCAACCCGGTTCAAAAAGTGATACGACACTATTTTGGTGATGTTTTTACTTTTCTATCTGATTCTATCTGATTAGGGGGCCGTACCATATGTGCTAAAATTGCCAAAACCTGTGTTTTCCCAGAGTCCCACCTGTGTTGCCAGAAACTGCGAGGGGCAAATCCAGCTGCCAGCATCCAGCCTCTGCAGGTTCCGCCAACTCCAGGGGTGCTTCGGTGAAGCGAACCAACAGCTTGGAATCTGCGGGCAAATTGCTGAGCCACTCAAGGGTCACCTGCCGGGTCAATCCAACTGACATTTTCACCGCTGCTTTGATCACCACAAGGGCTGGTTGCGTTGGATCATAGGGTCGACTTCTTCCAGACCACAGATTCAGCTGCCAGTCAGGTCGCTCTGGACATGGATACCTGACACCTTTAGATCGCAAGGTGCCAATNTTCTTCCAGACCACAGATTCAGCTGCCAGTCAGGTCGCTCTGGACATGGATACCTGACACCTTTAGATCGCAAGGTGCCAATCACGTCAGGTCCCAAGCACTTGTACATCACTTTCTCCAGTCTCGCTGCCAGAGAACCAACATGTGAGGAGACCACAGGGTCGATCCGCGGGGCTGGGGTGGGAGGCCCTCTGCTTGCTGCTTCGGCAGCTTGGTCTGATAGATGTGAATCCTTCTGTGCTTCAGGCTTCCAGCCAATGTTTGAAAGTCCATCGGCAGGAACTTCCCAATCTCCAGGGTACAATTTTTCTCCCTGTACCTGATTTNGCTTCCAGCCAATGTTTGAAAGTCCATCGGCAGGAACTTCCCAATCTCCAGGGTACAATTTTTCTCCCTGTACCTGATTTCCAGGATCGGTTTCTTGGTCTTTCTCCTTCTGATCTTTCTCATCTGTCACTTCCACCACATCGACCACTTTCGGTTTGACTGCAATCTCCTCACCTAGCTGAGTTCCCATCATCCGCCGGGCCCCTGCAAAGTTGCGCCCTACCACCATGCTGGCAATGCCTGTAATGCCGGTGGGACCCGGGGCTGCCACCCGCTTTGCTTCCGGCAGGCGGCTAGTTGGACTTGGATACCCAAGCTGCCTCGGCCTCAGTTCGAAGGTTTCGGTGTTGGCATCTGCAAAGAAGAGCACCACACCAGGTTTCCACTCCTTGGGAGTCTTCGTTGCCAGCTTCTGCCTTCCAAGATAAGTCCCATGTGAGGAACCCATATCCAAAAGGAAGACCTGTCCGTGAAAATTCCGCAGCAGGAGGGCCTGCTTTCTGGAAGCGGTCCGGGTGTGCAGTTCGACATCTGGCTGCCTTTCCACCTTACACTGCTGCCGGCGTCCAAAGTGGACCCAGGGACGGCGGCCCAAAATAATGGGTTCTGGAGCTGCAGAGGAACCTGAAGGCATCCGCCAGATTTCAATGTTGGCATCGCCTGCAGGGACAGTGGCCAAATAGCGGATTCATTCTTAAAGCTTTCCATCGAAACTGTGGAATCATAAACTAAATGTCCTCCATCAAAACTCCTGACATTGTATTGCTTGGTGGCTTAGCCACCGTATGTGCCATCCCTGAACATGACAAACAAATTAAAGGACCGGATAACCCCACATGTCAACTTCTTCCAATCAGCACCAAAAGAGATGTGGCTGAAAAGAGGATGGGAAAGGTAGGAAAGAGAAAAGGGATGGTGGAAGACAGATTGTGTGAAAGAGTTGTGGGTGTGTGTGAAGTTTATGTGTAAAATGTTGTGTGTGAAAGAGTTGTATGTGACAAAGTTGTGTGAAAGGTTGTGTGTGGAAGAGATGTGGGTAAAACAACAATGTGAAAGTGTTGTGTGTGTGAGAGAGTCGCGTGTGAAAGAGTTGTGAGGGAGAGAATTGTGTGTGAGAGAGTTGTGTGTGACAAAGTTGTGTGTGAAAGAGTTGTGTGTGACAAAGTTGTGTGTAACAAAGTTGTGTGTGACAAAGTTGTGTGTGACAACGTTGTTTGTGTGAAGTGTTGTGTGTGACAAAGTTGTGTGTGAAAGAGTTGTGTGTGAGTAAGTTAAGTTGTGTGTGTGTGTGTGTGACAAAGTTGCGTGTGTGTGAGTAATTTGTGTGCGTGTGAAGGAGTTGCGTGTGTGTGTGTGTGAGAGTTGCGTGTCAGAGAGTTGTGTGTGACAAAGTTGTGTGTGTGTGTGACAACGTTGTTTGTGCGAAGTGTTGTGTGTGACAAAGTTGTGTGTGTGTGAAAGAGTTGTGTGTGTGAGTAAGTTGTGTGTGTGTGACAAAGCTCTGTGTGTGTATGTGAGTAATTTGTGTGCGTGTGAAGGAGTTGTGTGTGAGAGAGTTGTGTGTGACAAAGTTGAGTGTGAAAGAGTTGTGTGTGAGTAAGTTGTGTGTGACAAAGTTATGTGTGAAAGAGTTGTGTGTGAGTAAGTTGTGTGTGTGTGTGACAAAGCTGTGTGTGTGTGTATGTGAGTAATTTGTGTGCGTGTGAAGGAGTTGTGTGTGAGAGAGTTGTGTGTGACAAAGTTGCGCGTGACAACGTTGTTTGTGTGAAGTGTTGTGTGTCAAGTTGTTTGTGAGAGAGTTGTGTGTGAAAGAGCGGCGGTCGGTGGCAGCGGTCGGCGGCGGCGGTCGGCGGCCGGGAGTGCCAAAAACAAGAACCCCACACAAAGATGTGGGGAAAAAGCTTGTGATTTGGTGGAGAGCCTCACCTAGCGCGAGATCAGGAGGAGAGCACCAACTGGGCAGCTCGCACGGTGGCTCATCTTCACAGACTTCAGGAAGATGCACTGGATCCTTTGGAGCCAAGGCGCGATGCATGGCCCATGAAGGGCACACACGGCCAGTTTCCAGGAAGCCCGGCTTGGTTCTTTTGGGGGTTGTATGATCAGGCTGCAGTTTATATTTCTCTGATGTGATACTACAGCACAACAGAATACACGTAGCACTACAGGACAAAGCTTGATAAGCTTGTAGACCGCCTGCGAAACAACAATCCGTTGATATTTGTTGGCCCTTTGTGAATCAAGCCCAGCCCTGAAACAGCATGGCTTGGGCCGGCTGCAGGATGAACAGGTTGCATCTTCACCACTGCACAGCAGAAGCTTATGGACCTGCAACTCATCACTGCTTGAGGCTCCTCCAGTGGAGGCTCCGCTGAAAAGACCCCCGGATGAAGCTGAGCCTGACAGTGACCTAAGCATTGAAGAGGGTCGCAAAGGGCACGGAAGTTGACTTGACCACAGAGAAGGTAACAACTACTCCCAGTCAGCCATGACAGAACTTAAGAGGAACAAATAGGGACTGGTAAGATGATATTATTTGGAATTGGTGTCTGTCCGAGATACTGTTGAAAGTCTTGGCCCCAGGCAGGGTCGAGAATAGTGTCTCAGCTGTCTTGCCAGAAGCCTGGGTTGAAGCTTACAATGCCATGGTCTAAAGCTGGAATACAGATGAAAGCGGCATCAGACTACCAGACTAAATGGGTATGGGTTTTTTAACAAAGAAACTTGTACTCTGGCTTTAACTTTAGACCAAAATAGCTGGCAGATGGGTGTTCATCCCCCCGAAATGTATTTGGCCCAAATGAGATTCAAACCCACTGCGCAGAATATTTGGTACATCTCCTTTTTCCAGCTGACCAGGTTGGTCATGAAGACCAGGGCGTGCTGATGGCTAACTCAGGCTTTGCAAAGAAGCCCCAGCAGTCGTAAAGCTTCTGATCAGCTCTGATGCTGATGTTTTGATACTCGGCATGTGGGCACCCCAGGAACAAGATCTCGCTGTGTGCCAGAAGCTCAGGCAAAGACACGAAGCCTTCCCGTTGCATGTAGACATCTGTACACCGCAACGAGGCACCTTCCCAAAGAAGCAACTTGCGAAGCTTAAAAGCCAGCGACTCCCTCCAATCATCGTTGTTGGGTTTGAAAGCCATGCCCAGAATCCCACAGGAGATCCCCGAAAGGCTGCGGCCTGCCAACTGCCTTTTGGCCTGCTCCACCAAGGCATCTGGCATGGTTTCATTCACCAACATGGCTGCATGGCCCAGTGAAAAGGTGTGACGACAATAGGCTGCCAGCTGCATGGTATCTTTGAAGAGGCATGGCCCTGCCGTGAAGCCCGAGCGCGGGAAGCTGGCAGCCCGCGGATAGCGATGGACAATTGCCGCTCGTAAGCGATCAAAATCAAGGCCCTTTGAGGTGGCAATGTGATAGAACCTCCCGTGGGGAGGGCATGGAGCAACCAGCCAGAAATGCGGTGGGTTAATTGGGTTTGCAGTAGTGGGATTCTATGGTGGGCATGATTCTCCCGCAAAACCTTGGGAAAATAGCAATCAAAATTCAAAGTAATCACCGCTAAGCCAGAAAATTTGGATTTGTTCACCAATGATTCAACTTGTTTGGTGATTGAGCCACCCTTAGAATTCGTACTAGTTGGTATCATCATACCATCTTTGGACCCGGGAACTGATTGGCAATGCCAAAGGCCACATAGCGCCACGAGTTCAGGAAGAGCTTGGCTACCTCTGCTTCCTGCAGATTCAGCTCAATCAGGTCCACGGACAACCTGGGTCCAGGTAAACAAAACGTTGGATGTTTGCATTTGAATCTTTAATATCTTGTCATGGGTTACAACGGATTCTCCCGTTTCCATGGATCAAGCAACGGGGCAAAGAGGGCTTTGGCATGGTCCAGGGCTTCATCATCGGAGCCAGAGATGATTTGTGGCAAATCCGTGAGCTCTTCCAGGGCTTTCCCCTGCGCAATCCTCTCCGGGCAGAAGCTGACACTGATCCCGGGGGGTAATCCTGCCAAGACTCGAGAAGACGTGCCTGGAAAGAGCGTGGACCGCAAGAGCAGCGTCTGTCCCTTGCGCAAATGAGGTGCGAGCTCTTCCATGCACGCTTGAACCACCGAAAAGCAAGGATTCAGGTGTTCGTTGACCGGAGTACCTATGGTCACAATGATGACGTCACAACTGGACACCTCTGCCACGGAAGTCGTGAAAGAGATTTGCTTGGAGTCCAAGCATCGCAGCAGTAGTTCAGGACCCCCATCTTCCAGAAATGGAAATTTGCCTGCCTGAATTGACTCTATCTTGGCCGCATCCTTGTCCACAACTACCACCGTGTGCCCCCGGTCTGCCAGCACCAGAGACAGCGGCAAGCCTACATGCCCAGCACCTCCCACCACTGCGACACGAAGGAACTTCTCGCATTGGGCTTTGAAGACGGTGATCTCAGGTTTTCGGGCCAAGCCCCAGCAGTCAAAAAGGAACTGATGGTTTGGAAATGATATGTTCTTGTACTGCGCATGGGGGCAGCCAATGAAGACTGCTTCGCTCGCCCTCAGTGGCCGGCTGCGGAAAAACAAGCAAGGGCCAGCACCCGACAAGTGGATCAAACAGCAACCAACTGTTGTTTGATGAACTTGGGCTTGGACCCAATATATTTGTTCAACGAAGTTCCCGGAAGCCCCCCTTAAAAAAAAAAAAAAAACAGAACCTGGGTGAGATTCAACCACTGCAAAACTCTTTGAAATCTCATCCGTGGCTCTCTAACAACTTCTCCTGACTGACAAAGTCTGTTTCACCAACACACGCATCGGAACAGCTCACCTCCGCACCTTCTCTCAGCAGAAGCTCTCGCAACTTGAAGGCTAACGAATGGGAACAGTCATCCGAGCCAGGCTTAAAAGCCATTCCAAGGATACCACATTTGAGGCCCTTGAAATTGCGACCACACTCTGCCAGCTTCTGCCGAGCCTGTTCCACCAGGCAATCGGGCATGGTTTCATTCACCAGCATGGCGGCATTTCCCAAGGAAAAGGTGTGCCGGCAGTAGGCCGACAGCTGCATCATGTCTTGATACAGCCGCGGACCAGCTGTGAAGCCTGACCTGGGAAAGTCCGTGGCTCTCTGATATCGATGGATGATGGCAGAGCGGATCTTGTCAAAGTCCAAGCCCTTGGAAACTGCGATGTGGTAAAATTGATTCGCAGTTCCAAAGCTCACATACCGCCAGGCATTCAGAAAGAGGGTGGCAACCTCTGCCTCCAACAGTGACAACTCCACCAGGTCGACTGACAACGGCTCGAAGAGAGAGAGTGCATGTGACAAAGCCCGGGGTGTTGAGCCTGAGATGATCTGGGGTACCTGCTTCAACTCCTCCACCACTTGGCCAGATGCAAGTCGTTCAGGGCAAAAACTCACGCCAACTGAAAGTTCACCTTCGAACTTGCTGCCACCCTGCTGCCCATTCTGCCCATGCTGGCCATTATGGCCATTGTGGCTTTTCTGGCTGCCATTGGCCACTCCAAGGTGCAGAGCTGGCAGGTTGGCCAACTTCTGTTCAATCATCTCGCAGGTGCCTGGAAACACCGTCGCTCGCAGCAGGATAGTTTCCCCCCCCGACAGATGTGGCTGCAGGTCGCCAATGGAGGCCTCCACTAGGCTCATGTTGGGGATCAAGCGTTCATCCACTGGAGTGGTGACCGTGAGCAGAATCACTTCACTACCCTTGATCTTCGACATGTCGGAAGAGAGCTGGAGGGAGTCCTTCTCCAGGCATGACTGTAGCAACTCAGCAGCCCCGGGCTCCAGGAAGGGATACTTTCCAGCCTGTAGGGCAGCCAAAGCTTGCGCATCCTTCTCCACCAAAACCACCTGATGCCGTTTCCAGACGCAGTCCAGGATTCCCGTGCCGAGAGTTCAACAGGGTGGTGGCGTAGCATAATAGCACCATGTAATAACTCATCTCATTTCATAGATATTGATGTGGCGATGTATTAAAGCTCTGGCACCCTTCTCTTCGCACCAAAACATCTGACAAATGGATTTTCATCCCCCCCAAATGTTGGAAAATCATTGGTTTTGACTCATTCCCAATATTCCCAGTTCATACATCATACATCATACAGAATCATACATCATACAGCGTACATACATACATACATATATAATATATATTAGTGTGATGTGTATATATATATATATATACACATACATATAGAATGTAGACAGGTTTCCTGATCAATGCTTCAACTGGCCCCACCTGATGCCCTCGTTCTGCTAGGAGCAGTGCCAGCGGAAGGCCAGCACGCGACAGTCCCAGAACCGCCACTCGCAGCTGCGACAGGGGGCGTTTCTGTGCGACCATCGCGGGGTCCCAGGGTCCGGGGTCACGGGGTGGTCACTACTTGGAGGTGCAGTTGGGGTGATGTTTCTGTTGCGGGTGTGACCGTGGTAACAACCTCCATAAGTTGGGATATTGGGCGCTGGAACGGTACTGACTATACTGTAGCTATATATATATATATATGTAGCTGGAGTTGCACCCGCAATAAAAAATGTGAGGCCTGATATGTCTTGACGCTAGTTGACGATGTTCGAATGGTCAGGTTAGTTGCAGTCCTGCTGTGCAGAAGGTCCAATTTATGCTCATGGTCTATGGCCGTAGTAATTTCGTTTGCTTGGGTCAATCGACTCTTTGGTTTCATGATCTGGCTCCTCATGTGGTCAGCATCTTGAGCCCAATTTTGTGGGAAGTTTCCTCCCTTGTGGACAATTGACTGTGGTGAAGCTTGGATACCTCTAAGTTGAAAGATGGTTTGGATCAATAGTGGCCAAAATCTGTGGTTGGAGTCACTTTGAAACTTTGACTAACGCAAAAATGCTGTCCCCTTCCCAAAAAAATGAGGTGATTCACAGCCGTGGTGGCCATTACTCAGGGCTTCACAGACTGTCCAGGCGAATCTGCCGCCTGGCAGTTGGAAGATGTTGGAAGGGAGGTTGCGTCACCCGCCTTCCTTGGCCTGAAAGTCTCACCTTCCAAAACTGAGTGACCTAGTTTCAGGTTGAGTATGGGCCCAAATACGACCTACAGATTCCAGCATTGAGGATCGAAATTCACAGGGTGGTAAAATATGTGAGAAACTATATGGAGACAGACAGACAGACAGCCAGGCAGGCAGGCAGGCAGACAGAGAGAGAGAGAGAGAGATGTAAAAAGAAAGAATGAATGAAAGAAAGGAAGAAAGAGAGAAAGAAATGAATGAATGAATGAATGAATGAATAAAGAAAGAAAGAAAGAAATGAAGGAAGGAAGAAAGGAAGAAAGAAAGAAAGAAATGAAGAAAGGAAGAAAGGAAGAAAGGAAGAAAGGAAAAAAGAAAGAAAGGAAGAAATGAAGAAAGGAAGAAAGAAAGAAAGAGCGAGAGAGAGGGAGACAAAAGAGAGAGAAAAGAGAGAGAAAAGAGAGACAAAAGAGAGAGAAAAGAGAGAGAAAAGGGAGGGAAAAGAGAGAGAAAAGAGAGAGAAAGAGAGAGAAAAGAGAGAGAAAAGAGAGAAAAAAGAGAGAGAAAAGAGAGAGAAAAGAGAGAGAAAAGAGAGAGAAAAGAGGAGAGAAAAGAGAGAGAAAAGAGGAGAGAAAAGAGAGAGAAAAGAGGAGAGAGAGAGAGAGAGAAAGAGAGAGAGAGAGAAAGAGAGAGAGAGAGAGAGAGGAGAGAGTGAGAGAGAGAGAGAGAAAGAGACAGAGGATAGAGAGAGAGAGAGACAGAGGAGAGGGAGAGAGAGACAGAGGAGAGTGAGAGAGAGAGAGAGAAAGAGAGTGAGAGAGAGAGAGAGAGTGAGTGAGAGAGAGTGAGAGAGAGAGAGAGAGTGAGAGAGGGAGAGAGGAGAGAGAGAGAGAGAGAGACAGAGACAGAGACAGAGACAGAGACAGAGAGAGAGAGAGAGAAAAAGAGAGAGAGAGAGAGGAGAGAGTGAGAGAGAGGGAGAGAGACACAGGAGAGAGACACAGGAGAGAGACACAGGAGAGAGACACAGGAGAGAGAGAGAGGGAGAGAGAGAGCGAGAGAGAGAGAGGAGAGTGAGAGAGAAGATTGCATGTTTATACATGCGTGTCTGTGTGACTGTCTGACTGTCTGTCTATACGTGTGCGCATAAGATAGACAAATAGAATCAAATAGATGGATAGGCAAATAGATGTAGATATAGATAGAGATAGAAATAGAGATAGAGATAGAGTGGCTAGATATGATATAGCTTTATATATATATACACACAAAGCCCACAGATTTTATAGATTTTTGCAGGTTACACATATAGAATATAGATGTAGAGATAGATTGTGAGATTGACTGACAGACAGACAGATAGACAGGTAGATAGACAGACAGATAAATAGACAGACAGATAGACAGACAGATAGATAGACAGATAGATATATAGACAGATAGATCGATAGATAGATAGATCGATAAATAGATAGATCGATGCATCGGTAGCTAGGTAGCTGGGTAGCTAGGTAGCTAGGTAGAGAGATAAGACAAGATCAGATGAGATCAGATGAGACCAGATGAGATGATCAGACGAGATCAGATGAGATCAGATGAGATCAAATAAGATCGGATGAGATCAGATGAGATCAGGTGAGTAGACAGACAGACAGACAAACAGACAGACAGACCGACGGACGGACAGACAGATTGATAGCGACTAGCAGAACCCATGTCATCATGTGATGCTCGTATACATAACCATCCATGACTTGCCTGAGCTGCTGGTTGGCCCCAAAGCCCACCTTCCAAGCACGGCGCTCGGGCACTCAACAAGGTCACTCGCACAATTCTCACAGGGCAACTACAGATCACCCACTTACCTCTGCAACTTCACATAGCTACGGAAAATCGCTATTAAATAATATATAGGTAAATCATCGATCTCAATCGGCCAGCTTCCAAACAAAGGGCGGTACAGATGGTCTTCGTAACATTGACTGTGGATACAGTTGTTTGTCCCAGAGGTCCGGCCTCCAGAAGTCGAACCAAACAAGCCGCCACTAAAGAGGCCGCCCCGCGCAGTGATCCATTGGTGGTTGAACCCAGAGCGGATCCAAACAGTGAGCCCCCAGTGGAGCTGCCTGCTGTCGCACCTGTTGGAGAGCCACCTTAATGGGACCATTTTTGTGGGATACCCCAACAGCATCACTGCAAAATTGGCTTTCCCACTCTCTATCTGCACTGGGCCCGCCCCACCAAGGGCAGAAGAGGACCTAGGTGACCAAACATAAGACAGGCCATGCCGTGAAACAAGAGATTGGGTCAAAAAATCCATGACCGAAAAACAGGGTGGTTGGAAGCACCAGAGCAAGTAAAGCACATGGGCAGCGGGGTCTTACGTTCGGAAGTACCCCCTGCAAGGGTCTGACTATACAGCATGTCTTTCATTGACGGCCATAAGAGCATGCTAGCATCAAGCATCAAACGAGTTGGATCCGAACAGGGACAGGCCAGCAAATGGAAATCCATCTGGCCTGAAAGAAACCAAGCAGAGATTCAAAGCATGAGCAGTGGCCGCTGGTCCAACTGGTTACCTCCAGATCATGTCAAAATGTTCTCAGGTAGCGACTGTGGAGCTGGAGCAGCCACCTCAGCCTTGCCGATATATGCAGCCGCTGAGGAGAGTCTTGGCGTAAAATGGATTTTGGGGATGATACCTCTAATGGCTAGGTGAATATCGGCTTAAGCGGGGATGCATTGGCCAAAATATGAACCCACAAGCCGACAAATGTCATCAATCTGTCGTATCAAACCCTCCGGCGTCTAGCAGTACCTCTTTTTGACTCATAATGGTTGGTCCCCTCTTTTGGTGGTTTCACGCCCACTTGTGGTTCCTCCAGTCACATCCAATATATACCATGTGTTCGCCGTATATGCATACATGAACATAGAAATATATGTTGTATGATGCTAGGTGTGAGATGGTGTGAGTGTGTAGAACCACACATGTGCTTGTGTGCGCGCGCGCACACATACACATGCCTACACAGGATCAAAGTGGTTTCATACTGTCGTTGCACTGCTTCAAAAACATGCAGGCGTTGTCCATTTCTGTGGATGCTATTCCCTTCCGCGGGCAATAAGTAGAAAACTCAAGAAGTTACCCCATTGGATATGCAATGCATAACCTGCTCCTCGGAAAATCTGGCATGCTTTACAATTGGCAATTTATCTGATTCACTGAATTGAACGAAGCCTTTTTTTTCACCCGAACATTCCGAGGCAGGACACCCGAATTGCTAGTTGAACGGCTGCTAGTTGAACGTACGGACTGGTACATGTTGGACAGGCATCAACACCAGCAAAGATCGGACAAACACAAGGTTGAGTGCTGGAGTCAGAACTAAAGTAAGCTCAACTAACCAATTTCAAAGGTTTCGGCCACCCTGAAACCAAATAGCAGTCTCCCAGCTCGAGTTTCGCGGACAGAGTGGAATTAATGGCAAGCGAAATGATGGGCACTTACCACTTATGATTGGGCTTATGACCCCATTGAACTGGCATACAACCCTAGTCAGAGGTACTCTTGCGCATCATGATCCCACTTATGATATTTCATATCATTCACATATAAACTAGGGCGCCAGTCAGTCAGTGCAGCAAAAAGCTGCCTTGAGAAGGGGAACACGACAGTAGGCGGCCAAAATAGCCCAAAGGAAAAAAAGTCAATATGATCAGGGGAACGGGACTAAGCCATTGGATCAAAATGGGGCGGCTTATCCAACATCTAGAATCTAAATTCAACGTCCAATGCATATACCGCACCACGACAAATGAAGTAGACCAAATTCCGGGACAGGTGAATATATAAAATGCAGCTTTCTGTCGGAGATCTTGCTGTCTGATCATGCGACCCAGTCAGTCGGTATGCCCACGAAAGCGACCCAAATCCAGCATCACCACCAAACATCAGGGTATGGGTCAAAAAATTACAATTACTGTAGGTCCCAAAAAGAGAATGGTAACATCTCAGATTCCCAAAAATGACCAGCTCTTCTGCGGGTCCACTGAAGTCGACCAAAATTTTGACCCATGCCCGGCTATTGATAGCTTCAAGAGGGCCTGTACCCGTTCGTCTTCTTGGTTCTGGGCTGCCTCAGCGCAGAGTGGGTGGCTTGCTGACTCTGCAGTCAGCCCTCATTGTCATTTGCAGTCTCCGCTTGGGATGCCAGGAATAATAAGTGGCTACCACCACTACCACCACCACTACTACCACTGCTGGCCAGAACAGGGTGTCTAGACTGGGACCTAGCCCAACACGTATCCTTTTATCTGGCAATCCCATATCATCCATGGGCCATGGGTCTATCCGATTCTATCCTCCGAAAGGGAACCTGGAAGACTTGCTATGATCCACGGAATGGTCACTGCTGTCCTGTCAACTCTATCGACCCGAACTGGAGCTGCGTCGCCGCTCTTGGCCGCCAAGAAGGCTACTGCAAACTCCTCAGCCTCGGTTGAGAAAAACCCTAGGAATCCCCTGCCCACACCAAAATAGCTGGGATTTGTGGATGTTCATCTCACCCTCAACATGAGAATCGTATAGAATAGTATAGGTTTTGATTCATCCAAGTATAGGTATCATACCAAGTAAGAACCATCCCATCTTACGCTGAGGTCCTTACCAGCTCCTCGGTCTTGAATCGAAGGGCAAACTGCTCCACCTGCAGATCCCATCGGAAAACATGGTCATGGCATGTCATGGCTACAAGGTGATGCCCCCCAGTGTTCAGGTGGTGTGTAAACCCCATTAACTAAAGATATCCCTACCATAAATCCGAATGAATCTACTACTCTACTTATTATAAACCAACTTAGCTATCTCTTGGGGCACCATCATGGCACAGTACCTCAATTTGGGGCACCTACATGGGCCTGTGTAGTTCGGTCACATCCCAAAGGATTTCTATGCATGTCTTTCCTTGCATTTACTCGACAAGGAACCAGGTGGCCGCCCGTGCACCTTTTGCTCCTCATCTGCGAAATCCAAGGTTGTCCAAACCTTGAGAAAAGTGGGCCATCAGCATGAGCTGAAATGGGTAGCTCTGCAGATCTGAAAGCCACAAGCACCATGAAGCAGCCTGTCGTTCAAATCACATTTCAACCGTATTTCTGGAATCTATGTCTGGTTCATCCATTTCAACATCAATCTCCAGTCACAACCAATTTCTGGTTCAGGATTTTTCGATGTCAGCACGACCTCGCTAAAATTACTTGTGACAAGCCCTGAGCGGAGGACCCAAATCTTGGCATTGCCAGCATTGTGCACCAGTTCCTGCAGAATGAGGCGCTAGCAGGTCGCTGGTACAGCTTGCTAGCGACCCTCTGACTGCATGATGTTAAGATTTTTTTCTGCGAACTAAGTCCGTGACACAGTACGGCTTCTGATCCATGATGTAGTGGTTGGCAACAATTTTTGAGGTCCTCGTGGCAATGCCAATTCAACATGAAGACTACTGAAGTTTCACAAGTTGCAACTCCCAGGCTTTGAGCATAGCACACATGTTTTTGTTGGGTTTCTGAATCTTCTTTGCTGAGTGCATCACTTCTCTTGCCGCATCAAGAAGCGACACTTGCGAGACTCCACATGCCTCTCGCAAAGCAGCTCCACCATTTGTTGGATGCATCCAGAAATGATCAACACTGTTGATGCTCACAAACAGTCCGGTGTGTCTGAAAATGGAACATAACGTTATATCATATATATCATATATCCATTGTTTGGATTGTAGGCAAAATGATGATAGACCATGGGATGTTGGGGCACCCTGCACCTGCATATGTTCAGAAAGATTGATATCTTTGGGCGTCGCGACTGCGCAACCAGCAACATACATGCAAATGGTCAATGGATACTCCAAACTAGTCCTGCAAACAGTGAGAGATCAAACGTGACATTCAATGGATTGACTTCCGGGAAATCTTACAGCAACCATGGATTTGTTATGATTTGTTTAGCTGAAAGAATCGAGGTTTCCAGATTTTCCAGGTTCAATTTCCCCTTTTTCCAGTTTTTTCCGTGGTCCATCCCCATGCCTCAGGATCTTGGCATCGCCCGTGCCACGTTCAGAAAATTGGGGTTGAACCCCATGATATGGCCGCTTTGATGGGCAAAGTAAAGTGCTGATTACAGTAACTCCATAAAATTTTGGGCTACCCTATTTTCAGACAAAGCCAGTTTAGCAAATGATATCACTACCGTTACCCAAAATCGTGAGAGTTTTGGCATCCAAATCTCAGAATACAGTATATGGCGCTATAGATACATCCAGGAAGGGGATCCCGCCGGCTGCCAGACTTCGATTGGACGATCCTCTTCCAGCTCTTCCCCTGTCGCGACATGGTCTTTGACTTCCAAAGACACTGATGGTGCCCAGCCAGGAATCTGTGTCACCTTGGCCCAACAGAGTGCATCCACGGAACATCCATTTCAATCCGTTTCAACACTCCAATCGAGAGCCTTTGGAGCCTTGGAGGACAAATATATACAAATATGACAATTCTGAGGCCAGTACTTCTTCCTCTGGATCGTAGTCTCCCTCCTCCTTTGCCGATGGCACAATGTCACGGCTCTCCAAAACTCCCACCCTAAGCCCGAAAGCTGGAGGCATCCCAGCTGGTCAAGAAGCCTAACTAGTCTATCTCAGTACCTTTATGAGACAACATGAGGAATCGAGAACTTCCTGGAGTATCGAGCATTTCTGTTTTGGTTATTGGCTACAGTTCAATTTGGGGCATTCCCATGTTTGACCTCATTCTTGGATGGATTGGAAGAATTGCAGGAAACCATGGAATTTTGCTTCCAGTAACGAAAAAATGCAGAATAGTTGCTAACGTGGAGTATTATATTACTGCGGAAAACATCATCGAAGTACCATCCGCGTTCAGCACGTCCCGGCATTCCCGGCATCTTTTGACTCGGTATACTACAAATAAATCCCATCCTATCCCAATTATGTCAATTATTATATCTGCAATTATGTCATTATTTCACCATGATATCCCTATTACATCCCCATAATATCCCATTTAGATCCACTTAGGGACCAATGAAATCTCATTGGAAATGGCCCACCTGTGCACCGTTGGCATTTGCCGTGGACGGAAAATTCGCTGGGGCCGCGGGTGCGCTCCACCTGTAACAAAAGGACGATTGGGGTTTCTACGAGGGAGATTCGCCCAGAAACAATGGGTGCCCTTGGTTTTTCACCATGTTTCTGAATTGTACTTGCTTGGGTGTACCTATTCATTTATACAGTAGATAGATAGGGTAGAAAAACAAATGACTAGATCTTCGTTCACCCCCCAGGCACCGTTCTAGGCATTGCTCACCCTTAGTCTGGGGAGCTAAGATTTCGACAATCCAGGTGTTGGGCCGCTGGATGGCGCCGAACTCAGCCTGGAATGATGGAATGAGGGGAGCAGTTAGGAGCTGTGTTTGCATCATGGCATCCATATTCTATGTTGAATATTAGCACATGGGGAGCGAGGGAGCTACTGAAGTGTCCCAGCCACATGACATATGAACATATGTGTGATGTAAAAATATTTATGTAAGTATATATATATATTTATATTTATATTTATTTATTTATTTATTTATCTATTTATGTATTCATTTATTGTTTATTTATTTATTTAGTTATTTATTTATTTATTTATTTATGTATTTATTTATGCATTTATTTATTTATTTATTTATTTATGTATTTATTTATTTATGTATTTATTTAATTAATTTATTTATGTATTTATTTATTTAATTTATTTATTTATTTATTCATTTCTTTATTTATTGTATATAGATATACGGTACATATGGAAAGAGAGAGAGAGAGAGAAAAAAAAAAGAGAAATAGATATCCGTCCTCGAACAGTCCTACCCAAGACAGCTGGGGTGCAGCACAGCCTATCGCTGCTCGACATTCCAGCCAGCAATCCTGCAACATCTTGTGATGTAAACTAGGTCCGGCCCCAAATCAAAAATGACAGTGGCACCCTTTTGTTCATGTAGTACTGCTTGACTAAAGGGGACAACATCCAAGCAAATGCAAACCCAATGCACAAGCTTGCACTGTTTCTTGCTGCCCGCGGTTCCAACAATCACGAATTGTTTAGCTAAGGCTTCGCAGAGGTGCGAGAACTCAATGGAGAACACGAAGCCACTATCACTGGCAGGCTGTGTTTGATTTGCTACTGGCAGGCTGTGTTGGCATTTGCTCCTGCACCACAGCGATTTCCAAGTCCACTGCACAGCTGGACAAAGGCAAGTCCTCACCAGAATGTTCCTGCTTGGTATGGAAGGCGTTCTCCTATTTAAAGCCTTCAACCTCATCCAGTCGCAGTTCTTCATGACAAAAGAAGCAGCACGCACACTCCAATGCATCCCGCAAGGGGAGCTCCTATGCTTGCAACTTCAGCGACACATGCTGGCACGACGTGGGCGTTGTCTGGTTGTGGTGGATCATAGGGTCGACTTCTTCCAGACCACAGATTCAGCTGCCAGTCAGGTCGCTCTGGACATGGATACCTGACACCTTTAGATCGCAAGGTGCCAATNTTCTTCCAGACCACAGATTCAGCTGCCAGTCAGGTCGCTCTGGACATGGATACCTGACACCTTTAGATCGCAAGGTGCCAATCACGTCAGGTCCCAAGCCCTTGGACATGACTTTCTCCAGTCTCGCTGCCAGGGAACCAACATGTGAGGAGACCACAGGGTCGATCCGCGGGGCTGGGGTGGGAGGCCCTCTGCTTGCTGCTTCGGCAGCTTGGTCTGATAGATGTGACTTGGAATCCTTCTGTGCTTCAGGCTTCCAGCCAATGTTTGAAAGTCCATCGGCAGGAACTTCCCAATCTCCAGGGTACAATTTTTCTCCCTGTACCTGATTTNGCTTCCAGCCAATGTTTGAAAGTCCATCGGCAGGAACTTCCCAATCTCCAGGGTACAATTTTTCTCCCTGTACCTGATTTCCAGGATCGGTTTCTTGGTTTTTCTCCTTCTGATCTTTCTCATCTGTAACTTCCACCACATCGACCACTTTCGGTTTGACTGCAATCTCCTCACCTAGATGAGTTCCCATCATCCGCCGGGCCCCTGCAAAGTTGCGTCTACCACCATGCTGGCAATGCCTGCAATGCCGGTGGGACACCGGCTTTGCTTCCGGCAGGCGGCTGGTTGGACTTGGATACCAGCTGCCTTGGCCTCAGTTCGAAGGTTCGGTGTTGGCATCTGCAAAGAAGAGCACCACACCAGGTTTCCACTCCTTGGGAGTCTTCGTTGCCAGCTTCTGCCTTCCAAGATAGGTCCCATGTGAGGAACCGATATCCAAGAGGAAGACCTCTCTTTGAAAATTTCGCAGCCGGATTCCGCAGCAGAAGGGCCTGCTTTCTGGAAGCGGTCCGGGTGTGCAGTTCGACATCCGACTGCCTTTTCAATGTTGGCATCGTCTGCAAGGACAGTGGCCAAAACTGCGAATTCATTCTTCTCCATCGAAACTGTGGAGTCATAAACTACATGTCCTCCATCAAAACCCCTGACATTGTATTGCTTGGTGGCTTAGCCACTGTGTGCGCCATCCCTGAACATGACCAACAAAAAGCCTACATTGGTTGAGAGCCCCACCTAGCGCGACATCAGGAGGAGAGCAGCAACTGGGCAGCTCGCACGGTGGCTCATCTTCACAGACTTCAGGAAGATGCACTTGATCCTTTGGAGCCTAGGCGCGATGCATGGCATGAAGGGCACACGCGGCCAGTTTCCAAGAAGCCCGGCCTGGTCCTCTTGAGGGTTGTTGTGTCATAATCAGGCTGCATTTTTTCTCTGATGTGATAATACCGTACAACAGAATACACACAACCGCTACAGGACAAAGCTTGATAAGCTTGTAGACCGCCTGCGAAACAACAATCCGTTGATATTTGTTGGCCCTTTGTGAATCAAGCCCAGCCCTGAAACAGCNCTACAGGACAAAGCTTGATAAGCTTGTAGACCGCCTGCGAAACAACAATCCGTTGATATTTGTTGGCCCTTTGTGAATCAAGCCCAGCCCTGAAACAGCATGGCTTGGGCCGGCTGCAGGATGAACAGGTTGCATCTTCACCACTGCACAGCAGAAGCTTATGGACCTGCAACTCANTCAAGCCCAGCCCTGAAACAGCATGGCTTGGGCCGGCTGCAGGATGAACAGGTTGCATCTTCACCACTGCACAGCAGAAGCTTATGGACCTGCAACTCAGCACTGCTTGAGGCTCCTCCAGTGGAGGCTCCGCTGAAAAGACCCCCGGATGAAGCTGAGCCTGACAGTGACCTAAGCATTGAAGAGGGTCGCGAAGAGCACGGAAGTTGACTTGACCACAGAGAAGGTAACAACTACTCCCAGTCAGCCATGACAGAACTCAAGAGGAACAAATAGGGACTGCTAAGATGATATTATTTGGAATTGGTGTCTGTCCGAGATACTGTTGAAAGCCTTGGCCCCAGGCAGGGTCGAGAATAGTGTCTCAGCTGTCTTGCCTGAAGCCTGCGTTGAAGCTCACAATGCGATGGTCTAAAGCTGGAATACAGATGAAAGCGGCATCAGACTACCACACTAAATGGGCACGGGCTTTTTAACAACGAAACTCGTACTCTGGTTTTAACTTTAGACCAAAATAGCTGGCAGATGGGTGTTCATCCCCCCGAAATGTACAGTATTCTGCCCAAATGAGATCCCAACCCGCTGCACGGTAAGGGTGCTCATGGCTAACTTGGGCTTTGCAGATAGATAGATGGATGGATGGATGGATGGATGGATGGATGGATGGATAGATAGATAGATAGATAGCGACTAGTAGGAAGCGACTAGTAGAAAACGATGTCATCGTATCATGCCCGTGTGACCATCCATGACTTGCCTGAGCTGCTGGTTGGCCCCAAAGCCCACCTTCCAAGCGCGGCGCTCGCGCACTCAACAAGGTCACCCGCACTATTCTCACAAAGTAACTAAAAATCACCCACTTACCCTCTGCAACTGAACATAGCTATGGAAAATCGCTATTGAAATCATCGATCTCAATCGGCCAGCTTCCAAACAAATGGTATAGATATAGATGGTCTTCGTAACATTGACTGTGGATACAGTTGTTTGTCCCAGAGGTCCGGCCTCCAGAAGTCGAACCAAACAAGCCGCCACTAAAGAGGCCGCCCCAATCCAGGTCAGCCAGTCCCCGAGGTCCGCGCAGTGATCCATTGGTGGTTGAACCCAGAGCGGATCCAAACAGTGAGCCCCCAGTGGAGCTGCCTGCTGTCGCGCCTGTTGGAGGGGTTGAGGCATCAAAGCGAAAGTATTGAAGGCATCAAAAATACTGCACTGAGATCAAAAAAAATCAAGGCATCAAAAAATATTTCCCTCGTTTTCTATGGCCCTTGCAACAGTTTGGAGACGAAACCGAACATTTCTGTGGGTTTGCAGCGTTTTGGAAGTGGAACCTCTCGCCCGTAAGGTTTTTGCAAGACATTGGACCTGGAAATTATGCATTCGCATGGTTTGAGCTTGTTCGAGCTCGACGCTGCCCTTTCGACAGTATTTGCAACACTTTGAAATTGAAAATTCTAATTTCCAGTGGTTTGTTTTTAAACTTATTTGAAGTTGGTTCCGGGTTATTGAGGGTTGGTTTCAGGTTTAGGTATATAGGGTTGGTTGTTTAAAGGTTATTTTGGGTGTATTTAGGGTTGGCTTGAAATTTCTTATTGGTGGTTTGGGGTTGATTGAGGCTTGGTTTGGTCCACTTGAAGTTGGTTTAGGGTCTAACTATGGTTGAATTAGGGATTATTTAGGGAGTATTTAGGGTTGGTCAAGGGGGTTCGTTCAAGACTTATTTAAGGTTGGTTTAGTGTTTGTTTGCACTGTTGGTTCAGGGTTTATGTAAGGCTGGTTTAGGGTTTTTGTAGGTCTAGTTTAAGACTTGTTGGTTTCTGTTTCGTTAAAGACTTTTTGTGGGTTGGTGTTTGATAGGGTTGGTTTACTCTCTATTTAGGGTGGGTTTGTAGTTTGTTTAAAGATTATTTAGCGTCTATGTAAGGTTGGTTTTGAGGTTAGTTTGGGATTGGTTTTAAGATTGTTCAGAGTTGGTTTTAGGATGTAGGCTTGGTTTAGGATTTACGTAGGTGCTGTTAAGAGTTTACTTAAGGTTAGTTTAGGATTGATTTAGGGTTGATTTAGGGTTGGCTTGTGGTTTGTGTAGGGTTTATTGAAGGTTGGTTTAGTGTTGGTTTAGGGTTCCTTTGGGGTTGGCTTAAGGATTATTTTGGGTTGGTTTAGGGTTTATGTAGGTGTTGTTCGAGGTTTCTTTGGGGTTGGTTTAGGGGTGAATTTAGGGTTGGTTGGTTTAGAGTTAGTTTAGGGTTTACTTAGGTTTCGTTTAACACTTGATTTATATAGTTTGGTGGTCACTTGGGGTTGGTTTATGGATTAACCCAATTGGTTTAAAGGTTATTTGGAGAAGTTTGAAGTTGGTCTATGGTTTAGTTTGGTGTGTTGCTTACTCAGGGTTGGTTCAAGGTTTAATTAATTGGCATTGGTTTAGGGTGTATTTAGGGGTCGGTTTAGGATTTCGGGCTGGATTGACATCTTTTTAAGGTTGTTTTAGGGTTTGGTTAATAAGGGTTGGGTCAGGGTTTATTTAAGTTTTGTTTAAGACCTATTGATTGCTGTTTTTCTCGCTTGTTTAGGGTTGTTTTAGGGTGTATTTGGGGCTGGTTTAGGAGGATTTACGTAGGGTTGGTTTGTGGTCAATTAGGGTTGGCTCAGGGTTTATTTAGGCTTGGTTTGTGGTTTGTTTAGCTTTTATTTGGGGTTTATAGGGGTGGCTCAAGGCTTATTTTTGGTTGGTTTAGGCATTGTTTGAGCTTGCTTTTTTTTGCTTCAAGACTTGTTTAGGCTGAGTTTTTGGTTTCGTTTAAATTCATTTAATGCCTGTTTCGGGTTTATATATGTTTGGTTTAGGGTTGGTTTAGGGTTGATTTAGGCTTGGGTTAAGTTTTGCTTAAGACTTAATTAGGCTTGGTTTAGGGTTTATTTAGGGTCAGTCTCGTGTTAGTTTAAGGTTTACCAAGGTTGATGATCCAGGGTTGGTTTAAGTTGGTTTAGGGGTTGTTTAGGGTTGGTTAAGGTTTTTACGGTTATACAGTTTAATTAAAGTGCATTTACATTTTTTTATGGCACTACAGTTGCCAAAGGATGGAAGACCAAGGGACCAAAGGATGGAACCAGAGGACCAAGGGACCAAGACCGGGAGATTCAAGAACCACAAGATTTGAAATATTAATGTTGTTTTTAATCCCTCAAATGGTTCCTAATTGATGCCTGAAATACTCTTTGATGCCTTACAGAAATGTTTTCCGAACCGCCACTCCAGAGGCTGCCACTGCCGGAGTTGTTGGAGCCAAACCTTTCGATTCAGGTGCCAAGCAGTCTCAGTCCACACCTGTCCCCCCAATCCAGGTCAGCCCGCCAGTCCCCGAGGTCCGCGCAGTGATCCATTGGTGGTTGAACCCAGAGCGGATCCAAACAGTGAGCCCCCAGTGGAGCTGCCTGCTGTCGCACCTGTTCCACTCCCAATCTGCACTGGGCCCGCCACCAAGGGCAGATGAGGACCTAGGTGACCAAACATGAGACAGGCCATGCCGTCATAGAAGCGGTTGGGTCCATATTCCATGCACCAAGAATTGGGTTGCTGGAAGCACTAGAAGAAGTAAAGGAAGCGGGGTCTTACAGTATTGTCCTTTCAGAACAATAGATGGGTCGGCTTGGTATACTAATCATTTATGATCTCCTACCTAATGGTTGTTGAAGGGAGGGAAGCCTCTACCAATCAGCCAACCAGTGGGAAAAGGATATCTATAGAGTCTTACGTTTGGAACTACAGCATGTCTTTCATTGATGGCTGCCAGTATCAAGCATCGGGCGAGTTGGATGCGAACAGGGTCAGACCAGCAAATGGATTTCCATCTGGCCTAAAAGAAACCAAGCAGAGATTCAAAGCATGAGCAGTGGCCACTGGTCCAACTGGTTACCTCCAGATCATGTCAAAATGTTCTCAGGTAGCGACTGTGGAGCTGGAGCAGCAGCCACCTCAGCCTTGCCGATATATGCAGCCGCTGAGGAGAGTCTTGGCGTAAAATGGATTTTGGGGATACCTCTAATGGCTAGGTGAATAGCGGCTTAAGCGGGAGAAAACCATGAATCGGTCAAAATATGAACCCACAAGCCGACAAATGTCATCAATCTGTCGTATCAAACCCTCCAGCATCTAGCAGTACCTCTTTTTGACTCATAATGGTTGGTCCCCTCTTTTGTATGATACTAGGTGTGGGCGTGAAGAACCAGATGTGTGCTTGTGTGTGCGCGCGTTCATATGCTTACACGCGTATATTATAAACATTGGATCAAAGTGGTTTCATACTGTGACTGCGCTGCCTCAAAAACATGCAGCCGTTATACATTTCTGTGTATGCATTCCCAATTCCACTGGCTACAAATAGAAAATCCAAAAAGATACCCCAATTGGATATACAATGCATAACCTGCCCTTGTAAAATTTGGCATGCTTTACAATTGGCTTTACAGCATTTATCTAATTCACTATCCCCATTCTTGGCATTGAATTGAACCAAGCCTTTTTTCACCCGAACACCTGAGCAGTGTCCCATGCCTACTTTTGCTGGAATTTCCCCAGTGTTGAGGCTTGAGGGAAGTCAATCACTGTTTCTCATGGTAGAATCAGCATCGCCATTTTTGCTGGTTGATTTGCAGTTTTTTCCCCAGATGTCCAGGCGTGTTCGTTGTGAAATCATCATCAACAACCCATCTGTTTTCTTGTTACATCACCACTTTTTAGTAATAAAATCAGCATCAACCCGTCTTTATTCTTCTTAAATCACTTACTTGCTCTCCACGTTCCTCAGGTGTCACAATGATGATCAAAAATCTTCGAAAAAAAGAAACTCCACCAGCTGTGAAGAACTGGGCAATGGTTGCTAATGGTTGTGTGGTGTCCAGCTGATTTGTTCAGAGATCTTCTACCCTCAGACCCCCACCTTGGGTGCAGCCGGCTCCGGCACGGGCTGGCTGGGCTGGCTGGGCTTCGCCTCACGTTCCTTCGGCTCCGTGCCTGTCTCACAGGCCTGGCATCCAAAAAAAAGTTGAAACTGTTGAAACACCGCGGCCTCCAAACCCAAAAGGTTACTATATAATTTTGCCAAAAGAATCCATTCGGAGGTTACTATGACTAGGATTTTAGTAGGGTTTACTAGTGGCTAAATTCTGAAAACGAGTTTGGAATCGGACTTGTTTGTCAATCTTCTGCCTCTTTTTCGGGGTTGCTACATGGAAAATCTGCACTTGAAACCAGCTTCGTACCCCCATTCTGTAAGAGGTTTCCGGTTATCAATTTTCCCTTGAACCAAGTGTGGGAATGCAGAAAATTGACAGGAAAGCAACAATCCCTTTAGGGAAGCTATGCCTGCGGGAAATCGATCGATCATCCGCTGCTCTGATTGATTTTTTCGGGAAATTTGGATAGGTACAAATTGACTGAATGGATGATCGATGATGTTCCAATTGAGAAAATTGATCATTTAATTGCGGCGATTTCTGTTGGATTGGTCATTTGTCAGGAAATAATGCCTTTCTTTTGGTGTTTTTATGTCAAAACATCTACCTATAAGTGGAGGGTTTGCAACAGGTGAAAGGTCACATGCTGCAGCAGTCTGCTTGAAATTTGCTGGGACAGTCACTACGAGCCTTGGCATTCTCATCCTTGGCATTGTTGAAGGCATCAAAGAACCTCATCCGTAAGTAATCGGCGAAATGCTGCGAATCTCACAGTCCTCTGCACCAACAGGACCTCGACAATATTGATAGATAAGATCATATGACTTCATCATACCTGCTGTCATGGATCCTCAGCAAAGGATGTGTTTCCATTCATTTCCCATGTTTCCCACCTGCTGTTCTTGTACCACTAGGCACGTCTCCCAAAGTATTTTTTCATGAAAAAATATTGGAAGGAGACCCAGGAAACCCATATCATTCTATGGTGCTGTTGGGAAAGTGTTGTATAATACCTTCTTAGACTCCCTATTTCACAAGGAATGTATATATATATAGATAGATACCCATAGTTCTATAATGGCTCTTTCGTAACCACCGGATAGTTCTTGGATGTTCCTTCGTTTGAACCAATCGTAACTCAATCCACTGAACCTTTGAACGCTCCATGCACAACCACAGCCAGATCAACGCTCCTTGGGTTCCCACTGTTGGGCCAGATCCACCTCCTTGAAGCGAAGCGCAAACTGCTCCACCTGCACTTCGTCCTGGCTCAACCCACCATTGGAGCGAGGCAACCAGCAGCTATGATCCCACTGGACCCATATGGACCCATCCCCAAGATTGAATAGAGATGAATAGTGGAGGGTGAATCCTATCAAGCCCAGGATTCGTGAGCGCTCTCCTCTGAATAGTCCATCGTCGTCCAAACCCAACATTTGTCACCTCAAGGGTTGACATGGTGATGCACCTTGGGTACCCAAAAATAGCTGGACTAAGGGTCGATAGTTGGGCTGATGATGGCTGGTGTTCTTTTTCGGTTTTTCGGGTTAAAGAGGTCAACGGAAATAGTTGGCACAATGGTGAGAATTTACCACAAGTTCCTAGGGCCATAAACCTTGACGCACGGCACCAAGAACAGTTCTTTCAGATGATAGCCCAGCTCTGGCCACCTCTCTGAGAAGTCTGACTACCCGTGTTCAACTTCAGCTCGCAATAGGGCGGATAGTCGTAGGGATAGTGGTTTGCCACCTCATTTCAATGGGCAAGGCAAAATTCATAATTACAGGGCATCCGGTAGCCTGTTTCACTTCCTTCCATATGATTTGAATGATATTCCAAATCCAAGAAACAAAAATATGTTTCCCCCTGTGAAGTCATTCTTCAACAACCAACACTCTCACACAGCACAATCAGACTCAGTATGCCACAATCTTGCCCGTCTTCTCTTGTCGCATCATGAATCGAATTTTGCCGTTTTCCTGGAAAGGCTTTGGAACTGCAAAGCGTTGCAAGTGAGTCATGGCCGGCATACTTCCCAAGGGAAACCCTTGCAGCAGATGCGGATCCAACAAGGCCAGCGCACCCTATGGCGAAGCAGCTTCGATTCTCCCAGCCCTCGCTCTTTCCATTCACCATCTTTGAAGCGATACCTGCAGAGCAAACCCGCCATTGGCAGGGTGCTACTTAGTGAGGAAAACATGGGGGCGCAGAATCCCAAGCAACTCCTAAGTAAACACCATCCAGCAGCAGTCTATTGCTGAAGAAACCCTTGTATATAAATACATACATATCTATATGTATACATAGATATTTATACATATGTATATTAGTGCAAATCACTGGCGGAGGTCCCCCAGCGCACAACTTGGAGCGCTGTGAGTAAATCTCATCTTCGTCCTCTTCCCCTGTTGGCACTTCCTGCGCAATGAGGGGCTTTTAGTTCGTTGAAACTTCGAAAAGCCCAATCAGCACTTGATTTCCTTGTCATATCGATACACTATCTGCAGGTTATACACACCTCTGCTCTGCTTCCCAAACAGTCATTTTCATTGCTGGATCCGTCTTCCAATGCATCCATCTGATGAAGTCGTCCTGCAGGTCCAGTGATACTGCAGGGGCCCAGCCTCAGCAAACCATGCAAGGCCAAACTGTTTCCATGACTCTGGAAATTGCAATCGACAAAAATTGTATATCCAAACTACACCGATCGGTCCACTTGTTTCCATCAAAGAATTTCAAGAGATCAAAGGGCGCCTGGGATTTGTGTCACTTCCTCTTCCTCCACGAGCTCATTCTCCTGCGTCTCCTCTGCCATCAGTACCACCAAGAGTTCAGCGATGATAGAACACACGCGGCTTGAGCCAACGGCAATTTCAACATCGGCATAGATGATCATCAATGGCTGGGGCAAACGGCTGGACCAACTTTGTTTTGCTCATTTCCATTGGTCACTGTTGCAAGCATTCTGCAAGAATAAAGATCAGTAAAACAAGATAACCAAAACACACGCCCAAACTGGTGACCAGTCAAGGATGTAAATGATAAAGCAGGCCCTGAGAATGCCAGCGACTCACCAGAACCGCGCTTATTTTGGGATAGCGCAGAGCTGCAGAAGCCGCATCCAGAGCTTCCAAGGGTCTCCTCATCTTGGGTCTCCTGACATCTCTCTCGGAATTCCATGCCTCTGCTCTTGGTCGCCATCATGTTGACCGGTCGCGGGAGGCACCCCCCAAGCGCATGCCGGTGACTGACACGTCGTCCAGGATCTTCAGAGCGGTGTCGATGATGACATTTCCACAGCGGCTTAGCCCAGCTTGGCTTGCATGTAGGACGAAAATCTCAGAGGAGATGGTAGGCCTGACGGGGCATTGAAAAAGAAAAGTATTGGGACGTGGAATCGAACAACCAGTTCAAGCAAGAAAATTTTTGCATGTACGACAAGCATGACAAGCATGTGAAAGCTGGACAGCTACTGTTGCTTCTGAGGGACGTGTATCTCTCCCACCCTCAAATCTCAATGCCAGCGGCAAACGAATGTCTTCAGATCGCCAGGGCAAAAGTCCGGACTCACCCAGCAGGACATGCCACAAGTATTCCACAACATAGCAGGGCATATGTGCAACCTGGGCAAGGATGTGGGTTGCCAAACGAACTCCGTTCCCTGTCAGGTTCAACGCATGAATTTCCATCTTAGCCAAGACTCTTCGCAAATCCCACCAGCCAGTGCCGTGTAAGCACCCGTAGTCACTGCTGCCAAAAGGTTTTGCAAATGATGCAAAGGCAGGCTGCGAATGCGTTTGGAACTGACCACAAAATGGCCACAGCAGTAGGTCGACAAACGTCCCTCCAAGTCCTTTCCAAAGACCATCTTATACAGTGACTTGAGGCAAGGAGTGGACGCAGATACATAGCGCTCATGCGCAATGTTCAAATACTCTGCGGAATATGATCCCATTGCCAGGCTTCGGAACACAATCGATAGGAAGTCTGGCTTCAGGTGTCTGGGTGCATCATCGTGAATGAAGATGGTGTAGTCCGCCAAGTAATTCAACGGTGGGGTTGCGGCCAAGCCGTTCAAAATGTGTTGCAGGTAGGCTGTGCACTCGCCTGTCATCCATTTGCCCTCATCCTGCAGCGGCACCACCAACACTTGCGCCACTTGGTTTACGATGCCTGAGGACTGGCTGTAAAGGAAACAAAGCAAAAAGCCGACCGAGAGAGGGCTACTTTGTGATGAAAAGAAATGTGCTCAGTTGATCGTAAAGTAATCCATCAGTGGATATAACTGGAGTAGATTTTCATGGCCACCTATTCATACTGTTTCATCTTTTGTCCACTGACAGGTAGCTGCAAACCGAGGATCCTTCAAGCTGCCTCTCCAGACCTCCTTCCTCCTCTTTGCACTTGCAGTACACCACTATCCTCGCCTCCACAAAGCTGGATTCAGCACAATCAGGGGGACACCAACCATGGTGCAGCAGCTGCGCCTGTGGTGGGAAAGGTAAGGACCAAAGCCAGCGAAGAGTCGTACTGCAGCGGGCAATTACCTGAGACAAGCCCGGATCCAACTTTCAGAAACTCACAGGATGCATATGGCGCGTATGGGCTTGTACCCTGAAATAACAATTTCAATGGGGAAAATGATAATGACCAGGGACACTTTTTGGGTGCTCTATTTTTCAAACAAATCCATATTTCGCACAAATCAAACCTCCAAGAATGCTGGGGGTGCTGGGGGTGCTGGCGGTGTTTTTGCGCTGTTAATCTCGGAGTCGCGGCACTATATCCACAGAGGGAGGTGAGGTGGTCGTCAAAGCTCGGGCATAAGCAGCTTCTGCCCGATGCTGTCCCTCAAGAACCGGCCACATCTCTGTCATGATGTCGAACTCCTCTCCTGGGATCTCAACTGATGCCACCAATACACAGCGAGATACACCGATTTCAGACTACACGGGTGCTATTTACTCAGACTAAGCTTTCGGAGATATATGCTTCACTATCTTTCATATTTTTTACATGTAGCTTCCCTGTATACACACATAATATAAATGTATATATATATATATATATTCCTATATATATATATAGATATATATATATATATATATATATTCACATATATATATATATATATATATACATATACATACACGCATATATAAATTCTGCTCGGGTGTCGCCCAGGAATTCAGAGTCATTGTGCAAGAAATCCACCGCCAAAGAACCACCTGCCGTCCGAGGTTCTGTCTGAATTGAGCCTTAGAACTGTGCCAGTTTGGCACTGGGTCAAACTTTGCTATCATTTTAGGGAGAAAGTCAGGCTAGTATACCTGCCACAACTCTCAAGCTGAGGTGAAACATAGTGGGATCATACCTGAAAGGAAGTATATCCATATTCAACAAGCAAATACAGCTCCCTGGTAGCTTTGCATTGATGGCTATAACCTAAGGTGGGTATTCAACTCAACCAATGGAATGATGTTTGCCAAAATAACCAAACTAAACGTTTCTTGGGTCCCAGAACACCTCCAAATTCAACCCATCTGGACGAATTTCAGCAGCCAAGGTGCAGGAATTGCATGTAGCTCTTAGCCATGCGCAACGGATCCGTCTTGGAGTCCGTCTTGGGAGGGGCGGAAAAATAGAGCGCTTCCGCCGCCAGCAGCAAGCCAGAGACGACCATCCCAGGGCAGAGCTGGAAAGCACCATGCAATTCCTAAGCTGAGTATGGATCCGAAGTGGGTCAGAACCTACGAATAGGATTGGTGACAATGAAAAATTGCAATAACTTTCACATCCAGGATCTTTGTGTTTTTACATGTTTATCATGTTTTTCTATCTGTCCCATCTTGTGCAGTGCTGCCATCTGCGGACATTTTGGCCAGGTTTTCTCATGAGCTGTGATTGGACAAGCTTCTTCAACCGGCATGCTCATGATCAAGGAAGCTTCTTCCAAAGGTGGTGCCGACGCCTTGCCCTTGGACTTCCCCAGAACAAGGAGGAACAGCAAAATGCCCCCACACACACACACACGCAAACCAGAAGTAGAACAATATAAACAACGAAAAGAACAAGAGAAGAACTCTGACAACTCCAGCTTTCTAACCCATAGACAGGTTTGCCTTGAGCATGCACTCACGATACTCATGTGGCATCATCTTTCCTGCCTCGTAATATTCCCACACACGACGCTGGAAGTCAAAGGCCAAGATTTCAGACTCGTGACAGCCATCTCCGCCACAGAGCTCCATTTTTAGCCGAGAAGTCCAATGGCATCCCTGAGCAGCTGCCGCAGGCCATGCTCCAAGATCAGCGCACTGTGCCCAAAAGGCCCACAGAAAAGAGTAGTCTCGTTTACATCTCGTATTCATCCCAAATGTCAAGGGTCTCAGGAAGCCTTAAGTACCTTAAGAAAGGCTATGTATGCTATATTATCATGTAGTTTCCCTGGAGGACTGGAATTGCCATTCTCGCCTTCTCCGATTCACGACGGTCTTCTTGTGGCACCTCCTATGGCCAGCATGGCGTGACCAAAAACGGGTTGGAGCCAGACACCCTCCACCCGTCCTCAGATGAAGACATGTCCGGCCTTAGTCTGAGACACTGTGAAGCTGCTCGGCAACAAGATGTGCAGAAATTTGATCGGATGTGATGGGTCCATCGAGCCAAACCATGGAGGTTTCAGAAATGGAAGACACATAACCTTCAGCCAGGAGTCACATGCAGCTCAGGGTCGAAATCTGGTGACTCCCGCGGAACACCCGCCACCTCAAATGGTAAAACGTAAACAACACCAGGAGGTGCTGCTTGGACTGGAGGAACGTTCCATATTCACAAATGCTGCCGAAGGCGCCTGGGTCAGCGCAACCACCAGGACAAGGAGCTCCATTGCGGTCGAAATGCGTCAAGCAATCCCAATACATTGACAGATCACTTTCTGGACCCAAGAAAAGCGTCACTTGAGCAGCGATGCGTCTACAAGTTCAACACCCACGCAGAGGCGCGACACAGCTGAAGCTCTCACAAGTAGATCGAGAGCTGACTGTGCCAAGAAACAACGAGTAGTACCCTCTTTTCATCTAGCCATGGCTCAAAGTTAGGGCAATCAATGAATTCGCATGAACTCACTGTCTTTCTTTAACCATGCAATTTTAATGTGTAAACGATTGGCCCGTCACATCTCTTTTTCCATGGCACTCTGGTCTACACAGACACTTTGCTGTGCAGAAACCCAGCCCAGGGTATCGCCTCCATGTGACCATACAGTCTCAGGATTGCGTCCAGGAACATTGCCCAGACTCACAAAGTCAAGTAATCTCTGCCTGGCTTGTTGGAAGCCAAGGTGCTGCTTGAACTCAGCTTCCCTTCATAACTAATTTCTCGAGAAATTACTATAGCCGTCACCATGAGGGAAAAACAACGGCCGCTTGAAGATGTTTCCACCTTACCAACCATACAGTGACGTGGTTCTAGCCGCTAGCCGCAGCTGAGGCATGGCCAGTCGACACTTGTCAAAAATAGCGCCTTCGTCTGGGACCGTTGATGCCACGTCCTACACATGCTAAAGGTTGGGGCATCCCTCACCAGCAGAATCATCAGATTTTAAGTAGGGGCCCTTGATTCGGATAACCACGGATAACCCAAATTAAAGGACTTCACAAACAGAAATGCGACTGCGCACTGTCTCAAGCAAGTAATGATTGTAATGCACAAAACTAGCGCTTGAAGCCAACCTGACTGGAAACATGACCGCTTGATGCCAGGGGTGCAGCGAAAGCATGCGAAAGCCATGTCCCAAATTCAGCCCAGGTCATCCCAGGTCCGTATTGCCCAGGATCATGGGAACCGGCATCTCCGCCGCCTGACTTTGCCCGGCATTGCCCGGAGAGATCCGGAGAGATTGTTTTACAAAATTGGAAAGGATCGCCATGGATCGCCCTTTTAAAATCCCAGATTTCAAGCATTAATGGTTATCAGATGTTATCAGTTTCCTCCAGGTTTGGATGGCAAGTAAAGACATTAAAAAAGAAACAACATGCAAAAGCGCTGGTTTCCAATGGATTTTCTCTGAACTTAACCCATGATGTTGCCGACTTCCACGCTGCCCTTAGACCCTGGCACTTCCTTCCCTCGTCTTCAGCTGGGATCCGAAAGAGCTCTCAGCCTCCAAAATCTACAACAAACCATGTAACGTACCAATGAAATTTGATGAATTTTGATGAAATTTGGAGGGTTCCTGTGGGCTTTCCCTGCGAGATCTTCAAAGAAAACCAATGATTTCAAATGATTTCAGATCTCTTAGACCACACATGCCAGATATATTTATGTCGCCTGCTATACAAGCCAACTCCTGTAAACCTTGATTTTTTTAAGAATTGCGGGACAAAAAAAAAGCGGAAAAAAAGCGAAGAAAAAGCGACAAAAAAGCGAGAAAAATGCGGAGAAAAAAAAAGCGATTGGGAATGCGGAAAAGTAGAAAGTTGCAAAAATTGAGGAAAAGTGCAGAATAAATGCGAAAAAAATGCGACAAAAAAAGCAAAAAGAATGCGAAAAAAAGCAAAAAAACGAAAAAAATGCGATTGGGAATGCAAAACACGAAGAATTGCCGAGGTGTGGTTACGTATTGCTCTTTTTTGTTTTTTTTCGTGTTTTTTTCAATCGCTTTTTTTTGTTTTTTTCAAAATGGCTAAATCGCTTGTTGTTTTGCTTTTTTAAACAACTTACGCTTTCCAGAATTACCTTGGTACCAGTAGGGGCAACACAAACATGTACATACATATACATATACATATACATATACATTTATATATATACATATACATATACCGACCCATAAATCCCACATTTCTTGGAAATGAAACAGCCACTTAGTCAATACCAAACTTGACTCAGATTCCGGGCAAAACTAGGCACATTCCAAGGCAAGCGCCCGACGGGACTGGCGCGTGCCCAACTCTCCCACTGAAGCCATACCTCAGTTGGAACATCGTTGTCCCAAGAGGTCCAAATGCAAAACGTTGGGTGTAACTCAGCAAAGGGATTAATTACAAAGGGATCAAAGGGTTTAGTGAGGATGTGATATCATGCATCGTGGGTCTCAAGAATTTTTGAGCCACAGCCACATAGATACCTCCTCTGCTGCACTTCTTAGGTTCAGGCTAGTGTTCTCTGGAAGAGACAAGAACCGTAAGATACGCGGATAGACCTCTTTGGAAGCGACGGATCACAAACACCAGCCTTATACACCCCTTGAAGCTCAAATTGTCACATGGAATGCCCCCAAAAAAAATAAGTGCCAACCATGAACCCATCTTTGGGGCACAACTCTCAGGTTCCACCCCCTTCGAAAAAGGTTTCGGTGGCAAAAAACGGTCCTCCTTCCATCATCGGTGGCCTCCGTAGGCTGGTCGCACAAGGCAATATGGCCAGCTTGGGGTATCACCAGCAACTTGGCATTGGAGAAATATCCAGCCACCTGCAGTCACTCCAAACATCTCCAAACATGGCGAAGTGGTCACTGAATCAAACTGAAAGGTAAGGGATCACCTGGGACAATCATCACTTGCTGGGTATTTGCAGGAATAAGGTGATATACATAGGTACAGAGATGGAAACACACACAGATAGCTGCATGTGTATGTGTACATATACATATATCATATACACTTATATATATATATACACATATTATCACTAAAAACATAGACACATATATTTGGATACCGGGAGTCGTTTTCAATCCCCAGGAAACCCAGGAGAAGCGCAGTGGTTTGCCTGGCCTTCTGGCCCACGGTGGCGGGTGGATTCAGCCCATCTCTTTCGCCCCAAAGGAGCAAAGTCGGTCTGGGATGCCTGAACTTCAAAAAAACATCAGGGTATAACAAAGTAAGGAAAACCCTCTGGCAATCCCATGACAATAGAACGTCCTCCATAAATTGGCAATCATATCCGGGGAAATTGATGATTTCAGCTTTCTTCAAATCATCCCCATCATTGTGCAGTTTTCAGAGGTCAAAATGTGATGCTCCAATTCTTCGAGTGCCAGCCTGCCCACATCATTGTACAAATGGCTCAGGTTGAACCAGTTCACCTGTCATGGAATCACCAGATGTTTTTTTTTTTTCCGCAGCAGTCATGGAAGTCGTGATGTGGGTATGGGCCCCCCTCAAATATGGTAATTCAATGTAATTCATAGGATTCATAGGTTTTCATCCATCTCCATGGGGCACCATGTCAACACCACCGCCAGGCACACCCTGCTGCAGGTTGCCAGTGTTGCACCAGCCACTCCTCGCTTCACAAAGAGTTGCCATACCTGAGTTGCTGGGAAGGCGTTCCGGCATATGTATAGTGAAATGAAGCCAACTACATCGACCTGTTGCATCGTGAATCCCTAGTGATATCAATGCCTAACCTCAGATTCCAACGAATCTCGACCACAGATTTGTGGCTGCTTGCTCATCCATTCCCTCGTGCCACAAGTTACAAAAACAAACCACCACTTTGAGTTTATGGGCTTTTCGGGTTGATTGAGGTGAACGATGTTCAATGAAATCTGGCCTGCATTTGCGGATCTTTTTTGAGTGACCTGCTGCCACAGCCAAACGGATCCAGCGTCAACCCCTTCAACAAGCACACACGGAGAGAAACTGCCAACGATTTGCTGCATCTGCGCCGAGCCTGGTGAATCTCTCTTTCTTGTACCAACACGTGCACACAACATGTGGTGCAAGTGGGATCAAACAGCACCAGCAGGCCTCATGGATTTCACATGCTGACATGCTGTCAACTCCGGCTCCAAATGAATCATGTCATGAGCTCCGGACCCGTAGCAAATAGTACAAGGGTGGCACCCGCGGTACGAATCCAGCGGGTGAAATGGCCGCGATTCGCATGACCTCAGGCCACAGTAGCTATCAGCTGCTCAGTTGGATTCTCACTCCCCTTCGCATTGAAAAACATGCCCCCTCTGGATTCCCAAATTTTGGCACCTTCAATCTTCATCCCAAATTTCCCATGTGGATCAACTTTCAATGACTACAATCCCATCATTCACGGTGAAGTGGCCGATCTGGGGCCCAGACCCTCTCGGGAAATCGTTTGGCAAAGGCCATGGCCACGGCACCTGCGGCATCACATGATTTGTCCAGGCCATCCCGGCCGATCTGGTCAGCCGCTGGTCCGACACCTCCCAAACTGAAACCCAAGAGGTTCACGCGCGCATCTGCCAGGCCTGGCATGGCTATCACAGGTATCACGTCATTCTGCATCCAAACAACCCAATAGTGACCAGTCTCATGATCAAGTCTTAAATTGCACCACTTGGAGGGGCGTACTAACCAGGGCTATTAAGCGGCTACTGCCTGGGATTCGTATCCAGAATCCCACGCATGGAACGGTAACGAAAAAACGCGGAACGGTAGCGAAACAACGATAAAAAACGCAGCGCTGAGCTGGCCGACCGATGGATGACAGGAGCTCTGCGGTCTGCTCCGCAAAACATTCCAGATCATACCTGCAAAAAAAGGGAAGGAACATACAAGGTTTGGGCTTCTCCAACAAGCAATCCACTGCCATTCCCACCTTGCTCTTGCTCCGCTGAGGGAGCAGCAGCCGGGAAGACAGCAAGAGGAGCAAGCTCTGCAGGGGCACAAATCCTGAGCAAAAACCAGGAGAAATTGAATCTTTCAGACTATGTAGACGCCAGAAATGGCTGGATTTGACAGTTCCAGACCCATCTTCAGTCTTTCCAAGTGTCCACCGGTGGTGCATTGCTCAAACCATGGCCATACAAGTCCTGAAAGGAAGAGGTTCAAGGAAATCACTTCCAAGCAAAAGCAAAGCCACATTGAGATGTCTCATGTCAATGCAGCGAAGAGTCAAAGGTGACCACTCGGAAGCCTCCATGCCGTGCCAAGTACACAGCAATCTCCTGCCGAACAAAATCAGAGTTCGGGATACGCCTGGGTGCAAGTTGCACATCACAACATTATCACCATTTCTTCCTGGAAGACCATCCTGGAGCCGTTGAGCCCGTGAAAGCAGATGACCACCTGCAGGTCCCCAAACAGCTATGCTATGCTATGCTCAAAAGCAACACACGCAATCCACTGATGCACCTCTCCATTTTCTGGTCCGCACACGGAATAGTTGATGGCGCCAAAAACGCTGCCGATCGTCTGACCCTCCAGCTCGCCACATGTTCGGGAAACTGATGTACAGTATGTCTGTATGGAGCATGTCCACATATTTTTACAGACTGAAGAAAGGGAAAGGGCCCCAAAACAAACAGAAAAGTAAAACCAACAGAAACAAATGAGAGGGAAGTTTCTGCTGATAGGGTGATCACTGTGCTATCCAACGGCGACAACTTGAAGTCACTTGAAGTCCCAAGCCTCGCCTTTGGATAAGGACATCGCACCTGACGGAAACAGCGTGGGACCTGGCGATTGGATCAGCGCGAGTTCCGAAGTTCCCAAGCAGAGAGGAACCACGACTGAGTTTGGAGGCACCGGTGCGGCACCGCCCCCAATTTTCACCACCTTTTGACCTTATCATTGTTTCATATTTATTCGTGATGAAACTACTGTAATTAGTAAAGTAATGTCACTAGTTTGTTGTCCAGCTACGAAGTTCGAACCGCACTACTGGCACTGGCCTCTTCCATACTTTCCGAGTCATAGAACAAACATGAGCAAACTACCAAATTCACACTTGAGCTCGTGCAAGAAATGCCACCTTACAGTAGTGTGCTGACCTTGAGGCCAAAATGGGGGACTTGACCAATGGAGTACTAGTTCCAAACCTGGTGGAACCCACCCAGTGCCACACGATCTGAGAAAAGATTGACCAACCAAGAATTACCTGAAAGACAGGGGCCCATGAAAGTGCAAGCTTGGAACCAATTACATGCATAGATGTCGGTACTCAACTGGTGGGTGTAGCTTGCACACAAGCTCCTTCAAAAGATGACTTGAATCATTTGAGGTAGCTTGTCGATATAGACATAGTTCTATATTCTACATCCAGAAGCTGACCTTGTTACAAATGTTCGCTGTGATTTCAACGTCCGGGCTTCAACCCACAAGGCAAAATCAATGCATCCAAATTCATGCCACTGGCTGTACCAACCCTTACCATGTGCCTTGGTGAATCCCTGTCCACAAAACCTGACTAAAATGGCAAAGCTTGGCCTGTGATTCAGATCTGCATCGCATAGCTTCCGATTTCCATCGATCGGCCTCGTGCGCTGCCGAGAGGCTGGGTCCTCGTGCGCTTCCAGTGGTTTTTTCTCTCTCAACACCTTGGGCCTAGGCCTCCTGTGTCCGCAAGCAAGCGCCCATGAGAACTTTGCTGGGCCGGACAGCTTGACGAAAGAGTTGTCTTGTCAAATTGTAGGTGGTCTGTGATGCGCATATGTCGATAGATAGATAGATAGATAGATAGGTAGGTAGGTAGATAGATAGCTAGCTAGCTAGCTAGCTAGATAGCTAGCTAGCTAGCTAGCTAGATAGGTAGATAGATAGATAGATATGTGCATAATTACGTATATAGGTTATCCAGATGCGTATCGGTATCATTTGAATACATGTGTGTCTGTTGCCTGTAGCAGAAGTGGTGTTCATAAATGAGTTTAGCTCAAGATCGAGGGGCAGAGATGGCTGCATGAACATAGTATCATGCGCAAGACAGCACTTTACCACCCCGCAGAATGAGGATAAGTGAGCCAATGCTGCCCAGTGCTTCACTGTCGGCAGGGGATGAGGCGTGGCCTTTTTGAAGGTCTGTCACGCTCTTCGTAGCAGTCTGCATGGCCTCATCCAACAATGTTGGCATCGCCACTCTCACCGCCGAGGCCTCACAAGCATTCACCAGCGCAGCACCTTGGGATGGTGGAGAAATGAAATAGCTTGGCTGTGAGCAAGTTGCCGTCAAAGTTCCCAACATCCGTTGAAGAACGAACAATCCAGCTGCGATGAAGATGAAGAAAATGGAATGATAATATACATACACTCATAAGTCTACAGAAGAGTCAAGGATGTCCTGGCATATGCATAGGTGACAGCAATAAAACCCATGGCCCAAGCATAAGGATATGCTGCCAACGGCACAAGCGAGGCCATCCCGAGCATCCGGAAAGCTGCTTCCGACCAGCAGGGCAGGCTGCCAGCAAACACTGCCTGACAAGGTCCTGGCGCCAGCAGGAGCCAAGTGATTTCAGAGATGGACCCCCAAAGTGGGAAAACTCATGGTCATCATCAAAGAAAATTACATTAATGATGTAAATATGGTGCAAATCAAAGCTAACAAAAATCTCAGCAACTGCTCAATCTTCAAGCTCCTGAGAATTGCAGTGCCAGCAAGCTCATCCGGCTGCAAAATCATCATGGAGAATGCCTGTGTGGCAAGAGCTTGGGCATGTCCAAACATGAGGAATCCCAGGATAGACCCACAACCCCTGTTTCATGCTCAAGATTAGTAAAGTATGGGATATCAAGACTGAAAACCCTCACCATTTCTAGGCAAACCAATCTTTGCAACCAATCTGCGCAAAAACATCTGTGGCCAAATATGGAGAATACTCGAAACCTCCGAACTCATTCAGGTAGGTTATATCCAAGGTTTTACCGGGGATTCCCAAGCGTGGTGAACCAGGAATCTTCTCGGACTGGCGCCTGGAGCATCCATAAGGCTGACGGCCATGGGCTGCTCAGCAATGCAGTGCTGGAAAGGATGTCTGGGACTAAGGCCGACTGCCTCTGGCAACAGGAAAGACCAAAAGACATCACCAAAACAGGTTATGGGCCCAGTGGGGTTTAGTGGGGATCCTGGGACCTCAGGAGATTCCAAAGTACCGAAACCACCAGCTTGCATTTTCTTATGAGAACAAGACTGAGACCAACACTGCTTGCAAGTAGTTGGACCACCGCCCACAAATGGCCGTGGCATTTTTGCTGTTTTTTGTCGTTTTGTATTGGCTTTTACAGCATTTTGTGTGTTTCTGGCTGTGCCACTGGTCCGTTTTTATACGTTTTTCTCCCTTGTTTTTACCTTTTTTTGTGTTTTTTTGGGGGGTGGGGGGGGTTGGGGAGTTGTGGAGGGTGTAATAACGTTCTGTCGCTTGCGTTTCACTTGATCATTTTTTTTGATACCACGTTGTGAACCTTCTTCGTAGAACTTAAGACGCTCTTGATGCTACGGTGTGAACCTTCTTCGTAGAACTTTAGACGCTCTTGATGCTACGTCGTGAACCTTCTTCGTAGAACTTAAGATGATGATGATGATGATGATGATGATGATGATGATGATGATGATGATGATGATGATGATGATGATGATGATGATGATGATGATGATGATGATGATGATGATGCTGATGATGCTGATGATGCTGATGATGATGATGATGATGATGGTGGTGGTGGTGGTGATGATGATGAAGCTAATAAAATAGTAATTTCAACAAAAAGATGAATGAAGTCCTTAGTTGCGGGCAAAAAAATAGAACACTTTGCTCGCAGTTCCACTGGTTCTATCATGACAATATTTCCCCCAATGTAACTACGCATAAAACATGTGAAATCAAACTCTATCCCTAAAACCCCTTGTAATTGCGTGATTCAAACAACATGAAATCATCAAAAATGCTACTTTACACCACGGCCGCCTATGGGCGGTGGACCTAGTTTCTTAGCACCTGGGTACCTGATGTATATGATTCGATCAATAAACATTCAGAGGCCACTCTGGCAAGCCTCATTGAGGAAACCAATTCTGTAGACCAGCACCAGCGACTGTCGCAAGCATTCATGGCTGCATTGTATGCAGTGGTGGTAGCAATGAGTCCTGCGCCCAGGAGGTGCACAGCTCGCAATGGATCATGTGGCAAGCCCATATATGCTGTGTAAATATGTGTATATATATATATAAATGTATATATAACTCATGACAAAACCAGACCTTTCCAAAGTGGTGTGCATTTGTTTGAGTGGACCACTTGGCTGCATGATACTAGCCGCAGTGCGAACAAATGAGCCTCTGATCCTTAGCTGTCGCAGCCAACTGACAGCAGAAGTCCACTGCTGGCTCTGGGCCGCGGTGCTAATGGCCGTTTGGAAGACCTTAGGATGCCCAGCCCGACCCAGCCCGACCCAGCCCGACTCCTGGAACAACCGCAGCACGTTTTTTCATTTTGGATTTGCTGCAGGGCCCTACAATGAATCAATCCACAACTGACCTGAACCAGGGTTTCTAGTCGTTTTAGGAGGAAGCGATTCTTTGGCTGGTTGAGCAAACGGTACCAAACTCTCCGTCAATTCCACCTCTTGCAAATCAAGACGGAAAGTCAAACATCTTTGAGACAACCGGGTGTTGCCAACCTTTGAGCCACCATCACTGTTCTTGCAAATGACCTCATGATTCTTGTGTCAATGAATTCACTACAGGATTTTCCTGCAAATTATCTGCTGCGCCGCAGGCAGTGCTGTGACAATCCCTCGGCTGAGCATTCCAGCCACGACATCAGGAGACACGGTCCGCAGGCACTGCAAGACTCGGGTGATCTGTTGCCACTGCTGCGACCTGTCCAGCCAGCAGAACCCTGGATTTTGATTCACCCCGCTGTCAAAAATTTGGGCCACAGATTGAGTTTCAGAGTCTCAGTGCCTCTCACAGCCACTAAGAGCAGCAGCACAGGTGATAGGATCTGGCCTGAGAAGTCTCGAGAAGTCTCAAGGCCGAAAGGATCAACGATCAGTAGTGACCAGGGTATATACATAATCCCTGCCATTGCATCCCGGGTATAGAGGCGATATTCAGCTACCTCAAGTCCGATTGTTTAGCTAATACCAAAGGGATCATAGCCTGGAAGAAATGACGGTGATCCGAGCCGCCTAAGATCCCCAGAGGAAAGTAAGTCCGACAGCAAGTTGAAGGACATCTCCCAGAAGCTTCCACGGTGGCAAGCACTGATTCCTGGATGCAGGAGGCATCAAATGCAATTTTCATGTTCGTTCACCTTTGGTTGTCAAATAGAACCGGTTCTCTCAAAATTGAACTGCATGTTGGTTGTATGCATAAATGCCTGTAGTATGTGTATAAATACGCGTAGAAATACATGTAGAAATAGATGTGTAAATACACGTGTGCACAATCTCTCTCTCTCTCTCACGTAATTGGCCAAAAAATGTATGCTTACAAAACAAACAAAACCTGACCTAGTTACATATACAGTTTCTGTGTATACACCAATATGCCAGCCCCATCCCCTGCAGCTCCTGAATTCATGGTGACCAGCGTTGGCTGCAGCGTCAGGTTGCCCATCCGTTCCAACAGTCGCAAGGCGACCTGCGCGTTCTGAGCCTCTGCCAGGAGCACGTTGAAAGCCACGGGGTCAGCAGCCACGTCCTGCAGCGAAGTTGGAACCGAGTCCACGGGGTGTAGACTCAAGGAGGTCAATGGGGTTCTGAAATACAAAATAAGGAGTAAATATAAATAAATATGAATTGTACAGTTCATTGAATCTGGCCATCATCAATTGGTTGGTGGTTTGGCCACATGGCGCTCGTCGAATATCAACTGGTTCCTCATCCCATTTTGGGATGGAAAACAAGATGCAGCCCACGAACCCGGATGCTCACACGTATGATAATGGTTCAGAAGTTGAGACATAAGTGAAGTGGTGGAGACTGGAGAGTGGAGCGTAAAGTGTAGAGTGTGGAGTGTAGAGTGTGGAGTGTAAAGCATGGAGTGTGGAGTGCAGAGTGTGAGCACGGAGTGTAGAGTGTAGCGTGTAAAGTCTAGAGTGTGAAGTGTGGAGTGTAAAGTGTGGACTGCAAACTGTGGACTGCAAAGTGTGGACTGTAAAGTGTGGAGTGTGGAGTGTAAAGTGTGGAGTGTGGAGTGTGGAGGGTAGAGTGGGAAGTGTGGAGTGTGGAGTGTAGAGTGTGGAGTGTGGAGTGCAAAATGTGGAGTGTAAAGGGTAGAGTGTGGAGTGTGGAGCACAGAGTGTGGAGTGTGGAGTGTAAAGAGTGGAGTGTAGAGTGTGGAGTGTGGGGTGTGACATGTAAAGTGTGGAGGGTGGAGTGTAAAGTGTGGAGTGCAGAGTGTGGAGTGTAGAGTGGGAAGTGTGGAGTGTAGAGTGTGGAGTGTGGAGTGTAAAATGTGGAGTGTAAAGGGTAGAGTGTGAAGTGTGGAGCACAGAATGTGGAGTGTGGAGTGTAAAGAGTGGAGTGTAGAGTGTGGAGGGCGGAGTCTGGAGTGTAGAGTGTGGAGTGTGAAGTGTAAAGTGTAGAGTGTGGAGTGTAAAGTGTAGAGGGTGGAGCCTGGAGTGTAAAGTGTGGAGTGTAAGCGTGGAGTGTAAAGTGTAGAGTGTGGAGTGTAAAGAGTGGAGTGTAGAGTGTGGAGTGTAGAGTGGGAAGTGTGGAGTGTGGAGTGTGGAGTGTGGAGTGTGGAGTGTAAAGTGTAGAGTGTGGAGTGTGAAGTGTAGAGTGTGGAGTGTAAGGTGTAGAGTGTGGAGTGTAAAGTGTAGAGTGTAGAGTGTAAAGTGTAGAGTGTGGAGGGCAAAGCATGGAGTGTAAAGCGTGGAAAGTGGGGAATGTGTGGAAGGTGTGGACGAAGGACTGGAGAGGGCCAAGTCTACACTGGTCAGTTGTCCCTGCACCGAATCCTGCGCCTGCTACGCAAAATGGCATGCCACACACGACGGATCTGCACCAAATGCTGCACCTGCCACGCAAAATGAGACTGTCCCACGCCTGCCACGCGATACATTGTCACCACTTGACGCAGCCCTGACAATGCGATTCGCAAAAACACGCAACACGACACGTCTAAAGTATTACACCTGCCACGACAAATGACGATGGAGGTCTCCGAAGTGCTGCGCCTGCCACAAAAAATGGAACGCAGCTTTTGAAAACGACGCAAAAGCATTGTGCCTGCCACACAAAACGACCTTCGACACTTTTCCCAAACACGTAAGAGTCTCACAAAGTGCCACACCTGCCACACAAAATGACGTTACAACCTCTTCGGAAACCTCCAAAAACGAGAGGTTTTGGAGCTTTCCTCAGTGGCACGGCGACTCCACAAGAAAGCCAGAAACGAGCATTTCGTACGAGACTTCCGCCAATTTTCATCACATCTCACATGTTGAAATGTCACGAAGCGCCACGCCTGCCACTCAACACGACATTACCACCTCTTTTGAAAGCTCCAAAACGAGCATTTCGTGCGAGGCATTTCGTGCGAGGCATTTCGTGCGAGGCATTTCGTGCGAGGCTTCCGTCGATTTTCATCACCTGTCAAAAAATGCCACGCCTGCCACACGATTTGCACGTTTTCACTCCTGGACGCAGCATGCGATTCACAAGAACCACGTACCAAGACACGTCAAAAGTAATTATTGCGCCTGCCACGAAAAATGACGATGGAGGTCGCCAAAGTGCTGCGCCTGCCACGAAAAATTCAACTCAACTTTTGGAAACGACGCAAACGTATTGCGCCTGCCACGCGAAACACGTCATGAAACACGTTGGAATGTCACGAAGTGCCACGCCTGCCACGCGAAATGACGTTTCGACACGTCTGAAACCGTCTGAAACCTCCAAAAATGAGCACCTTTGCAGCTTCCCCCATAGACACGGCCATAGGGCCCTCACGCACACACTTGCGAACGGTTGCGGACGGTTGCGTACGGTTGCGGACGGTTGCGGACAGTTGCGGACGGTTGCGCAACGTCTGGCGAACACACCCTCAACCCCCAGACCCCCAGAGTGAAACGGGAACCCTTGCTACGCATTCGGGAAAAACTGGGAAGGTAAGCCATGACTTGGGATTTTGGGATGCAAAATCAAGCATCTCTGAAACCACCCATTGATTGTTTCACCGGCAGGTCAACGAGCCTCGAGGCAATCTTGCGCTTGCGCCCAACATGCCGAGTTCACCAAGGCTCCAAGAGCAGTGTTGCAACACACCTGCATAGCATTCATTCCCAAATGAAGGGAATCATTACTGCAGCTTAGTGCATCACAGGTACATATCGCGCCTCGTTTGGTTGCAGCACACGTGGTCTCATTCCCATAAAAAGGCTCAACACGACCTCTGCCGTGGCGATCAATGGCGAGACATGTTCCGAGAACCGATGCGATGTTCATGCAAGAACCATTCAACTCCTTTGGCAGATCACAGCTTCACCCACAAAAAATTGTCATGGAGTGTTTTTGGAGAAAAAAAAGTTCTCACTGATTCATTTTAGTGTGATAAGTAGTAAACTTTCAAGTTTGAATGGTCTTTACCACCTACCGTACCTCCTGGCTAAAATTTAATGGATTTGAATGGTTTTTCATTTGGTTTTACGGTTTTACCCATAAAAGCGTTGTTGAATCGTCTCCATCTCATGCCATGGCACTTCCCACACCCCAGCTGTACTGGTGGCATGCAGCACGGAGGCCAACGCGCGAACGCTGCGCGAGCTGTGCCCAGCCAGTGCCGCTGCAGTCCGCCAGCGAGGTCTGCAAGCACTGGCGCCTGAAACGACTCATCGGCTGCTCTTTCTCGGTGGTGACCCAGGAATCAAGTGGTTGGTGGTTCACCCCAGTTGATCCAGCAGGGTAAGTAGGGGCAATGTCCAGTGAAATTGCGGTGATTCTAACGATTCCGCAGGTGAACACTCAGTAGATATATACCCTGGAAAAAAAGTTGATAAATGATGATGAATGTTTATCCCCGTTTGCGACAAAAAATGAAATACTAAACTGCCCGTCCGAGGTTTACCCACAGGTAAATGAATGCAAATGATGGACAAGCGGAAGGCATGTGCTAATGGCATATGCAGAGGGCACATAGCGGTCCCCAGAAAGAGATACATGTAAATCACCATGCAAATCAAGAATTACTTTTCAACTGGTTGTTTCCGGAGACCTCAACCACAAAAACTATCCGCCTGTGTTCCACGTGATGAAATCTTTTTGCAGCCCTTGAAGCGCAATTCCAAAGACCAGCTGAAGCGCAGTGCTCCAGCGGTTTCGACAAGCGGAGATGGCCGAGTTGGCTGAAATGATGTCACATTCCAAGGCAAGCCTTGCCCCATTGCAAGGCCCCGATCTGAGATAAATACATCAGGGCATATCGGGTCACAACATGTTGTCAATTCCACTCATAACTGGGGGTTTGCCTTTTGGTCGAGGAGGGGTTCAACTATTATTTCAAGCTAACCACTAGGGTCATCATTGCATGTGTCTGAGGACCGGTGATCACTATCACTACATGTTCACCCTCCGCCTTCGCATGCCAGAGAGGGCTGCAACTGCTCGTGACCATTCGGACCCTTTTCCAATTGCAGCAACCGCCGCATTGCAAATGGCCAGATCAACTTGAAGAGATCGTACAGGAAGTTTCGCAAACGCCACCCAAGCCTGGCGATACCACGTTTTGTCCAAATTCGAAATCTCCAAATCCACCCCAAAGGGAAGACTGTGTTTTGCATGTTTCGGTTAATGCATGCGCGTAATATGTATTTATTAAACTGTATGTGCATGCATGTACGTGCGCTGTTGTTTTCATTTCTTTTATTCCCCAATGCGTAGCGAAGTGTCCTTGTTTCTCTCTCTGGGGTTCTGGAGGTGGAAGTGTGTTCGCTGGAGGTTCTTTTTCCGCCCGTAACCATTCGCAACCGTTTGCAATCGCTCGCAACCGGCCGCAAAAATCCACAACTGCCTGCAACCATTCGCAATGAAGACTCTATGGCTGTAACGTTGGCCATTGCTGCAAGGGCTGTTGCTTTTAGAGGTTTGGAAAGGCGTGCAAGGTCGTTTCGTGTGGCAGGCATGGCCCTTCGTGACATTTTGACGTGGGCGATACGATGTCGAAAGTCTTTTTTTGACATTCGCAACACTGCTCAAGGTTTCCATAAAATGACTTTGATTTCTCGTGGCAAGCGCAGCGCTTTGTAATACTTTGGAGGTTTCCATGTTCATTTTTCGTGGCAAGCGCCGCACTTTCGACGCATGGTGTTGGGTACTGTTTGGGAGTCGCATTGGCAGTGTTGCGTCAAGCGGTGACAAAATGCAAATATCGTGGCAGGCGTGGTACATTGCAACACGTCATGCGAATTGACAGAGCCTCGCACGCAACATCAAGATTCGTGAGAAAACTCGCAGGAAAAATCTTGTTTTGTAGCTACCAAGCGTGAAAAATTGAAGAGGTCTCGTACGAAATACTCATTTTGAGCCTCTCACGTGTCGATCGTGTTGCATATAGTTGTTTTGTTGTGATGCTGCCGTGCCTATGGGGGGAAAGCTGCCAAACCTCTCATTTTGGAAGCCTTCAAAGGTGGCTGCGACATCGTTTTGTGTGGCAGGCGTGGCACTTCCAGAGATTCCAACGTGTTCGGTACAGCGTCGCAAGTGGTTTTGCGGGAGAGGTACTACTTTAGACGGCCTTCTTCAGATTACTTTCGTTTTTCGTGTGCTTTGGAGATGTCTGCGTCCACTTTCGTGGCAGGCGCAACATTTTGGACATCTGGGTTGCATGCTGCTTGCGCATCGCATGGGCGGTGCTGCATCAAGCAGTGACGATGTACAAACTGCATCGCAGGCGCAATACATCATTACAGCGTCATTCTTCTTGGCAGGCGCAGCATTCGGTCATTTCCGTCGTGTGTGAAATGTCATTTTCGCTGGGAAACGCATTGTTTCGGACACTTACCAGTGGCTATGTTTCACAAGCCAGTCTCCAAAACCGCACTGGCCTGCCTATTACCTGTCCTTGCGGGCAAATTTCAACTTTGGAACATGAAATATGGGAGTGCCCATATGTGCCGGAGATCTTGAACAGACCTCGCACGCCTTCAAACCCTATCCAGATGCGGTTGGGATGGCCTATAGGTAACACCAATGACGAAGCTGTTTTAGCTTGGATGATCGCATGCCGCAAGCGATCACTAGCCCTCAGATATAAGCCTCCGAGTGTCCGAGGTAACCTGTTGATATTGGTCACAGTTTTTTTATATCCATTGTGATTCACCCCGACGAATCCTTTGCTCTTTTTCTTACTAACTGAGTTTCAGTTATTGACATGTCTTGCGACCTACCAGTATCAACCTTTGATACACACTCCAATGGGTGGCGCTACGAGTGGCCGCCATCCACGTCAAGATAATGGTTGTTTCGGACACTTTTGCACTTGATGCTTTCGGCACTAGGTTCGATGTTGCCTTCGCCTTGGTCTTTTTGTGCCATCTTGCGGGCCATGAAAAGAATTGCCTTCCAATCTGTACATGTCACAGTCCACTCCACGCTCTATACACTCTACACTTCACACTCCACACTCCACACACTCCAGACTCTACACTTCACACTCTACGCTCAAACTCCACACATTCCACTCTACACTCCACACTCTACGCTCTATACTCTAAACCCTACACTCTACACTCTCACTCTACACTCTGCACTTTACATCGAACACGCACACTCCACACTCAACGCTCTACACTTTACACTCCACCCTCCACACTCTACGTCCCAACTTCACACTCCACAGTCTACATACACTCCACAATTCACGGCTCACACTCGGCGCTCCGCGCTCTTCGCTCCACACTCTGCACTCCAGACTCCACATTTTGCACCCGCCACTCTACGCTCCACAGTTTGCACCCTTACACCCCCAACTCCCCACTTTACACTACACACTGTACACTCCACAATTGACAAGTCACAGTTCACACTCCACACTTTACACTCCACACTCTACTCTACACTTCACACTCTGTGCTCCAGACTCCACACTCTACACTCCACACTCTACAATTTACACTTCAAACACTACACTCCACACTCTACATTATACTCCCCACACTCCACACTCCAAGACCCCACTCCCCACTCCCCACTTCACACTCCCCATTTGAAATTTTGCACTCTACACTTCGCACTCTACACTCTACACTCCACACTCGAAACCCTACTACATTCCACACTTCACATGCACATTCTACACTCCGCGCTTCACACCTTACACTCTACGCTCCACACAACACACGTCATACCCTTCACTCTACACTCCTCACTCGGCACTCTACACTCCACTTTTCAAAGCGCTACAATTTAATTCCACAATCTGCTGTGCAGCATTCACCGCTTTGTTTTTCACAATGTATTTATTGATTTTTTCTTTTCCATGACACACCAGAGAAAGACGGACACCAACATGGCCCGCAACCACTTGCGATCAAAAATTCAAAATCTACTAGACCAATGGCGTGTATACACGACACACTGAACAACACACAAAAAATGGCGGCTTCCGCGGCTTCCGCGGCTTCCGCTATGCCCAGGCTTGTTCCCTGATGGTTGTCGGCCTCTTGCCATCTAGCACACCGAACACAGCTGGCAATTTGGCTGGCAGTTCCCTGCAAAGGACCACGGCGAAATTGCCTTGCAAGGCGCCAATGATCACCCGCAGCAAAGGAAAAAAACACAGTGAAATCCCCAAAAAAAAACCAAAACCTTGGAAGGAAGAAATTAGCACAGTAATGCCAAGAAGAAACCTTACTATTACCAAAGAACCATATGCGATATGCGTTCCAAAGCTGCATGGAATGAAACTCACACGAGTATGGAAGTAATACGGCCCGAGCACGGGTTGTCTCAGGAATCTCACAAGCGAATGGAAACGGTGTGACACAACCAAAACGAAGGACGAACTCATGTTGAGAAATGAATCTGTCCCCAAGCATCCTGCGCAAACTAAATTATAAGGCCGTGCTTGCCTAAGAACCACACCAACATCTTGAAACAACGAATTGCTGCCACATACCAAATCAAAGATTCAAAAGAAATTTGCAACACCGGAACCGGGACCAATCAAATTAATGCAGCGAACCAAAAGAAACAAACACCGTGTCATGAAATATAGGCTATTGGTTCTCAAAACTCAAAACCATGCCCAAGCAAAGTGCCTGCTGTGCAATGTCAAATGATGTCATACCCCAAAAAAGGGCACGACCTTTTGCAAAAACCACGCGCCGTGGTGAATACTCACGTTTTGATCTAGCAACCGGTCGTTTTCCAACTTCGTCGTCGCCACGAAGCAGCCAGGATTCCATGGGCCGGAAGCGAAAACTTGCCTAATGCAATGCCGCGTTTGTTTTGCAAATTTGTGGGTTGTGACTCCGGTACTGTCAACATGGTCCACCGACCGCAGGAATCGCATCTTTTCATGCCCATAACTGATGGTTTTCAACCAGCAGGAAATAAAATTGTTTGATCTGTTTGCTTTTGTTTTGACGGCAACATTTGACTCAGCTTGGTCATGAAATGTCCATGCAAAAAAATGATTGTCTTTGTTTTCGTATTCCTCATTTTTTTCATTCCCGCGCAACAGCACTTACAATGCCAAAGCTGCATAAATTTGCATGCAGCGAACGGCTCATTGTTGTTTAAACTGCTTTGGCCGCAGGCCCATGCTTCCACCCTTGACCTACGCACCAATTTTTTTCAGCCTCACCGGTCTTGAACATCTTCCTTCTTCCTATCCACATGTTTTTTCCCTAGAAGAGTTTGCACATCATTTTCACGGCGGGTGCAGTATTTGGTGAACTTGGGTGACGCTTGGAAAGGGCCGAGGTCTCGTTTTGTGGGAATGTTGTTATGCTTGATTCAGGAAATAATAATAATAATAATAATAATAATAATAATAATAATAATAGTAATGATGATGATGATGATGATGATGATGATGATGATGATGATTCTGTGTGGCAGGTGCAGCACTTCGGATGCCTGGGGTTCATGTTTCGTGGCAGGCGCTATTTGAAGTCAAGCTAGAATTCGCGAATTTGCTGCCGTCCGAAACCACCGTCAAGGCCGACCTGGACCTGGCCCACAGACGCTGGTCACCGAGCATTCGTAAAAAATCAACCCATGGCAACAAATTTTCGTTAGAAAACAACACCGCCAGCGCTTCGGCCCCAAAGCAACCAAAATGCTTTAATTCCGCTCCATTTGCATTTGGCCACCGCGAAGTTACACGAAAATTCCTTCGAGCAAAGCCTTGGTACTGGTACCACACTGGTTTCTGGGATGCCTCCGCCCGGGCCCGGACGCGCCATTGCCGCCCAAACTTCGGCTCAACACCAATCAGCAGGGTGTGGGGTACCGCGTTGCACTTCACCAACGGCTGTCATTCAACGCAAGCTTCTGCGGTCACCTGCAACGCAGTGGGTACAGGTTTCCCTGGGATTATTTTTTCAGATTCCCTGGGGATGTTTTTGAGAAGGGGTTTGTTGCCAGCGCTGAAAAGTAGGTTTTTCTAATGTTCCTACATCCTTTGGGCAATGATCATAATCATATGATGTTTCAAAAGAACAGGCCCAATCCAGAGAAAAAACACATCTTCATCTTCAAAATGCATTCCTCCAAAACAATGGTAGTCATTAGTTTCCAAATGTGGCAAATTCCAAGGACTGGTATCCACCTTGGAAAAGAAGTAGTATATATATATATATATTTATTTATTTATCTATCTATCTATCTATCTATCTATCTATCTATCTATATTTATATCTCTCCGCTTTGAAGCTAATATACAATAGAATTTGTATTAGAAAAATGCAAATCTGCTGTGGATAAGTTCAAGTCATTCAGTTCTCAGAAACAATGGTGATCTTTCTTTTGTGGCAAACATCATGAAAGTTGGAAAGGGAATACGTTCCTGTAGTGTTGATTGCGGTACATTGCCGTTTTTGAAAGAAATGAGTCGTCTTTGAAAACACAGCCTTAATTTATCTAGTAAGGCTTACTTCATTTGGAAAAAGTAAGGCAGCGCCCTGGTGTTTTCAACAGGTTGTGGGTATGCTCAATAGATTGGTTACCCTTGATGCAATGCCATCAGTATATTCAAGAAAAAACCACCACACAACCTGATGCTAATATCTTATTTGTAGCCAGGTGGTATCACACCAATGCCCTGCCATGGTGCAACCTGTTAGAATTGAAATTATAGTCCAATTGACTGGGAAAAACATGCAATCTTGATTGAACAAAACCTGTAGTTTGAGCTGCAAAGCAACTCAAACTATCCAAAGAGAAATATGCATATAGTCTATCCAACCTATTGTGCTACATGTCCAGCAAATCATACTGTGAAGAGGTGTGATTCTTTGAAAGAATCACAATTTTCCTCACAAATATGCAGCATCCCCTTCTTTCAAAAACTAGACGACAGTGTGGCCCGAAAGGAAAGCAGGAGGGAGTAGACAAAAAGAGTTGGGAAGAAGAAGATAACAAGCAAGCGGTAGATGAATGATGATGAATGAATGACAATGAATGATATGATGGTTGATGTTGGTGAATTCACGATGAATGACAACTCTTGCGTGATGTGTGACAGCTGATTGTTTCGCGCGACTTGCGGTCTCAACCAGCGTGGGTAGTCAAGTGGCAGGTGGGACACGAGACAAAGTTGCATGCTGTTAGTCTGCACATGCATGATACTGTGCCACGTGCTCAATGCGTTNAGTCAAGTGGCAGGTGGGACACGAGACAAAGTTGCATGCTGTTAGTCTGCACATGCATGATACTGTGCCACGTGCTCAATGCGTTCTGAAATGAAGCAACAAACGAGGAAGAAGACCCGTGCAAATCAAACTACAATTCTGACAATGTGAACCTGTTCAAGCACTACGTGGTTTGAGCCGACAACGGAAATTCAACTGTTTGTCGCCATGATTTTGACGCAAATACCCTGTTTGAGTCCCTGATTTTTTAAAAAATCAAGGACTCAAAAATGACCGTTTTTGAGTCCCTGATTTTTAAAAAAAATCAAGGACTCAAAAATGACCGTTTTCATCCGATTCCTGATGTGAAATACGGTTTGCCATGTTTTGATCCTACACAAAGATGCAGTAACACTTGAAGATCTGATGCCAGCCTTATCAATCTCTTGAACGTTCTTGCAGCACATAGACAGCGTTTACACGAAGACGCATTTACACTGGATCTTTTACACACAAGCGCGTTTACACACAGACACGTTTACACAGAGAACTCTGTTCACACAAAAAAGCNCGCATTTACACTGGATCTTTTACACACAAGCGCGTTTACACACAGACACGTTTACACAGAGAACTCTGTTCACACAAAAAAGCTTTACACACAGAAGTTGTTGCACAGAAACGCGTTTACACCAAGACACGGTGACACACAGGAGCTTTCACACAGAAGAGCGTTTACACAGAGAAACTTTGACACACAGACGCGTTTACACAGAGGAGCTTTTACACAGAAGAGCTTNGACACACAGGAGCTTTCACACAGAAGAGCGTTTACACAGAGAAACTTTGACACACAGACGCGTTTACACAGAGGAGCTTTTACACAGAAGAGCTTTTACGCACAGACGCGTTTACACACAGGAGCTTTTACACAGAAGGGCGTTTACACACATACACGTTTATACAGAGAACTCTTTGACACAGCAGCTTTTATACAGAAGAGCGTTTACACACAGGAGCTTTCACACAGAAGAGCTTTTACACACAGAGGCGTTTACACACAGGAGCTTTTACACAGAAGAGCGTTTCCACCAAGACACCNAGGAGCTTTCACACAGAAGAGCTTTTACACACAGAGGCGTTTACACACAGGAGCTTTTACACAGAAGAGCGTTTCCACCAAGACACCACAGGAGCTTTTTAACAGAAAGGCGTTTACACACAGACACGTTTATACAGAGAACTCTTTCACACAGAACAAAGCTTTTACACACAAGGAACTTTTACACAGAAAGGCGTTTACACACAGGAGCTTTTACACAGAAGAGCGTTTACACCAAGACATGTCTACAAGCAGGAGCTTTCACACAGAAGAGCTTTTACACACAGGAGCTTTTACACAGAAGAGCGTTGACACCAAGACACGTTTACACACAGAAGCTGTTACACAGAAAAGCGTTTACACCAAGACACGTGTAAACACAAAAGATTTTACACAGAAAAGCGTTTACACACAAACATCTTGACACACAGGAGCTTTGACACAGAAGAGCGCTTACACACAAGAACTTTTACACAGAAAAGCGTGCACACACAGAAGCTTTTACACAATAGAGCGTTAACACGCAGAAGATTTGACAGAGACACATCCAAATCGCAATTTTACCTCAGTTTTTGCACTTTGACCTTCATTTTATGCGAAAGGGTTACATCTGAGATCTCAAAATCGCAATTTTACTTCAGTTTTTGCACATCGACCCTCATTTCGTGCGAAAAGGTGCGCAAAAGTCGCCGGCAACGATTTGAAAATCGCAATTTTACCTCAGTTTTTGCACATCGACCCTCATTTCGTGCGAAAGGGTTGCGCGAGCACCGCGAAAATCGCAATTTTACTTCAGTTTTTACACATCGACCCTCATTTCGTGCGAAAGGGTGCGCAAAAGTCGCCGGCAACGATTTGAAAATCGCAATTTTACCTCAGTTTTTGCACATCGACCCTCGTTTCGTGCGAAAGGGTTGCGTTTCGCAACCCTGCATTTGACTGCCCCGCCGCCTAAAGAGAGAATTTAAAGAACTTGAGAAATAGGAGTTTTTGGTAGGAGTTTTAACTCCTGAGAACGAACTCCTGAGAACTTACTCTTGAGTATTAACTCCTGAGTATTAACTCATGAGTAATGACTCCTGAGTAATTTACTCCTGGGTTAAAACTCCTGAGCAATAACTCCTCAATAATTTACTCCTGAGTAAAACTCTCCTGAGACATAACTCCTGAGTATTAACTCCTGAGTATTAACTCCTGATGTAAATGTTGATGATATAGATGATGTATACATCATGTCGATGATGTAGATGGTTAAGTTCATGTAGATGTAGATGTAAATGACGTCGATGATGTATATGTTGTGTATGAGATGATGTGGATGATGTAGATGATGTATGTATTTTGTATGAGATGTATGTGAAAATGATATGAGAAAGAGATGTTATGTAGATGAATTTGGTAGTTGTTCTTTGGGAAAAACCCTTCGCAGGAGCTTTCGAGGAGCTTTCGGGAGAAATTTGGTTTTAACTTCTGGGCTAATGGTTGCTTTGAGCTAGCGCAGAACTTTTTGGGGAAAAACTATTTGAAAGGTAGTGATTTTTTTGAAAAGACACTCGTTCCCTACGATAGTGCATTTTACGTACAGTATTATTGTTTCCCCTTTTTATGATCAACATATTTTCTCAGGCAAATCCATTTTCCTTTAAAGAAGGATACTTCACTTAAAGCTGTAATCATTTGTTTCAACAGCAGAAACAATATTGTTGCAGAATATGAAATGCATATTGTTGCAGAATATGAAACATGTCCACTGAAGAAGTAATACCCCCTTCAATGCTCAGATTTTATCTATGTTTGAAGGTAACCCCATTTCTTGACATGAAAATAATGTCACACTCCCTTCAAAAAAAAACTGTCCTGTGTTTGGCAAATAGCGCCATTTCTTTGACAAACCCTTTCCTTTGGAACCGCATTCATGTGAAGGAAAGGCTTCACTCACCAAAAAGAAAATTGAAGGAACACCATTGAATGGAAGGAAATGTTTCACCATGTGTGGAAAATTGCACATCCCTAAAGAAAACCGCTCATGTTTATCATAAGACAGTGTTTCAAGTAATGGTTTGTAAAGGATGCATGTAGGATTGGACTGCTACTAAGGATAGTGAAAACCGTATAGGCATTGGTTTGGGATCTATTTGCTTCCTTGCTTCCTGATGGCCACTCCTGTATGTGAGTTTGTGTCCTTGCTCATCTGGGTCGACGACCTCAAATTGACTTCTGGCCGGATGCATCATTCTCAACTGGGTTTGGGGGGCCCTGCGTGCAGTTCTCCTTGGCTTTTGCGCGCCTCTTCTTTATTGGCTGGAAAACGCTTACGGATTCTTTTGAAGATCGATGCTCACAAGCGGGGGCCGCCAGCGGCTGACCGGGAGACCACGGCCTTCTTATTCAGCGGCCTGACTCATTGCCTGTCAGAGATTTCTCGGAAGCTTGGGTGTAGTTGAAAACTTGCATGGCGAATCCTCCTGATCAACTCCAAAACCTTGTTGCAAGTGGTCACGAACCCGGCAGTGCGTCAGGGGCATGATTTCTTTTTTGGACGTTAGTCTCCCTTGTGATGGTTTTTGGTGAGAGCACTTGGGAAAATTCACCCTAGTCCCGATGCTGCTCAGCCCCTGCAAAGGGTGCCTGTTAGCGCATTGAATTTATTTCTGTTCCCATCGTGTAACTCTTCTGGCAATTGTTTGTTTAAGGGGAATGCGCTGCTGACGTGCAACCCGTCTAGCATTGGTGCTTGGATTGCATTTCGCATGAGAAAAAAAGATGCATGTTATATATGCATGGTGCCTAGAAACTAGATGGATCAGATTTGGTTTGGATTCATCTGGATTAATCTGGAATAAATTTAAATATCAAAACATCGAAAGAACCAAAAAAAACTTAACAAACCAAAAAAAAATTAAAAAAAAAACATGTTTTTGGGACTACTTGGATCTAGCCATGTTCAGAGCAGTCTGGAAAACATTGTTTTTTTGTTTTTTGTTTTTTGTTTTTGGCTGAGGTTTCAACCCATTGAAGCTGTATTTCCAATAGCGAAGACTTGCGCATGGGCAACAAAACCCAAAATATTACTTCAGAGCATGCAATATTTTTATAACCAAAAAAGGAAAAGATGATATCTACAAACAATGGGTAATTTCAGCGCTGGCAACAAACCTTTCTGATTTTTTTTCAAGCCTCCTGTTCCATTGCAAAGTGCACAAGCCACCAACCACCAACTTGCAGAAAGCTACGCTCAACTGTCACCGCAGAACTATCGAAACTTTCTGTCTAGAGTGTGTTGTGATGCTAGGTGTGCGGTCCTTAGGTCACAGGTCGATTTCTGAAAAAACTAAACACTGGCATCGGCCTCGCCCAGACATAAAAAATATATTATATTGTTTAATTGTGTGGTGTAGCTCAACCCACAGTGTGCTGAGCACATCTCGTCCACGCAGAAAAAAATTCACGTGGCAAAGATTGTTGAAGAGGCAACGCCATTTTCTCGAAGAGGCCTATTTACCCACAAAAAGTTAAGACATATCATATTTTGCCATGAAGCGCGTTAAGTTGAAGCAGAAGCGGATTTTATGCAGCAAGGGATCGTCCGAGCGTAGGTGTGATGCAGCCAACGCGGGAAATCCGCCAACTCACTCCGCAGCAGTGTGCCGAACAGCATTGGGGACAACAGCTTGCCGAGCGTTTTCCAGACCTCGGTGCAGATCGCCATGCCATTGGCCGATGTGTGCCTTCTCGAACCCCGCTTTTGACGCAAACGCAATAGCCAAGAAAGCCTCCGAGAGGCGCGAATAGCATTCTTCCGCTTCCACATGTGCAATGGCAAAAGCGAATGGCACATACTGGGTCCGAAACTGTGAAGGATTTTTGTGCCTTTCAGGTGCCCAGTGCTTGACATTTATGCCGGCATTGATGAAGACGTAGTTGGTGCAAATAACCAACCGGTACATGCCATCCAACGACGGTTTCACATGCCATGGCTGTGGAAGTAAGGCCGGGACCTCATGGACAAGTGCTGGACAAACAAATGGAAGCGTGACCTCTGTCCCATTGAAGACCAGGTTCAGTGCGCGCAGCTGCCTATCATCCGCTTGTAAACGGTTGTCGTCCAGGCTCAAGAACGTCGAGCCACCCAACGAAGCATTGGTGTGATCGACGCAATAGCGTCGAGCCTGGCAACCTGTGGCTCAAAGTCAGGCTGACGGACTTGATGACGGAAGCGTTTCATGTATCCGTGCAACTGCTCTTTGTCTGGTGGTGTGACAGGCTCAGCCCCGGCGTCGGTTTTGCGCTTGAGGCACTTCAGGTCTCGTGCGACATGGGGGGTGCGGAGGCTGCGGGCCCGGAAAAGCACTTGACGCTGCTGCCAAGTGAGAGTGCCGCGAATCACGAGCTTCTCCGCTCGGTAGCGAAGGGCGGAGCGGCAGAAGCGTGCCCACGTGGCTTGGGACCAAAAGCCTTCTTCCTTTGAAATGCTAACGCTTAGGTTCGATCATGCTGGCGGCCTGCGAGCTCTGGCAGGTGCCATGCACTGTTTCCCTGCCCTGCGCAATGGTGGCACCGCTGCTGCTGCAACAGCTGGCTAGAACGAATTCCTATTCGCGCGACGGGCTTAGGTGTTGTGACATTCGCCCAAGCCAAGCTCAGCCAGTGCAGTCACCAATCTGCGGCGCTCTTCCCCGTCGCTGCTTTGCGCGTGTAAGTTAACGGGTCTTCAGGGCATGATCGCAGGGTCCATCCAAGCAAATCGTCCTGGCTAAGAAGGGCTGCATCGCCGCATGGTGCGGGGGCCGCGCTCTCCGTCGCTTCGGCAAGCCGAAACTTCGCAGCCGCATGATGGCTCCAGGCTGCGCGCCATCACATGGTTCAGCCCAGCATATGCTGCGACGACGGTTTCTACCTTGCCCAGCACAGTCTTTCTGGCAGTTCCCCACCCGCCTATGTCCAGCAAAACGTCCAGCTCGTGCACTAAGGATTCCAGCACTAAGGATTCCAACCATCCGCTATGGTAGCATCGGCAGATAAAAATGGGCGGTTTGGCGATGTGATGGCCGAAGTCGGCAATGCCTTCCCACAGACCCTGGCACAAATCCGTGCATGCACCTCTGCTGCCACGCGCGTGGCCGATAAATGACAGTGCCGCGTTTTGAGATTAAAAAGAGGACTCGGCTGCAGGAGCCGAAGTCACGCCCACGGTCTATATATAGACCGAACGACAGCAGGGTGTTGGTAAAGGCGCGTGTTTACAAATGTTTACAGACATGGATTCGAACCGTAGCAAATCCGATCGGCCACGTTGTTCGCAGGAGTCAACATGTGAAGCTGCTATACCTGCACGGGCTGTGGCCACCCTCTTGCTTTGGCTTTGTCATTGCGGCGCGGGATGCGCTGATGTCTCTGGCGGTAACCCATTCCTATGGGCCGCCTGTCGCGGTTTCCGGCAAAAAAAAACCGAGGAAACTCTTCGAGTCGCACTGTTGGCGGCTAGGGAAAGAGGGTCAAAGCCACACAACCTGTGTCTCGCAGCACTTCATTCAGCCAGCATGTGGCCCACCACCGTAAACGTGGGAAGCAGCTGATTGCCGGATCCACGGCGACCTCTTTGCATGCGCGGCCACGTAGTTGGGAAACTGACGCGTGTGATGTATCGAAATGCCGGTGACTTCCCTGTACTTGGGCCACTCCTTGGCGCACACAGAAAGGATCATCTGTGTCGGCACAGGCCAAAACACGGAGAATGGTACGCAATGTGCTTGCCAAGCAAGCAACAAGCAGAAGAAAACCGCTGGCATGCGCACCTTGCATGCGGCATATTCGATCAGTACCGCGATTGGAAAGACGATTTCAATCGCAATATCTTCCGCTTACTCTGCAATGCGCACCGGGCGCTCCCGGCGGGCACGGATGCTGCGCGAGCAGTCATGCAAGACTGCTCCCACAGGAGTCCAGAGAACATAATGCGACCACAGCGGAATGCTACGCCATGCCAAAACATCATGCGCGCAAGGCATTTGCTCCACCCAGTACGCAACTCCGGCGAGGGGTTGGGTTGCCAATTGCGAAAATAGGGGCACATGCAAAGAAACAAATTGAGCAACATGGCCACGTGAACACTCTGGTTTCCCATGCAATGTAGAAGCCGCAGAAATGACCGGCACGCAATTCATGCTGGACGAAGAAAACACCAACCTCGGCCACCTCGGCATGTAAACAACGGTTCCAGCACGCTGCCAACTTCATGGCCTGGGTCATGCCGCGGCGTTTCACTTGGACAACACCAACTTGACGGCATGGCGGCCGCTGGCGGCAATGGTGTCTCCGCGTGGGCCGCTTGCAACTTTGATTCCACGGCGATTGCATCCCCCATCAATAACGGGCTGAAAATCAGCCAGCCTGACCGGTTGTCGTGGGCGTGGGTTTGCCGTTTCGAAATCCATCCCGCCCATGCTCATGGGCAACACATCCGCTCGGATGGAAGCGCGTGGCCTTCTGCGGGGAACGAAACTTCTTGGGAAGGAAGCCTTCGAACTGGCTCGGCGTTGCACCATCACTTCTCCCATACCGCATGAAATGCGGCATACTTTCTTGCTTCGCTAGCTTTGCGGTACTTCAGCTGCCACCTTCAGGGGGTGGCGATCCAGCCTGAAACCACGCTCCTGCACCCCTTCCATCGAAATGAAGGAAACTTTGCGGGCAAAAGTCCCGTCCCAACACGTCCACAGCACGCTTGATTCGCTCTGTGGCGCTCGTGTTTTGCCAGCTGCCGAGGAATTGGACAGCACGGTGCAACTTCAAATCATGACCAACTTCGGGAGTCATGCCGTGCCATCTACGCGAAACGGACCACCAACATTCTCGCACAGCGTCATTGGGAGCAATGCCCAAGTCCCGCATTTCGCAGCCATGCAGCAAGACCAATGCCCACTGCTTGCTGCCACCAACGCCAGCGCGCGCTGAGCGCCGCCAGGCAAACGCAAAAAGCCAACGTAGAAGGTACGACAACAAACATGGAGACTTCAAAGCAACCATAGAAGGAGGGCAGCAACAACACGCTCCCACACCAGGCCATGAAAGGTGTTGAAGCATGCACTGAACCACGCTGCCTTTGAACCGGGTAGCGATGGCCTTTGACCTTCCGCGCCGGGCCCGGGAAAGTAGCTGACTGCAAAGCACAAGGCAAAATCCAGAGCCACACCCAGGAGAAAACCAAAGGCAAGCAAGTACGCCATGAGATCAAAAAGGATGCGCGCGGAGGAGGCAACTGTCAGAGCAAACTGGGAGGCTTAGAACGCAATGGAGACAAAAGGACATCTTTGCACACATGCACACACAATCATTGGTCAGACGCAAACTCAATCATGGAAAAATAATCGCGTTTGAGCTACCAGCAACATGAGGTGATCAAGAAATAAACAACGAAAAAAAAATCGGTTCATGGGCAAAAGCGGCGCAACTAACACCACCGGACTTTGCACCTCCAAAACAAGGAACGGAACCCCTTCTTGTTGAAGAGACTGTGTGGCAGCACCGGTCGGGAGAGCCTGAAATCGAAGATTTGGACACAAGAATGTCTCTAAATAAACCGTCTTTTCTCAGCGAGATGACAATGGCAATGTCTCACCCAGACACACGCGATTCCAACACCAAAGCCACCAACGTCCCTACAACAAAGTCGGGATGCGGTCAGCGCAGGGCACAACGGTCGAGGATTGCCGCAGGGAAGAATTTTTTTGTCACTCTCTCGCTGGAGCGAAAAGAGAACGCAGACCGCCCGAAGCCAACTGCAAGAAAGACCGCGGAGGCAGAGAGGTGCTTTTGCTAAGGTGGAATATTGGCATGGACGTGCTGTAGATTTTTTTCGCTTACTTCCTCCTTCAACACGAATACCATGCGCACGATCCCGCCCGTGTGATCCCATGACGCCGCGACGTAAATGTCTGCTCTTGCTTAGCGAAGGAATGTGCAGTGTGGAGCAGCCAAAAAAAAATCAAAATTGGGACACGGTCACCCCAGGCCACACCAGTCTGGTTTCAACATTGACAACTGATTTGTTACAAAAAAAAAGTAAATCTGAAAGAAAAAATCGATAAAATTCCGCAGTGCCCACGAAGAAGGAAAAAAGGAAACAAAAAAAATAAAACAGCGCAGAGAGCATCAGACTACAAAACGCTCACCTGCTGAGAAAACATGCCCAATCCTTGCCCCCGTCGACAACAGGGATGCAAAGCAGCGCAGCCTCAGACTACAACTGGTCACACGCCGAGGCTTGAGAATTGTATGCATTTTCCATGGCCTCCATGGCTTTCGACGCCAAAACCAATTTTGCCGACGCTACCCCGGTGATGCCTCAATTCCCCCGCCGTACGCCATATCAAGACACAAACAAATGTACACACATACGACAAAATAACCCTCCTACCACCTCCGTGCCAGCTAGATCACTAGTGTGCCAATATAGAGCCCAAGTCCATGCGGCACAGCCCACACAGCAACGCCTGCACAGTACGTGACCCTCGTCGAAACACAGCGCCCATCCCATCCAGCAACACGAGCCATATGTTGGGTCCAGGGAACCGTGCACCAAAACCCTGCTACGGTTTAACGGGGCTTGGAAACATCACTTGTTTTTAATATGTTATGCTTTTCCTAAATCAAATCGGCCGGAAAAAAACAATCCCCTGTCTTATGCAAGGCATCTTGTGTTTGGTGTCAGGTACTCTCGGTACCCGGCAAACGTTGCACCTTCTTGCCCGTGGGGTTGGGGAGGTGGGATGCAATAACGTTCCTGCGTCCTGTGTTCCAGTTGATGCTACGTTGATGTTACGTTGAGGATACGTTGATGATACGCTGATGATACGTTAATGAAACGTTGTTGATACGTTGATGATACGGTGAGGGTGGGGTGGGGTAGGGTTCAATAACGTTCGCAATGCTTGAAAAACAAAAATGGCAAAGTCAATGACCCCCGCTTGTGGGAATGCATATACCAGTTCGTCTACCGACTTATCTAAAAGGACTAGACCGCTACGCTGCTCTGAATGCAAAACAAGTTTTACATCCTTTTCCACTTCGGGACCTTGAATGATGATACCCACAAAACAGCGTAAATACCAGATCAAATGTCAAATGCTCAATTTTGATCGGTTTTACCCGGGTACCAAGGGGGCGTGTTACCTTGTGTTTCAATGATCTGCGCTCTCGCATGTTAACCTTGGAACACCTTGGAACCTGAGGCTATTTGAACCCATCACCATTTGCTTCCAAAACCGCTCCGAGATGCTCCCGGAGCTTTGGGAGAGAGGCGAGGGGGTGGAGAAAGAGGAAAAGGTTTCACGTGAAAAATAAATGTGCTGGACTCACAACACGTCTACATTCCAGCCAGCTACAACTAGCTGTCGAGATCAAATTCCACACAAATTGAGTTTCCGAAATGCCGGGCGCAACGGCAGCATATTTAAACAATTTGCCTCGGGGAGGAAGGGTCGCCGAGAGAAGTGGGAAAGGAGTTCGGGGCCTGACTGCATAGAGGGGCTGAACTGCCCCCTGTCCCAAAGCTGTTTGGCCAACGCGGGGGTCATTCCAACGCATGTGATTTTCCAGAATGTGCACATACCCTTCTTGACAGAGACGTGGCACAAACGAACGTGAAGAAACATGAGTAACTGAGTAACCCCCAAGGGCCACAACATTGTTAGGAGTGGTGGTGATGAAGGACGTGGCCTTGGGATCGTTTTGTCGAAACAGTTGCTCGACTTGGTGTGAAATTTGTTCCCCCATGTTTTCTCAGACCGGGTTTGCGCACTGCATTTTTTCATGGGCATTGTCGATGTCGGTGTTTTGATACTTATTTTGCAACTGCTTGGGATGAGGGTCGGGCGGTCGAAAAAAAAAATGTTTGTCGCATTTGTTGTCACGAGTTTGCAAAAATCCGCCGGCCTGCCGGCGTGTCTGATTGGAAGGTGTTGTTCCTGTTTTGTTCTTGGCTTGTACTTGTTCCTTTGTTCTCCTGCGGCAACTTTTTGNTAGTCCTAGTACTAGTACTAGTACTACTAATACTAGTACTAGCCCTAGTCCTACTAGTACTAGTACCAATACTAGTACTAGTACTAATGCTACTACTACCACTACTATTACTACTACTACTACTACTACTATTACTACTACTACTACGACTACTACTACTACTACTACTACTGCTACTACTACTGCTACTACTACTACTTCTACTTCTACTTCTACTACTACTACTACTACTACTACTACCACTACTACTACTACTACTACTACTACTATTACTACTACTGCTCCTGCTCCTGCTCCTGCTCCTGCTCTTGCTCCTGCTACTGCTACTGCTACTGCTACTACTGCTGCTACTACTGCTGCTACTAGCACTTCTACCCCTGCTCCTGCTCCTACTCCCAATACCACATTAAATGCTCAATGCAATCTGCTCAATACCCAAGTCCCAGAAGTCGCAAGAAAAGACTGCCAATTGCCCATGGCCGGCGGGCTTGCCGTAGGCAATTAAATATTGATGCGATTCCATTGCTTTGTCGGGGTATCAATGCTAACATGAAAGTTCCCGATCCTGATGAATTGTTTTTCTCCTTGGGAGTGGACCAGGAGGTCGACATGTTCGTGGTAGATTGTCAGCTAGTTGGGGTCAGTTGCATGTTGTCATGAACGGGTTGCGGCCTGACCAACTCTGTACACATCCATCCGTTCGGTTTGCCCCGTGTTTCTATTCCTTGGCCAAATGGCATTTTGGTATTTTTGGATCAAACGTGTCTATTTTTTTATAGGCCCAAATGCTAAAGTCGCTTGGTTTAAACGTTTTGTCTTTGTACCATGCTGCTTTGTATTGTTCAAAGTCATTGCCGAACAGGTTTGCCATGCAGTCTTGTGGGTAATTACCCCCAAAAACGGGATGGAATACCATCGATCCACATCTCTGATCCAAAGGGCCTTAAATTTTGACCACCGAAGTGGGTTTAAAACGGATATAAACATCTATCTAATGGGCATTTCAGGACCCCAGAATGGATGTACCGTAGCATAAATATATGGCCACATATTCTGGGATATTCCCTTCGGCCTTCTATATATAGATCAGTACAATCAATATTTTTTTGTAATTTTGGTACGTGGCACGGAAACCTGGCTGTCCACTTTGCAGAATCGCATTCTAGTCTTGAATCTGTTATCTTGCTGTCGCCCTCCCTGAAGTTTGTAGTGAACCCTCCGGACGTTTGCAATACGTTGCTGTTAAATCTGTGTGTGGAACGAGCCTGCACACCATGTGAACAAAAATGCAAATAGGTGGTGTCCAAGTAACGCATGGAATGTCGCCTCTACCGGAGGATACGCGTTCTAAATTAGGAGCCCGGCCGGTCGCAGGATTGATTTTTTTTGAACGAAAACCACTTAGAAGTAACATTTAATGTCGAACATCAAAAAGGTAGCCGTGATTTTGGGTTTTACTGTTACTCGTTTTTTTTGGAGAAAAGATGCGTTTCCCCAAACCGCGTTCAAAGTTTCAGTCCGCCGCTAAAGCTGCCGGCTACCGCTAGTGTTTGTGACAGTGTGGTGGACAAAGCCACACTGCAGTCAGCATTTTTTGTTCAAACATCCCGTGAAATTCCGGCACGACCCTTCCTTTCAAAAACGATCCACCATTCCCCCAATTTGCCAACCACCCACGACAAAGGCACTACAAAATGTTGATTGGACCTAGGCCCTGGGCACAAAAGGTGCGACATGTTAGACGTTGCATAGACAAAAAGTCTACCACCTCCGCCTTTTCCATCCAAAAGACGTCACCACTCTGTTAGCTCCAACACGGTGGCCCCAGATAAAGGGGAAAAAAAAAACAAATCCCAACGCTGCTCCCGAGCGCCGTGAGACACTTCGCCACTCCGCACGCACGGCCGCGCAGCCACCTTGGCAAGGTGACTTTGACTAGCCACTCCGCCACTAAACCACCCAGCCACGCAGCCAGAGTACTTGAATGGCCGAGTGGCTGAATGGCAGAGTGGCTGCATCCAACAAAATCAACCACCACACGCTTATATACTGTTTTTCCACGCGTTTTTGTGTCCAACTTTGCATGTTTTCCAGTAAACACGCCATGACAAAAACCGTTCTCCGACCAACACGCCATGACAAAAACTACATGATGCACAAGACACTCCACCCAAACAAAAAATAATTGCTAAATCCATATGTTGTCGGACATACAAAGCCCAATACAACACACGAGCGTAGCAAGAATGTCCATCACCAAGTATGCCAGTACACTCACTGCCAGGCAAGCGGCAAAGGCCCAAAACACCGCACAATCATCTCCAACAAACCCGGCACCCCCACATGGGGGCAAGAACATTGACCGCAGGAAAAACCGGTACCACACCGTCACGGAACTCTCTGGGATGTAAGGATGCTACACAACGAGGCAGGGGACCCCATCGAAGGTGATGACCATTGAACGGTTGGTTGAACACGTGGTTCATCAAACATGCCCGTGCATGTTTGATGCTTTCAATAATGGGGACTGACCCAGCAATATATTTTCCCATGCCAATCGCCAATTTTGTGAGAGAGGATGTTGCAATCAACTCACCAGATGATGATGGACCCGACAGAACCATAGTACTCATCAGTTTGCAAAGTGTAGATCAAAAAAAACGAACAATGTGTGGCAAAATGCGCTATGCAAAATATTTTTCAATCAAGTACCGCACGCGTCACGTCACAACTGCAAATCCACATGTCAACACTCCGGCCAACGCACAGAAGATGAGATGGTTTGCGGCTAACGCATGCTAACACTGCAATCGCGAAACGCAGACTCGCAGTTGTTGGTTTTTTACTGATCCACGCAAGTTCGTAGTTGCGCACAAGGTTCCGTATACCGTGATTTCCTGAAAATGGAACGCAAGAAACCAAAGACAACCAGGAAAAATGTTAAAACATTCACACTGCGGATATACGCAAGTTTGACGTAATTATCGGTATTGTGACGGAATATTCGCGAACGGGATGTGGACGGATGGGTCAGAAGAAACATAAGGGAAGCATTGCAGAGATGTTGGCCCAAAACGACTTGCAAACAAATTCTGTCAGGCCTAGAAAGAGACTATTTACAAGTGAGCGACTTGGCATTAGAACGCATGAGTTGGCATTCGTTGCGTATCCCGACCAATCATGTGCAAATTATCAAGGATGTGCAAAAACGAATTGTTTTCTGCAATGATTTTGAATCTGAAATTGTTTTTCGTATCCTTGCCAGACTTTGCAACCAGAAAGCTCCGAAAATCTACCAACGCTGTGTGGCTGCACGGCCATGACGTCTCTTTAGGGTTTTGCATTTTCCCCTTGTCATTACAAGAAGCGCAGGTTGGCAATTTACACTTTCAACTCGGGGATGTGTGCGTCTGAGCGTGTCATCCTTTTTTCGGACCGTTTTGGATAAAAATATTCTGTACAGTGCAGGCCGCTTATCATTTCATGAGAATTTTTATTCGACAGTTGTCAGCCACAAATTGCCGTGCCCCTGAGTAGCGGTGATTTCAATGCACGCGTTGGGGTTGCCGCCCGCTTTAAGACATTCCTCATATGGCACCCTGTATACACGGACGGCGACATGAACATGGTGCGATGTCACTGGATTGAGTGACGCGATGTGGTTTGCAAATCATTGGTTGCATGGGAAGGTTGGTGTTCATTAAAACGGTAAAATGTTGGTGCAATGTTTTCACGGGTTTTTGTGCCACGGCGTGGCAAAGGTACATTTGCAACACACACATCAGTGTTCAACAGTCAGTGGGGTACGAATTTCCAATATTCACCATATGAAATCAATACAAACCTTGGAACCGAATGAGTGATTGCATTTAATTCTTGCAATGGTGGTTCATCTCATGTTTCGTTAATTTGTGCGATAAAAGGGTGCGAATCAAACCACTAAATATCACAACCCACTGATGTAAAATGCCCGGCAAACAAAAACACATGGGCATCAATACAATGCAGCGGTTTGCCATACATATACTCAAAGAACAAAACATGAATCAATGGTTGGGCGTTTGGCTCTGATTTCGCAGGTAATATTGTAATCACATTTTTGATTGTTTTGAATTCAAAGTTTCAACCAGTTCCCAGATGATTGGGAACGTTGCGCTTTGCACTTCAATATCGCCGTTTTGGCATCATATGTTTTAACCGCTTATATGTAAAAAAAATGCACCAATAAAATTGCAACATTTAACGCTATATTCCAGTCCAAACGAGACGATAAAAAGTCAATCTCGGAGTCGAAACTCGCAGTCGTTTCATTCCGTTCCTACTTCACAATGTCAATCACAGGTTCGAATTTGTCACCATTGTGTCAACTAAAAACCGTGAAAAAAAATGGGATGCACCGCACGTCGCATCATGTGTACAAGAACGGCCAATTCATCCACCCCGTTGCCTTTGTTGAAAAATCCTATTAAAAAAAAAAAACAGTCACCAGGTGTTTTTAGGTTCGATGGTGTTTGTTGAATCCCTGTGTTCCTAGGTTTTCATGTTTTGACATTCATTCTCAATCAATCCCCATGTCATGTACAAAAGCAACATGTTAAAAACTGGAGAGCTGTGAAGTGATTTCCTTAACTGCCCAGGAATCAATCCCGAAACGCAGCCACACATTGTCCGACAAAAGTGCCAACAAGGGTGGACTGAGTCAACAACTCGTGTGTATCTGCGGATTGCCTGGTGCTTGCACGTGGACGGTCCAAAAACCTCTGACCAATGCGCTGGCCGATTTGCCATGCAGTTTGTTTTTTGCCGGGTAAATTTAGGTCGTTTTTTCCGGAAATTTAGTTATATACAAATGTCGTACTGTTTGTGTCATTCCATTCAGTTGGTCACTTGATGTCAACTTCAACGCGCCAACATTTTTCACTTGCTTTGTACCCCAACAATTTTTTTGTGCCATCGCGGAAAAAAATTGAACAGGACCAAACGACGAACCAAGTACCCACATTTGGGCGGGCCACCGAACTCGGTGGAGGCATGGTGACTACTTCCAAGAAAGTGTTGTTTGTTTGGTTTGGGCACAAAAACAAAATGTTCGCAGATTTCAGAAATGACAATTCGCGAAAACGTTCACTGTAGCAAGGAACGAAGGGAAAATTGACCGGAAATGGACTCCGCTTGTTCGTGACACATCATTATTGCCAGACAGAATGCCCTCGGCGAATGCCTGCCGCAACCGTCAACCTGCGTTGTCCACGTTTTTTGTCAAAGTAAAAGCAACCGAGTTTGGACTGCCATGTCAAAATGGACAACCGCAGCACCGCGTGAATAGCCGAGGCATTGCAACTACCATTCGCGGCACCCAAATCACACTATATACGTGCTGTATCGAAATGGCATCAACCAAATTAAAAGACCGGATAACCCCGCGTGTCAACATTTTTCAATAAGCACCGAACAGATGTGAATATGAGATGATAAGGGCATAGAACAGAAAAGAACATAGTGAAAAACAGATTGTGTGGAAGGGTTGTTGTGTGTGACAGAATTGTTTGTGACAGAATTGTTTGTGACAGAATTGTTTGTGACAAAGTTGTGTGAAATAATTGTGTGTGAAGGAGTTGGGTGTGCAGAATGCGTGGTGAAACAAATAGTGGATGAAAGAATGTCATGTGACACTGTTGTGTGTGAAAAAGGTGTCCGCCCATGTGTGTGTGTGCGCATATTTGTGTGTAAAATTATGTGTGTGTGTGTAACAATTTTCTGTGTGTCTGTGTGTGTCACAAGGTTGTGCATCAAGCAGTTGCATGTGACAATGCTGTGTGTGCCAAAGTTGCGTGTTTTACAAAGTTGTTTCTGATAATGTGGTGTGTGTGAAAGAAGTGCGTGTGACAATGTTGTATGTGTGAAAGATCTGTGTGTGTGTGAAGGAGTTGCGCGTGAAAATGTTGTGCGTGAAAGAGGTGCGTGTAAAAGTGTTTTGTATGGAGGCGTTGTTTCTGACAATACTGTGTGTGACAACGCGCTGTGTGTGAAAAACAAAGGGTGTGTGACAATCTTGTGTGTGTGACAACGTTCTGCCTGACAATGTTGTGTGTGAAAGAGGGGTGTGTGACAATTTTGTGTGTGCGTGTGGCAATGTTGTAGCTGACAGTGTTGTGTGTGAATGACAAATTGTGTGTGACAATGCTGCGTGTGAGAGCTGTGTGACAATGTTGTGTGAAAGAGGGGTGGGTGTGTGTGTGTGTGTGTGAATGAGTTGTGTGAGACGGTGTCGTGTGACGTGTGTCTGTGTGTGAAAGAACTGTGTTTGACAGTGCTGTGTGAAAAATTGCTTGTGTGACAATATGTGACAATGTTGTGTGTGAAAAATTCTGTGTGACAATGGTGTGTGTCAAAGAGTCGTGTGTGAAAGGGTTGTGTCTAAAAGAGTTGCGTGTGAAAGTGTTGTGTGTGTGAAAGAGTTGTTTGTCGCAATGGTGTGTGTGTGTGTGTGACAATGGTGTGTATGATAGAGTTGTGTGTGTGTGTGCACACTGCTACTCACATGCAATTGAATTGTCGAATCAAAGAAGTTGCGCAGGGGACCGGGGACCATCCATGTACTGTGCGCGATGGTCCAACGAAGCGGCCACAGTACATGCGAATATCACGGCTGATCACCGTGACGTACCTGCCGAGTGGTTTTCAATTTTTACTGAAAGGCGTGGGACTGAGCCAAAAAACCAAACCGCGTTGATTTCAGGTGTTTGATTTCAGGAATTGGCTGAGCTGCTCACTGTCTCCGTCGGATTCTTGATTCATGCAATTTGCTTCTGGGCACTAAACCTCAATTGGTTGCACCGCCTCTATGTTCGTACTTCGTACGTGGATAAAAATTATGTCCGGGCATTTTCCCGTGATTAGAAACAGACGCCGCCAACATCTTTAAGACGTTTCAATTTCGAATGCAAGGAGAAATTCAGATGCCTGAGTGGACATTACAGTTCCACAAACTTGGGAGCCATATGGCGAAGTAACCTTATGGGCGAAATACCCACAAGGGCAAGTAGCCACAAGGACAAGCAGTAGAGTTAACTTTATCTTCAATTTCCACTACATTTAGTCGGGACTTCCAAGTACGGATTGTCATCCTTTTCTACTTTCCGAAGGGGGTTATTTGCTTTTCTCCGGGGCGGTTTTCGCCAGCCATGGAAATTGGATCCTTTGCTAAGTCTTCTGGACCTCCACCCACACTACGAATTTTTCCTGGCGTGGTGTGATTCCAACCAGCATGTCGCAGCAGCCGACTGATTTTTGTGTTGCGCGGTTCTCTGTGATGAATGTCGCATATTCAACGTGAACAGTCTCTGCCCTATTTATCTTACAGCTGTCCTGCAAGGCTCTGCGCATCACATGAGCACGCGCCATTCCATTGTGCAACACATCGCCAAGCCCCAACGCGTCCTACACCATAATCGCCAAACTGACACCCACGCGTAATGCCGAAGCGCCTGCCACTTAGAACTCCGCTTCATCGAAAACTATAAACAAAGGTCTGACATCAACTACGCTTTACACAGTTTTGGTAAGGTGAGGGGAGGGGAGAGAAGAGGTGGAATATCGCAGGGTCGTATTGATCGTATCGCCAACGCCAATCGTGTCGCTTCGCATCGAAAATCTCTCTCACAAATCTCTCAACAAAATAAATCACTCAACACATCAAAGCACCATCTGAAATCTTTCCCAAAGAAATGAAAGCAAGACATCACAAGCACAACTGAAGTAACTGAACAACCTTCTGTGAAATGCACTCCAA
>BGPT01000584.1:130674-140674 GCA_003297045.1 Symbiodinium sp. clade C Y103 | reverse complement strand
GGAGCCATAGCAGGGATTGGCGAAGTGCTCAGTGCTGTGAGAAAGAATTTGGTCCTCCCTGGTGCGGAAGACAAGGGTCCGAACGGCGAGGCATCAATCAGCCCGCCTGGGCCAGCCCCAGTTATTACGAGTTGTCGAACTGGCATTCAAGCAGCTACAGCCTCATCAGAAGCTGTGGCCCCAGTCAGCGCAAACTGTGAGGCTGCGTTTTCAATCTTTGCTGGAAGCCAATGGAGTAGCACGTTTGCCTTCAGACCTGAAGCGTGGTCTGGACCTAGGCAGTTTACGTGCTGGCGGAGCATCATGGTTACTTCTGACGTCGGAGGACTCAGAGTTAACCAGGAGACGTGGCAGGTGGATCAGTTCAAAGATTATGGAAGCGCACGTCTGCAATTTCTTCCGCGACTGGAAGATGGCATCAAGAATCAGATTCTGCAAGGGGTGGCGTTTTTTCCCTGGAGTTTAGATTTTGCCTACAGATTGCATGCTGCACAGGTGCCGGAAACAATTTGGTTTGTTCTTTTCAAAAGTGAGGCGGGCTTGAGCACCCATGGGACTGGACATGGCGAGAAACTAGCAGGAGGACATTTAGCGATGCCAGGCTCAACCACGAGCCCTGTGAACCTTTGGAGCCTGCGATGGAAAAGGTGTGAGCCTTGAGAAGTTGAACATTAACTTCGACTGGTGGACACGGTGCTCAAGCTCACCCTCCACACCCTGGCTTTCCCATTGCCCACTTTTGAAGGAGGACATCTAGCGATGCCAGGCTCAACCACGATAGTGAAGTACCTGGTGGGCATGGCGTACGTGTTGCGGGTATTTTTGGCACTTGACACTCCACATTCTACATTGCACTCCGCGCTCTACACTTACGTCACCGTCTAAATTTCACATGTTACTCTCCACACTTTATACTTCGCACCTCACACTCCTCACCCTAAAAATTTACAGTTTACACTCCACACTCTACACTTCGCATGTGACACTTTGAGACTTTACTCTCCACACTTTGCACTGGCCACTTTACACTTCACACTCCACACTTTACAGTTCACTCTCCGCACTTTACACTTGTCACTGTACACTCCACACTGTACACTCTACACTTTACACTTTAAATTATACACTGTACACTCCTCGCTTTACACTTTCACGAAACTTTACACCTTAAACGCGACAATTTACACTCCATACTCTACACTTCACACTGCGCAATCTAAATTTTAACTGACCACTCCGCACTCTTCACTTTACACTTTGCACGTGAAACTTTGACACTTTGACCCTTTGACACTTTGACATTTTTGACACTTTGACGCTTTGACACTTGGACACTTTACACTCCACACTCTTCACTGAACACTTTACACTCCACCTTCTACACACTACACTTCGCACTCCACAGTCTAAACTTTACACTGTACACTCCACAGTCTAACCTTTACGCTTTATAGTCCACACTTTACATTTAACACTCCGGACTCTACATTGTACACTTGACACTTTAAGCTTCGCGCTTTACTTTCCACACTGTACATTTCTACGGTTCTACAATTCTACACTTTTACACTCCTACACTTCTACATTCCTACACTTTAAGCTTCGCACTTCAGACTCCGCACTTTAGAATTTACACTTTACACGCCACATTTTACAGTCCACGCAGTGCACTTTACACTCCACACTCTACAATTTATACTCTACAGGCCACACTCCACAGTCTACACTTTACACTCCACATTCTACACTGTAAAATTTACACTTTACATTTTAAACTTCACACTTTACACTCTATTGTGCACTTTACAGTTTACAATTCACACACTACAGTTTACACCTTTCGTCTCCACACTCTACATTTTACACTTCACACACTGCACTTGCAAGGTAACAGGCAAAAAAATACAAAAAACTGTTGAAACAATTTGTTTTACAGACTTGTTTTACGTGACTGCATTCGGGTTCGTTGGTTGGTCTTGTTTAAATCACGCCCAACTGAGACTGTAAAAGGATGGGGTAGGGTTTGGTGGTTGAAGAAAATCAAGGCCTTCCAAACGGTTCATGATGCCAATTTTCAAAACCGAAATTTTGCCCAACATGTTGAAACAAAGTCCACCCTGGGACAGTGTCAGCGAACAAATTGGGCCTTTCATGTAGTGCTTGCAGCAGTGAGTGGACGCACTTCATACTGGCAATCACGTACATATTGCCATTTCTGCAGGCATGAAACAAGTGTGACAAAATGTCGATAGTTTGCGCCTCAAATCCATTTTAGAAACCAATTGGAACTAAAACATGGTTTGCAGTTCGAGTGTTGTTCTTATGTATTGACATATTTTGATATCACATTGTGCCACTTACGTCAATCACTCGTACAGACACAGGGGCTGGTTTCTGCAGCATGGTGCGTCAATCACATGGGCGATGTTAGAGGTGCCAGTTGTTTGTTTGACTTGGACTGACTTGACATATTTTGGTTTCCTGATTCTTTGCAACAACAAGCAACGAGATGTGCAGGGGAAGTATTTTCTTTGTTGTCAATCAAATTTTGTTTGGAACTGTTCACATGTGGGTGGCACCATTCAGTTTGTTGTGAACAAGGAGAACGTCACACACAGTTTGTTGTGTGTTTGTTTGCACTGAAAAAATCCAAGTCTTGTTGCCGAACTTTGTCGCCCAAAGTGTGTCATCTTCCCAATCAATGGAACCATACCAATTTTCCGATAGTTTTGGCGCTTTTCAGTCTGAATTGCAGGCGATGTTTGCGAGATGGTTTTGATGGCCTCTGTTTTGGTGCGCCTTTGGCCAGGGACGGACTTTGCACTTTTGCAGGATACTCGCAAAATTGGAATTTCAATGTTGGTAGATATATTGAAATGACACATCCCGTTTGAGAGGTCATCAACAACAATCCAGGCAATTCGTGTCGTGCTCAGAAATCATTCCTTTGTTATGATAATGTGGCCGTTGAATTGTTGCACATGGCTGAATTGCTCTGTGACACAGAATCTCTATTTCTGTAGCATTGCGGGGGTTTGCCCCGATCCTTTCGTGTTTCTGTGGCTCAACATCATGGAATTTCATGTGTGATCAGTGGTTGCGGAACCAAAGGAACAGGCAATTTGAAATAAACAGACGCCATTTCTGTCTCATAGACATGATGAGTTACTTCTAGTTTTATTTCCTGTGCAAACAACAAATCGAAATAGCACAGTGGTTGCAGGAAAGAAATTTTGTTCATGAGAGACGAGTGATTTGATGCGACTCCTTTCCACGTACGAGCGACTAATGCGTAATATGTTACGAATTTGATGTGAACATCATTATGGAATAGTGGAAACAGGTCCATGAACATGAAGATTTTTTTTGAGGCATGGTACAACAACAATTAACATGATTGAACAAAATTGTCAAATGCAATGCAAATTTGCAGATTGAAAAACACGGTTCAGAAAAGGTGGGTATCACAAAACTGGCCTCGGCATGAAGCAAAAACGTTGCTTCAGAAATTGGGCCCTGGTTTCTCGTCAATGAACTTGACACCGAAAGGACTGGATCTTAGCTGAAAAGGAGAGGGAGAACATTCAAAACCCAATTTTGAACATTTTGTTCAGACAATTGAAACAATTGTGAAGGCATTGAACTGCATCAATTCTAAGTGTTCAATTTGCAAGTCATGCAAGGTCCGTATTCAGATGGGAAGAGGCAAGCTCACAATGAGATCAAAAAAAAAATAGACATTTTTTTTTCTAAGGGTTTGCCAAATAATGGCCTGTGTTGGCCAGTGACAACATGAACTGGGACAATGCCCGAACTGGATCGCAGGCCTTGCGTGGCAGATTCAGAGGTTTCCACCCTGGTACTGAACGCTCTCAAACGTGACCGGTCTTGTCCTCGAGTATTCTTGTTGCCATCGTGCGAATCATTCTGCTTCCTGAGAGGTGGCAACCACACGAGAAAATATCACCCCAGAACTATCCACAAAAATTGTGTTCTTTTGCAGATAGCATCCGCAAATCATTTGCGGAGCTGATTTGAAAACTGAGCTTTTCAGGTTCGCTGCTGTACTGGATGATGCAGACTTGGAGAACATTTTGCTACAGATGGACCCCCCATGTTGTGATTGAGGTACAAACTAGTGATGTCATTATTTGCTGGATGCCAATTGTGGTGATGTGGTGATCCCAATTTTTAGCGAGTGCATTCACGCTTCTCCTGCTCAGATTTTTCAACTAAACGGCTTACTAGATGGACCAGAATGGCATTTACAATGTATTACTTGTCCTATTTTCCTTTGACCAACAGCACTTGTCTTTCCATATATCACATATATCTGTCCAAAAAAATCCTTCTCAGACCCTCAGGCAAAGTGCATGACTGCAGGAAGTAGCAGAAGTTTCTGGTGTGGTTTTTCGAGAAGGCGCTCCAGCTGACACGGTGCTCGTGCTCCAGGCAGGGGCAACTCGCTTCAGCAGCACTTGGCAGTCGATTCGCGGTGTGAGGAGGGGAGCTTAGAGGTCAGCGTTTGCGGAAGGCGCCTTAGCCGATTGGACCGGGGTTGCGAAAGGTACAGTTGTGCAGACCTATTTCTGGAACATGAGCAACTTGAGCCATGAAAATTGCCTCTCTTGATTGGTTATGATAGGGGCTTATGCTAGCTGTCTTTCTTTTTTAAATAACTAGTATCACGGCTCACTTGTGTTTCTTGGGGGCAAGGTGTCTAGAAACTCTTGGCCCTGGTGCTTGTGTTGGCACTGCTGGGGTGCCGGGGCCTCAGGGGTTCTTCAATTCTTCTATGCAGATTCTCGGGCAATGTGGTGTAATTTCCCAACAGAAACAATTGCGGGGATGGTTTGTTGTGGGGTTGCCTCATTATTAATATCACCATATTACGACATATAATTTTCCTGCCTCTCTGCCTCGCGTTCTGTCTCTCCCTCTCTGAATCTTTGTCCTGTGTTTTTTGATGAAGCTGATCAAAGAGCGCTTCGGAGATACCCTTGGTATGGAATTTGATCCAGCTTTGCAATCATTTCTTTGAAGAAGATCTGGTTGGATTCTGATATGGGACCTGACCGGACAATGAAGGATTTTTGTCGCTGCCGCAGGGGAGCAACCTATTATTCTGGCAGACGTGAGAAAAAAACTCAGCAACAGAAATTCCCGAGTTGATTTGTATGAGATCCTATCCAAGGTTTTGACTTTCCATACATATCTCGTAGTGCAATTGCAGGATTTGAAATTGAGTAAGACATACAAATCAATGGAACTTGAGAGCAGCCGCCTCCTGAAACCAGCAATCATGCCATTTTGCTTGCCAGTGGTCCGGGTGGGATGGCAAACTCCATTGGCTGAGGTTGAGAAATTCTCATCTTCACACCATCAGCACACCAAGCGGAATCTCTGCACTAGTGTGGTCGACCAGCATCTACGAGATTTGCAGGCGGAGACCATAAGCTGTTGAATATTGTTTCCTGTCATGTTGCAACATTTTCCTATACTTCGCAATTGAATCAAATCCGCAGATTGCTCAACAAATGGGAAGAGAAGTGCGGTGCTGAGGGAAATGAAAGGTGCATCGCAGAGTGTTGTGTGGACTCTCATAATCGCAGAATTCATCTCCATTTTTGCCCTCACTGTGTAACAATTGTTCCTTTGTGGCCGCTACTTGGTGTCACGAGTCAATGGTTTTGTTTGCAAAGAGCGTTGGGAGACAAAGTGTGCCACCATTTTCGCCTTTCCCAGAAGCTTGCCAATGGGCCAACCAAGCGTTTTGCCTCAAAACTGCAATCATTAAAGAATGAATTGGGCACATTCTGTGTTTCTGCTCAGGCATCGTTCCGAGAACTGGACACTTGACAGCTGCATTTGAACATATTTGAACAATGCTTGCTTTTTTAATGCTTCGTTCGGAAAACATGTTTCAGCCGGCCATGTCCTCAGGAAACTTATCGAGAGAATACACTTGTTTGACTTCTTGCCTGACAAGCAGAAGGAGCCAGTCCGGTATATTGATGATTATTGATGATTATTGATGAGTATTGACGTATATTGTATGTGTGCGTACTTTTAACATGTGACCGTGGCCATGGGTAGGCGCGTTTGTCTGAGCTTCCTGTACGGGTGCAGGCGCTTCTCTTACGTCGGATGGGGGAGATTGGAATCGAAGCAAAGCATATGTGTAGACTGTGTAGACGTGATGAATAGCATACCAAACTCTGCATAAAAGCGATTGTCGGGTGGTAACCGGGTGGTAGCTGCATGCAGCTCTTCAGGTTTTTCAGGCTGGTGACCTTGCTGGAGCCTCGCTTCTGTATCTCCAGTTGTCTCCACTGCCAAGCGGTTTTGGGTATGATAATTATTTTTCATGGTTGTAGCAGCAGTTGTATTGGTTGCAGTGGAAAGGGGTTGTGGTGGAGGTGGAGGTGGAGATGTGTCGTGGCTGTTAGTGGAGGGCAACCAATAGAAACACGCATAGGCCGCATAGACAAATAAACGAAAAGTCCTCGGAAGGCGCTGTTTTTTTTTTTGCACTATTTAATTTTAGTACTAGTTTTTTTTGTTTACTTTTCTCTTATGTTTTCTCATTTTACCTCTTGATATTTTTTTGTTATTGTTATTACTACATTATAATTATTATTATCATTGTTATTATTCTGTTTCTGAAATTCAGAAAACGTTCGCGACTTTTTTTTTGAATTTGTCCTTGTTTTTGTGTGTTCTTCTTTGGCATATTTTCTTAAAAGTATTCTTTCATATTTTTTCACATGTGTTTTTAATTGTTTCTATTTTGTTTGAAAATAACATGCTTTTTCTTTTCTAAGCTCTTTTTTTATGTTTTCTTATGTTTCCTCATGGATCACAGATCCTTTTTTTTGCGTTTTGTTTCATATTTTCATATTTTTTTCATATTTTTAAGCTGCATTGATCCTTGCCGGACTGGGTGCCTATTGACTGGCTACCTCAAGTTCATGTATGAATAGTCGTAGAGCCGTAGAGGCTTGGTCGGAGTCGTCATGCTTGAGTCCCTGAGCACTGCCCTGAGCGGGGGTTCGCTTGCACCGTTTTTTTCGGATCGCAGGTAAGGCGCAGGTACCCCTTTTTTTGTGATTGTGTTTGACGCCTTGTGATTGGCATTGCCACAGAACCAGAAAAAAGTTTTCCAGATCTATGAGCAATGCCCAAGTGATTTTGTTGCTTGATGAAAAGTTGTTGGTTGCACTATGTTCAACAGGAAATCCTGACATTCGGTGGCTTTATCAGAGTGCAGCTCTTGCATTGTGCATGTATGCAGAAAACAAATGTGGTGGAACAGGGCAAGATAAAGCACAGACATGAACTGTTACCCAACCCCCCGGTAATTCCCACAACTATGATAAAAGCCGTAGCGTCGGGCATGCGTGCAAGCCTGAGTGAAAGTCAAAAGTGGATAAACTTCCAGTCAGTCCTTGTGCAGGCTGTCAGGAACGTTATGTCAGGAACTTTATCACACCCACCCCACCCCACCCCACCGCATCCCACCCCCAACACCACAGTGCGTATCAGTTTGGAAAGTGTCGCAAGTGATCGAGCGTGCTGCAAGTGTGAAAGTGTCGCAAACGATCCAAAAAAGTGTCGCCAGTCCCAAGTGATCCCCCAACCGTTACTAGCCACTAGTAGTTGGCATACTTAGCCAACCTAGTAAGTAGCCTAATTTGAAAGTAGTTTCAGTCTGTGGAATATCTTAGGTTGCTTCATAATCACTTGTCTTGAGTAGGCTAAGCTGCTTGGCTTTCTCACGGCACTACTTAAATTTATGTTTGACCTGGGTGGATACACCTAAGAAAATTTGCAGTTTAGGGCGTAGGTAGGAGTAGTAGGTAGCAGTAGTAGGTAGCAGGTTTAGAGTAGACAATAGTGGTAGTAGTGGTAGTAGTGGTAGTAGTGGTAGTAGTGGTAGTAGTAGCAGGAGGCTTAGGAGGGGGAGGTTAGTAGAAGGAGGAGTAGTGGTGGTGGGGGTGGTGACGTTTGTAGTGATGGTGAGAATTGTTGTAACAACTTGTTCTTGATTTCGTTGGCATCGTTAGAGTTTCCGGCCGCCCTTTGGCTCCGCAATATGCATCGCTGCTGAGGTTTCGTCCAAGGGTGATACGGTGTCCTCCATTTTCGTTGTGAAGACTGGCAGGCGGCTTGCCATGGCTTGCCATTGTCGCTTGTGTCCTGTCTGAGAATCTGTGTGTTTTCACACCCGAGGCTTCGAGGCGTACTGGATCCGCCAGGGCAGCCCACCTCAAGGCGCAGTGAAGTTTGAGAATGTTCTTTTTACATATGCCAACATTGTTGTGAACCCCACATCCATCGTTCATCATTGCTCAGTACTGCTCATAATTGACTCTTAATCTATTTTGTTGGGGCATTCATTGTTTTCAGGTTGCCGAATTTGGGATGCAAAAATGATGTGTCGCACATGTCTACAAATGTGCAATTTGCCAGGCTACATGCAAAATATCTTCCTGGAGATGTTGTTTGTTCTGGTTGCTGCCTACCCCAGCGGCGTCAGTTTCCATTGAGGTGATTGGGAACTATGTGCCAACTGGCGTTTCATTTGGGTGTGAGTCAAAATTTTGGATTTGCCAAATGCCCAGGTTTAGCATTTCAACAGAGCGAACCATGTAATGCATTTCTTCAACTTGTTACTTTTTGACTCCAACCAATTCTGCATTTCAAGCTGTTTTGCAGGTGGCATGTTGTTGCAGACACGGACTGCAAACTGCTGTCGTTGGACTTTCAGACATTGCTTCAGGCCTGATGGGCGGTGCCGGGCTGCTTTTTGTGTCTTTTTGTTTTGTTTTGCAGTCCCAGCATTCTGGCAGTTGTTCGGGGATGACCTGGACGAATGCCTGCAGCGTGCATTCATGGCTCGCTCCTCAGACTCTCTCGAGTGCTTGTATTCATGCAACATTTGGCAATTCTTTCCGCTCTCAGAAAATCCAGTGCCATCACTGTACCCACCTTTGTTTTGTGAGGTTTTTGGCCTGAACCAAGTGCCCTTCATGGCTGGCTTCAGCTGCACGCAGAAGCTGCTCCTTGCGAAAGCTATGGAGGTGGCATGCAGAGCAGTCGGTGTATGGGTCCAGCTCAGTAGATTTCCGAGGCCGCAGACTTTTGTTATTGAAGGTATTTGGCAACCGTTCAATAATCTATCAATCATTGTCTATTATTGTTCTAGATGTCCACTCTTGATCCATCGGACCCATCCTAAGAATCCCAAGTGAATTCGCTAGCTCGTTCCTTTTATTCATTCATTTATCAGTTCAAATCCCAGTTGGGCATAGTTGGCCCCCCCGGTCCATCCTCATTCATCCTCATCCTCCTCATCCTTCGTCTTCCTCATCACTGTTGTTGTCAATGTTGGTCTGATCATCCTGTTGGTCCTGTTGGTCGTCGTTGCCCTCCTCCTCCTCATCCTGATCCTCCTCTTCCTCTTCCTCCTCCTCCTCCTCATCATCATCATCATCATCATCATCATCCTCGTCCTCGTCCTCCTCGTCATCGTCATCGTCATCGTCATCCTCATCCTCATCGTCATCGTCATCGTGATCGTGATCCTGATCGTGATCGTTATCGTGATCGTGATCGNTCCTCCTCGTCATCGTCATCGTCATCGTCATCCTCATCCTCATCGTCATCGTCATCGTGATCGTGATCCTGATCGTGATCGTTATCGTGATCGTGATCGTGATCGTCATCGTCATCGTCATCGTCATTGTCATCGTCATCGTCATCGTCATCGTCATCGTCATCGTCATCGTCATCGTCACCGTCATCGTCATCGTGATCCTGATCCTGATCGTGATCGTGATCGTGATCGTGATCGTGATCGTGATCGTGATCGTGATCGTGATCGTCATCATCATCATCATCATCATCATCATCATCATCATCGATGAATCATCATCGATGAATCATCATCGATGAATCATCATCGATGAATCATCATCGATGAATCATCATCGATGAA
>BGPT01000584.1:121806-129306 GCA_003297045.1 Symbiodinium sp. clade C Y103 | reverse complement strand
CCTAGTTTGTATTGCAAAAATGAACATCCAGAATACCTCCACACCACCGCTAATTAACAAGAACAGGATTTATCTATGTATATGCCTAGCAATATCATGTCATAGTTCTGAGCAGGATCAGGAACATGGCAAAAACATGGCTCCACCCTAGTGTCAAAGGTGGAACTTTCAGACCTCAAGGCACCAGCTTCTTCACTTTTTTTTTGTATCATCTCCATCGCTGGCTCGTTTGTCATCCACATCATGATTATCCACATTCTTGCCGTCCTTCCCAACCATCCAATCATCGTCGATATCGCTGTTGCTATCTTCCTTATCGTCAGCCTCATTTTGAACCTCACTGCCATTTGCATCTCGGTGTCCTTGTGTTTCACACACGGTTGCGCCGATGTCGTCATGCCGTCACGCTCACCTTGCTCCTGTTGATTTTACTGTAACTCGGCAAGTCCATCGGCAGGTTGCTGTCTACAAACCTGGAGAAACTCTTGTGGATGTGCAGTCGCCTTCTCAGAAATGCCAGACAGGGTGTTGCTGGACATGCTGCGCGCAATCCTGCAGAATCTTCGGGACTGGTTCCAGTTTGATATTGAGACATGCAGAACCACTTGGCGGGGACCAGGAGTCAGAGCACAAAAGGTGTGTGAAAATATGTTGAAATATGTTGAAATATATTATATTTTCAATGTGAAATACGATTCACACGGAAGTTGAAACTCGAGGTTTGCTGTGATCTTCGACGGAGCCATGCTAGTAGAGCATGACGATGTGGTGGAGGACAGCCATCGGCCTTGGGTGGACCAAAACAGACCCAAATTCTCACTCTCTGCAACTTTAGTCAACACACATCCATATTTCACGGTAAATCCATAAGACACATGATTGCAGGGGCAATGACTCCAAGGTGAGCTAATCAGTGCAGGTTGTTCCTGTGAATGCCACTGCCGATACCTCTTGAGGAGTTGGGCCATGGTGATCGCTACATTGACTCCACTTTGTTCTCCCCACAGGCCCAAGTCTGACCATTTGAACATATTCCACATGACACTTTTGAAACTGTGAAGAACAGCGAAGCCTCTGAATTATTGAACATCGAAAGATGTGTCATTTCATGTGTCACTTCACTCTTCGGCCGCAGGCACTTTTCACACTGTCCTGTGCAGGATGAAGCGGAGAGGATGGATCTGGACTGCCCCGAGGACCCTTTCTGCAAATTGTTGTTCGTGTTGCAAACGCGCATTGCTTGGGTTGCCGCCGATATATATATATATATATGTATATACTATATACATAATATATATATATATATACATGTATATATACATAATATATATATATACACTGTATTGTTTTGGTCACTGGGGGATGTTTGGTGCGCATCTGCTTGCACACCTGAGGATCAAACACCTTTGTCAGAGGCGAGTGCGGAGGAGTAAGATTTTGAGTAAGATTTCGGATTTGCACAGCTAGTATTTTCTTGTGCATTGTTTCAAACGATTCAGTGCTCTGGGATTCATATGATTTCATATAATGTTTGAATCTTTTTGATCAAAGATCCTGTGCAGTGTCAAATAATCAGGATCTCGATCTTGTTTTGGCAGCAAGTCTTTTGAAGGTTCACTTGTCACAAGTAAGTACAGCAAGGATTCAGCTTTTTGGTCCGCAGGCCGTGCGACTTGTAGCGGGTGACGCAGGCCTCACAGTGGCAACCCTGGCAGGAAAGGGTGCTGCACAAGCCTTCAAGGAGCACCTCTATGACTTGAATTTTTATCTCTTTTTGTGCTTATTGGTGGTTGGGACTTCGTGGAGAAATTGCCTTTGGAGAACGATTATCATTCAAATTTTCATCAGAGGGTGTTACCAGACCAAGGCATTTTCAAGTTGCAGAAGACAGCTGATGAAAAGAGAGAAGTGATCCACCGAAGCAAAAACTCGCAGCACAGTTGACCGCAAAACTGATTTGCGGCAGGAACTGGGTGTTTCACCAGTATTAAGTGCAGAGGACAGAGTTGCAGCATCGCCCCTCAGATTAGATCTAGATTTCTTGGTTGACAATGGTATCTAGAAATCGCCAAGGAAAGACCCTGCAGGACACTTCATTTTTCCAGCCTTAGGCAGTCTTTGCAGACAGCAAAAGTGTGAATCAAACGCGTTGTTGACACGGTCCTGAACTTAATTGAATTCATTTGAAAGGACACTACTGACATTGCCTTGGAAGTTCTTCAGGCCAAGATCTTGCAATGGCTTAACGGCTTGGTGAATCTCCGCTGTTTGAACTTGATGATACAAAACATTTTAATATATATATATGATTATATATACACATACATACATACATACATACATACATACATACATACATACATACATACATACATACATACATACATACATACATACATACATACATAGACTTCCTTGCGTTGTCAGGCCCGTCGAGTGTCGGGGCCCAAGTGACTCACCGTTTGCTGAGAATATGCAGTTTCTTGCGTTGTTCTTTAGTTTGGATTGCGTGAGTTTAGTCAAGCTTTTGCTACAGGTCTGTTCTGAGACATTTGTCTTGCAATCAGATTCAGCGTTTGGTGAAGCAGTCACCTGGACCGCAAGCAGCTTTTGGACAGTCGTGCGCTGTCCTTCAGGATGCTCCGATAACCGCAGCTCAGGTTGGTCCCTCGGGTCTATGCGTGTGAGACGCTCATTTTCGAACAGGCTCGGGACCAGTAAAGTCAGACGTTTTCGAAATGGTTCGCGAGGATTCACCTTTTCCATCGAGTGATTCACTGTACAGGGGGAGATTGGCACTGCTTTCTACATCATCGCCAGTGGGCAGGCAGCAGAATGAAGAGGATGCGTCTCAGAAGTGTTACTTCACTTGACCAAGTAATCGGCAGGTCCAGGTGAGCATCGATGGTAAGCCAGTTCGCACATTGGCCAGGCACTGCTGATTGTGGACATCCTCACATAGTTGTAAACTTCACACGCTATTTCTGTTGCTCAACACAATCGCTGTGAACTTCCAAATTTCATTCACCAACTGAAGCCAATTTTCCAGTGCCTCGTGGCCTTGCCAGGCACGGTCACTTTGGAGAACGTGCGTTGTTGTTCGAGGCTGTTGGATGAGCGTCTCCAGAAAAGGGTCACTGATGTCTATGTCATTGCCATTTCCTTCGCGCCAGGAACCTCGCAGTGCCTCTGTGCGTGTGCTGAGTGTTGAGGTGCATGTGCTGCCAAGCTGCTTGCAATTGGAAACGGAGCAAAAGCTACGAAACCCTGATGAAATCAGACAGCTGGAGCCTGCTGGAGCCCACTGAGAGGCAGAACTCTGGTGCTTGGAGAAAGCTGCCTTTGTTGAAGTCTTGACGGACCATTTACGCGAGGAATGTTGGGCTGCCTCCGGCTGACTGTGTCCCAGTTGTTTGCGGCAATTGCTTTGCCAAAGTTGCTGCTTCCGTGAGTGCAGGAGATTATGCGGCGGATTGAAATTCAGGAGCTGCCAGAACATCATAGCCGCAGTTGTCAGGATTCACTAAATGCAATATTTTCATATCTCTAATATATATATATATATATAATACATACATACACATATACTTGTCTTCTCCCGTATCATCTGGCAGGACTCAAATGTTGAGCTACAAGATCTCACACATGTACGCGTGATTGGCATTGGTGGCTTTGGAAATGTGAGGCATGTGGTGACCTATTGCCTTTTTGCCTTTCCTGACTCGTCTCTGAACAATGCAAGATCAAACAATTCAGACTGCTGGGCTGCGAAAGGCTTGTGGAAGACCGTCATACTGGCCTGAGGTGCGAAATGTGGGTAGGTGTGTCCAAAATCTTCCGATGCCCTGCGAAACTAGAGATGTGGCAGCTAGATTCGACCGTTTGGCTTTCTTTCCACTGCCCAAACAGGAGACGTTTCTTTGTGTACTGTCATGCAGCAACATTTGGATTTGTTTCAACGCAATGCAGCATCCTCCGCAATAGAATGCGAGGGGCAAAATGCCTCTGCTGGTAGGATAGCATGGAACAGTGGAAAAGTCCATTTGGACCAAGTGCAATAAAGCTTGCTTTGCGAGCCTCAGCCACCACTGTTTCTGCCTTGTTGAATTTGTTCAAAACGACAAACGACATAAAGAGAGAAAAGAGATTTCTGGGAGGACAAAAGAAGAGAGAGAGAGGGAGAGAGAGCTGGGCAGAGGCGCCAGCAGGACAAAATAAGAGAGAGAGAGCAAGGTAGAGCAGGCCCCTACTTAAAATTAACTTTAATATACTTAAATTTACAATTACAGTAATTGGGCTAGACAGATTTAGGATGATTTAGGGGGAGGATGCACCCGTACACTAGGGAAAAAAATGAAGTCTACCGCGAGTCTGCCAATAAAGAGAACATTCTGTTTACTTCTTCTAGTTCTTTGTTTCCAGACAAGGACACGGGCCTGACGTAAATGGGCCTGACAAGAGATTTGGCTAGGCATGTTGTGTCTTAACTCTTGAGTTTGGCTTGCATTGGGAAAAGAGGCCCAGCTTGTGTGGGCCGGGGCTGATTTCATTTGATGCCCGGGCCTGGCCCAAGCAGGCCTGGCTGAAGTTGGCAGTGTTGGCTTAAGCGGGGAGCTTGGTTGGCCAGGTCTTGCTTCGGAGGTTCTGGCCCGGCTTGAGTTTTGGGCGGTTGTGGCTTCAATAAAGGCTTGAGGCTGACTTAAATTGGTGCCTTGGCTTGGCTTAAGGGGGGTCTGGGTGACACAATTGGGGATTGGGACGGATTCAAATTTTGCCGGGTATAGCTTAAATAGAGAAAATGGAAAAGAGAGTGCACAGTACACAGGAATTTGTCTCCCTACACCTACACATGTCCTCAACATTGCTAAGTTGGGGTCCAAGGAGAAGCAAACCAGAGCATACAACAACTCAAGTTGGCAGTGCTGGCTAAAGTTGGGGGTTTGGGTCTGGCTTAAGTTGGGGACCGGCGTCTTGCTCAAGCAGTTCTGGCTGCAGCGGGTCTGGCTTGGTCTTGGCCGAGCAAAGGTTGAATCGGGGGCTATGGTTTGATGAGTTTTTGGCCGGGTATAACTCAACTCTGTGGTGGGGTGGGGTGAAACATTAACCTTTGCGCACGCGCGCGTGACTAGCCTTAATGTTAGCTTATACACACACACACAAACACTTGATGCCACTTGACTAGCCTTCCCTAAAGTCGCATGCACTTGATGCGATCCTTGGCGAATCTTCGGGACAACCTACACAGGCACTCGATGCTGTGCTTGACTAAACCTGCACGTTAGCTTGCATATGCAATGATGTGTGATCCATGAACTATGAACAATGATGCCTATAACGATTGCCCAGGGCCACCAGTCCGGACGAAACCTTGTTTTAGGGTTACATCCCACTCTTGTCTTGCAATTCCTGATGTTTTTCATTCCAAGCTTTGTACGGCGCTGCATTTGTTTGGGTGTGCATGTCTTTTGGGTCCTTAGCACATTCGTTCTTCATTGCGCTCTTGCGGCGGAATGGGAGGAAGGCAACACAGAGCATATGTCTTCCAGTACCAGTTACCAGATGTTACCAGCTTTTTTTTGGAACATTGAACTTCATTGAACCTTGAAATAGGTATGCTCTGAAGCAAGTCAAGAAGGCATGCTCCGCTGCCTTGATTTTCACGACAAAATTAGAACAGTGGCAACCAGTTTGCAGCTGCGGCAGGTGGATGGGATTGTGCCAGACCATGTTCGCCAGAACCTGATTTGCAATCACCAAATTTCAGTCTTCCTCTGGTTTAACACCTGCCCAATTGACTCACTTAGCTGGAGGGGCTTGTGTGCAATCTCAGGTGGGGAGTGCGGACTACTTGCAGAGATGGTCCGCAACTTTCTTTTTGAAGTGTTTCGAAACTCTGCGTGCTTCTAGCCATTGTGTCAGTGGGAAAAATCGGCCATGCGAGGATCACCCGTTCATTTTGGACATCATGAATACGTGACCCGATCCAACTGGGTATTGTGTGCAAACCTTATTCATCCTTATTCAACAAAACATATCAAAACATGCTAGGTACGAAACGTCCACGAGTTTGTACATTCTCATGGAATATATCATGGGTGGAACCTTGCGGCATGTGATCAAGGCAGGGAGGTTTCGGCAGCGTCATGCTCGAAGTTTGAATGTAGACATTTATTGATGACAAAGGCAATGCTTTCAACTTAAGCATTCTGAAAAAATGTGTGGATTGAATTTATGAATGGCAACATATCTCTTTTGGATCATGATTGCATGGGTGGAGCTGGTACCAAACGCACAGAGTTTATCACAGTTTGCTTTGACCGTCAAGCGAAAAACAAACCTGGAGGTGTCTGAAGCGTTGGACCGTGCTGCAGCATGTTTCTATGTTGGTTCCTTGATCCTCGTCTTGGAGGTCCTTCACGACAGGAGCAGAAATGGTGGATTCGTGCTCTGTCCGTGTTTCTGTTCAAATATTGGGGATATAATTAATTTGCACAACCAACTGAGGAGAGGATACTCTTTGATTTGACAGCAATAGGGGTATAAACACGTATGGAAATTTGGGATTCCAACCAAATAACAATGTCAAAGAACACATGGTGGCCCATGAAACAGGAACATCGTCTATCGAGATCTGAAACCTGAGAACGTGATGGTGGATTCCAGAGGCGCAGCGGACAGACCATGAAGATGATACAACTTTAGATGTTGAACCTCAAACTTCTCACCTGAGTCCTTAATCTCACCCAACAATCTTCTACAGGTAGAGGTGGAGTTATAAATAGTCGACGTATGCATGGCATCATATCGTATCGTATCGCCTCGTATATATTGAATCGTCATCGTATCGTATTGTATCCTATCAATTCATATCGTATGGAGTCTTGTGTGTTGTGTCTTGTGTGTTGTGTGTTGTGTCTTGTGTGTGTAGTGTAATATATATATGTATATATATATATACACATATTGTGCGTATTGTGTGGTATCGTATTGTATCTATGTATGTGGGTTGCTTTTGTGATTTGGAGACTCACGTCTGTCATCAAAGAAGTTGCGAGGCTATGTCAAACTCATCGACTTTGGAATTGCAAAAAGGCTGGACCAGGACTTCCGGCCTATCAGATTGCATCATGAAAACGCCATCTTGGCGAGACTTTCCGAAAACCATGCCACTGGTTTTAGGACATTTGTGATTCAGAGATTGAGAGCCTTGAAACCAACAAGATTTTGGATGATGTGCTCTACCGAAATCTGCATTTTTGGCACCTGCTTGAGGATGGTCGGACTTTCACCTGTATCGGCAGTCCTCACTACATGGCTCCCGAGGAGGGACCACATGAGTGACACTTCCAAAATTCCAAAAAGAAAACATGCCACAAATGGCTAGCTGCCAGGCGATCCTAAGCCGCCGTGAAGGCTATGGAACAGAAGCCACGCCCACAGACATCTCCAGCCAAGTGCGTGTGATCGGTTGTACACCATGATACACCATGTCATTTCTGT
>BGPT01000584.1:106806-116806 GCA_003297045.1 Symbiodinium sp. clade C Y103 | reverse complement strand
TCAGTAGGGTTGAGGCATTGACAACCATGGATCCTTTGCTCCGACCCCTGCGTAGGATGTCGACAGAACAGCTGCTCACAGAGCTCAAGGATGGCAATCCATCAGAAGTTCCTCAGGACTGGGGCCCCAACTTTGGCGGAGGAATCTGTTGGGAAGAAAGAATTCTCTACAAGCAGTGCATCCATTGCGTGCAGATCGCGCAGAAATCGTTCCAGCTTTGGGTGCATCAGGAAGGCCATCACCGATCCCTTTGGTCGCTTCAAGCACGCGGCGATGTGGAGGTTTGCATGGGCATGTTGTGATACATGTCGCATTGCTTCTTTATTTCCTACTTTTTGAGGTCCAAGTGATGCCAGACTTGTCCTTGCCTTGCATGTCTCATCTCTGGTAGACTTGGGCTCAAGAGGAGGAGTGTGTCTCAAGCCCCAAAACGTCGAAGTACAACTTCACCAAAATTCGCCCATGTGGTAGCTGTCTGCGTCAATATGCTCAATGTCTGAAGTGATTTTGTAGATATCTAGGTGCGTAGGTCATTGAACAAGACTTTGTACTGTAGGTCATTGCAGACACATCCCGAAAGAGCGATGGGTGGCCGCCAGAGCAAACCTCAGGAACAAGCCCCAGCTCCCAGCTTGGAGGACGGAGATTCACTAGCAAATCCACATCTGTGGACGGCACATCATATCATTGAATGAACCAAGAGATCCCTAAGAATCCTGAGATCAGTTGGCAGCACAGTGAAAAAGCTTAAGGTACATTAAAAAAACAGTCAACACAGTACGAAAGGACAAAACTGGTCTTGGCTCTGGACCAAAATTCTGCAGGATGCTGCGGGAAACATCGACAAAAAGATTGAAGAGATTGAAGAGAAGATCCAGAAAGCTCAGGAGGAGGCCTTCTTTTAAAACCCGGAGATGGGTAACCTACAGTATCCTATTTTGGGGAGTAAAACCCTCAAACATGAGTAGAGCCGTATAGCATGGTAGGACCGTATGACTTAAGATTCTGCCCAAGACCTGATGGTTGAACACTAAAATTGGACCCAGATTTGGAGGATAGATAATTTTGAGCCAAACACGGTACACATCCGGTACACTTGCTGCATGTTTGTTGCTGTGGAGGCCAAACAATACGTGGCACAGCAGAGTCTCTTCCTCAGGTTCCTCCTCGGGTAGTTTTCAAGTCTGGAGCCTCTGAAAAGTCGCGTCACAATATCTGCTTGATGGCTTTCTGCTTTGATATCATGGATCTCAATTGAATCTCAATTGATCTCTGGCATTCTCTCACATTTTGAATCACATTTATTTGCCGTATTGGTTGGTTAAATCATGTTACATACATCATCAATTTTCCTGGTGATTCCGCAAGCTTTCAGATTCCATGGCACTCTGGCACTAGCCTGGCACCAAGGTACCAATGCCACGGCAAAGGCACGTGCCATGCAGGCCTTGAAGCGAAAGAAGATGTTGGAACAACAGCGAGATCAGCTGGTGAACACCCACTTCAACGTTGAGAACATGCGGATCCAGCAAGACCAAGTGCCATGGTTTTTCAACAGGTTGAACCACGGGTGAGCTAGAGAGAAAAGAACCATCCGAGCTAGTACCTGTAGTACTTCTCCACTAAAATGGGCTCTTTCGTTCACGAAGATCAAAAAACAATTTGAACCTAAACCTCTGTATGGGTTTGCAAGACACACTGACAAATCGAAGTGTGCTTACAACAGATTTCTTGTTCTGCATGTTTGTTCCCCTGCACTGGGCACTCATTCTCCACTCATGCCTGTGGTTGTTTCCTTGGGATTTTGCCACAACACAAGACACATAAGACGTACTGAGGCAGAAATCAATGCTCAGACGGTGCTGGCCATGAAAGAGGCCAGTGATCTTTGTAGCCGGCAGCACTTCTTTCTGGGAGGCCTTTCAGCAGTCGTTTGGTGCATCGATCGGTGGTGCTACCCGAAAGGCTAATGAAAAGCTGAAGCAGCAGCAGAAACAGATGGGAGTGGAGGATGCACTGGCCCTAGGTGTTGAACGTCGACATGTATTCACCAAACTGCTATTTTGTTTTCCGTGTCCCTGCGCAGCACTGTATATTGGGAGCCTCGAATTGAGCTGAAAGGTCGAAAAACTCACTGACGAGATTGCGGACATGCAAGCAGAGATGAAGGATTTTGAAACCAAGTTTCCATGTGCTGTGAGTGAACTAGGTGTGCCCCAAGATTAGAGGCAAGGTGTTGTGCCAAAACGGTCCCTTTGCAAGCAGTGTGAAGCAACCTGAGCAGAGGGTTCAGGGGTTTGCAAGTTTCGAAACGTTTTGCCCAGTTCAAACTCGGAATGTTGGCTATTTGCATTTATCGAATTCAAATATTGCGTTCATGTGATACGTTTCTACAGACCCGTGTTTTCTAATGTTCTTTCTTTGCGCTCACTTCATCAACATTCTTACCATATATATATGACCTGTATCACTTAAACCTGAGCCTTTTGGCTCAAGCTTTTTGGGTCAAGCTCCGTGCATGTCCCTCTACTGGCCCGATCTTCTCCGTGAGATCCGCTATTTTTGGGGCGGCGGGACCACCTACGATTGCTCCGGCCTGAGCCTTGGGACCACTGCGCTCTTGGTGCTCGTCAGCTGGGCTTGTGGCTTTGTGACAGGAGGACTGCTTGCTATTTTGATCTTTTCCCAAAATTGCCGCAGGGTCCTTTTGTTTTTGCTCCAGAGTGGAGCTCAATTGCTAGCCCCCACAGTGACTGGTGACTTGGGGTCACGTGCTGTTGAGCTGCGAGCTCGCCTTCGGCAGTACCGGTCCGGTGAATGAGCAGTGGTGATCAAGGTGGCCCCACAGAGGAGATTGAGTTCCTTTTCGGGCAGATTACTGTGAGGAATACTGCAGGGACCCACACAGCGCGAGACACAGTACCCCTTGCCGGCCCTCGGGCCCCAGCTGTTGCAGCTGGCTCTCAGGACGATCCTACTTCGTCTTCTCCGGCTTCGGCATCCACAAGGTGGGAAGTGATTGAACCTGATTTTGTTTGGAGCAGGGCTTGGGAGCAGGAGCTGTTGCGTGCCAGCACCCCAGCTCAGCTGTCACGGGTTGACATTTCCCCGGTGCAGCACCTCCTCAGCCAGTTGAGGAGCAAGGATCGTGAGTGGACTCCACACGCTCGTCTGGCTCGAGCGCTTCGTGCTGGAGTATCTGCCGGACACAAACTGTCCGAGGGTGGTGCTGTTGAGAGTTCTCCCAGCACTCCATTCCCCAATACGATTTTTGTGGTCCTCCGAGGTGCTCCTGGATTTGACCCTTGCGTGACCAGTGAGGCCTCTTGCTATTTCCAAGTGGTGCAGGATCGCACCACTCATCCTGTGCGGCCTTTTCATCCGCACAGTGTGTCGCATTCCTTTGCGACTCGCACAGAAGCAGAAGCCTACGTCATTGGAGCTCGTGTCCCATGGCCAGCACCGCTGCGGGTCGAGCCATCACGGAGGAGGAGGTCTTGAAGCAACTCCGGAGCGCTGCCGAGAAGGGCGGCCTTGCAAACTTCCACTTTGTGGCGCTCAATCCTGACGGTGATCTTCAATGGCGCTCCGTTGTCTTTGTGGCGAAGACGCGCACTGGAGGTTTGATGTTCATCTGTCCAGCTGCTGCGGAGGTCGAGGAGTTCTTTGTCCTGGACGAGACCTTTGCGGTTCATCCCTGCACAGTTCAGCTAGAAAGCTCCAAAGGAAAAGCATTGGGCGACGGGAGTGGGTATCTCATAGATGCTCCATGGGAAGTTTTGACATACTTTCGTCGCCCTCTGTATTTGCGAGGCGATCCGCTGAAGCTTCTGATCCGGTTCACCTTCGAGGGCAACACATGCAGACCAAGTCGCACTTCTGTTTTGGAGGCGGCCGATACCTGGATCACCGAGCTCATGGACGAAGACACCGAGCAGGAGTATGTCACCTGCGAAGAGTTCGGCGCGGAGGTTGCCACCGAAGCGGAGATCACCACTGCCCAGTTGTTGGACAGGATCACAGAACTAGAAGGACAGTTGTCCCGAGCAGCCAGTCTAGGCCGTACCGGAGCTGTGTCAAAGGCCTCCGCGCCTGCTGCGCCCGGCAGTCTGCTTGGCGCTGCAACTCCTGGCGCAGGTGCTGTGGATTCCTCCACTTTGGCAAAGCTGAAGCAGTTGGCCGGCTCCGGTCCCACCAAGATGGCACAACACGAACGCCTCGACCGTCGTCAGGCAGCCACACCCGAAGAGGGTGGTCCATCCGAAACCCTGCTGCAGGAACACGCCTTGGAGGCGGTGGCGGAGGAAGAGGTGGAAGGTGGTATGGGGCTGGACGCTCAGATGTTCGCAGATCCCATGCAGAAGATGCTGTACCTTCAAATGCAGCAACTGTCGATGATGCAAAAGCAGATGCAGTCGCGTCAGCCTGCCGATGCTTTGCAGGCAGCTCTCAGCTCGGGTCCGGACAGCAACAGCAGTTCGACCGGTGGCATCAAAGGTTGCCTGGCCCGAGAGGCGTTTTTGAAGATCAGCGACAATCTGCATCAGATCAGTGCGGTGGTGGAAGCCAATGCTCTTCAGGAGCTCGGCCTTCAGGAGCGCCACATGACTCCTGGTCTTCTCCGAGAATACTTGGAGAAGCGGGTGCCCCTGGGAACCTACAGACTGCTGACTCAGGTGGGATATCTCATGGCGCATGCCTACGAGATTGGAGCTCGTACAGGAAATGTGGAACTCAAGGGCTTCGGGGCGAAGGGGATGGTTTATGTGGAGCAGACGGCTCTGGACGAGGGGCGGACAGGTTTGTCATGGCTTCTCACTGGCCTGCCAGAACCCAACTATGGGCAGGTCCAGCAGACCAGGGCCAAAACTTCAATCAAACCATTCAGCCGCTTGAGTGCTGCCTCATGGATCGCAGCAAATGTCGGTTACCTCCGGGACTTGGACTTCCTGGAAGGTCGGATCAAGAATGTCGAGAAGGAGGGGGGCAAGACGGCCAAGGAGAGGGAGTACGAAGCTGCTCCCAAACCAAAAGCCAAATGGTCCGCCCGAAAACGCAGAGGCAAGCAAGATGGCGCCAGCGGAGGCGGCGAAGAAAGCGGAGCCAGTTAGCAGTTGATGGCACTTCACCTGGCAGTTGCTTGATGTCCTCACAGCTGGATGCTCAGACCCTTTTGCCGAGTTCTACTTTGTCAGCGCGGGGGAGCTCCGCTCCTACTGCGGCGCGCGGTCGGGGGGTTTTGAGTAATCCGGCTAGAGTTGACAGCACTGCCCAGGTGACTCAAAGTGCATCTGCTGACGGGCCCAAGAAGCAGGCACATTCAGCCAGTTGGGCTGATGCTACACCGGTCGCTGACATACCCGGTGTTGAAGTGCCTTCAGAAATTCGATGCAGTGAGCTTGTGCGAGCTGTGATTGCAAGTGCAGGTGGTTCTCCTACTTCTTTTGGAGGTTTTTGGAGACGAAGTATGAAGGTGGTGACTCGCACCGTTGAAGGTCTGGAAACACGGTCAGACCTATGGCCCTGTCCTCCCCCAAGGTGGCATTGGACGGGCTCCCAGCGGCTCTCGCCCTATCGGCGTCAGCGCCGGCGTCGCCTCGAGACACGTGCGAGGTGTCTGCAGATGGTAGTTGTTGGCCTGAACTGGCTAACTTTGGGACATGCCCGCACCCCTCCTGTATATGCTCGTTTGGGTGCCCCAATTTCTAGTGCTCAACATGACATGCTGGAAAGGCTTGAAGTTATGATTGATCATTTTTTGGACTGCCCGACTACACCATTTGCAGAGCTCGGCCGCGCTGCAGAGAAGCTGGCTAATTTGTGCAAGTTGTCCTTTGAGCTCAAGTCTTTTGATGCAGTGTCTCAACAGGATATTCAAAGTTTTTTAAAAGTTGTTTCAAAGGACGTTGATCCGTATGGTTCTGGTGGAAAGCATTTTGCATCCCCTGTGAAAGTGCCTGAGAAGCATGAGGCTGAGTGCAAAGGAGGTGCAGACTCCAGTGCGGTGACTAGTTGCGCCGAGCCTGAGGCTACTCGCGTTCCTCTGGCCACTACCATCACCAAACCTGTTGTTGCTCATCGTATCAAATGGAAACTGGGGCCCAGTTTTGACCCTCGCCCTTTTTTGACTGATCCAGTTGTTCAACAAGCCTTTCAAGACCCAGATGTTCTTAGGCTCCCTGAAAGTGATTGGCCACGGAAGCCTCGAGCTCAAGTGCATTGCCAACGGAGCGAACTTCTTGCGTTAGCCGAGAAGTGGGACAAACTGGGAGCGTGCCGGCTAGTGCCATGCAGAGAGATTAGGAAAGAGGAAGCAGTGGGACTTTTTGCAGTACCTAAGGATGAAGAGTTTGACCGGCTGATTATCAATCCAACGGTTATTAATGCCAGGCAGAGGTCATATTCCAACTTCACTCGAACACTTGCTCCTGGTTCTCTTATCTGTTTGCTGCGTCTTGAACCTCATCAAGATCTTCTTATTTCCTCTGATGACTTGTGTGAGTTTTACTATACTTTCCAAGTTAGTGGGGCTAGGGCACGGCGCAATGCTATTGGTTTGAAGCTGGACAGTCGGGAAGTTTCTCATTTGCAGTGTTTTGACAAGAGCATGCATGGTGACCAGTTGTATCTTTGTTTGAACACTCTTGCGATGGGAGATGGTTTGGCAGTGGAGATTGCACAGCAAAGTCACTATGTACTTTTACAGACTTTGGCAGGCAGTATGAAGGATCACGAGGTGATAGCATATCGTAGACCTATACCTAGAGGACCTTTCTATGAATTGCTGACGATAGACGATCACATCGGCTTGCAGAAGGTTGACAATCGTATTCCACATCAACTTCAAGACACCAGGGACAAGGAAGTGTTTAAAAGAGCCAACTTAGCATATGAGCAAGTAGGTCTGGTATCACATCCTGGAAAGCGACAGCGACAGCAGTTATCTGGAACAGTTTTGGGGGCTGAAGTGGATGGGAAAGCTGGTTTTGTTTCAGCACCGAGATCTCGCGTGGCCATGTTGATGTTTATCACCGCTGTTGTGGTTCGGAAGCGGAGAACGACTCGCCGCATTCTGCAAAGTCTTCTAGGCACTTGGATCCATGTTTGTCTTTTTCGCAGACCCACCTTTGCTGTGTTGGACAAGGTGTTCAATGAGGGTGTTGACAGGCATCCCGATGAAGTTTTTGCTTTGAGTTCCAGTGGAGTTCAGGAATTGTGCATGCTCATGATTTTAGGACCTCTCATGCAAACAGACCTTCGTATTTCTGTCAGTCCTGAGCTTTTCATGATGGACGCAAGTCCCAGTGGCGGCGCCATATGTCGCACGGTGCTTTCAGCTGCTGCGATTGACGAGCTGTGGCGGCACTCAGAGCAGCGCGGCTACTACACGAAGCTGCAGGAAGGTGCAGGTGCCATTCTGCGTGAACTAGGGTTGGAGCATGAGGAGTTTTATGGGGCTGCAAGTATTCCAGCGGAGACTTTCAATTCTAGCGTGGCGGCTGTTGCCATTCCCAAAGAGTTGCATGAATCCGTCATGTTTGATTGCATTGAACTTTTTTCTGGGCAGGGCAATTGGAGCAAGTGCCATGCAGAAGCAGGGTTGAAGGTTCATCCAGGTATTGAGAGGAATCAGACTGGTGTGAGATATGGGGATCTGTCAGATGACACCACTTTCAGAAAGTTGGCTGACCTTGCCTATCATGGCCGTGTGCGAGAGTGGCATGCGGGTCCCCCCTGTTGGTCGTTTGGAACACTTAGGCGACCGAGACTTCGCAGCCTTGCGATGCCTGCCGGATTCGATCCGGATGATCCTCAGACGCGGGAGCAGACTATGCTGGCTGTGCGGACTGGCTTTTTGCTGATGTTGGCTCTTTTGGCTGGATGCTACATTTCCTGCGAGCAGCCTGGCTCCTCTGTCATGTTCATGTTGAACATCTTCCAAGAGTTGCTGAGGTTGGGATGCAAAATCACCAAGTTTCCTTTTTGTAGCTATGGCAGTGGTTTTAATAAGCCCTCCAAATGGTTGCATAACAAACCCTGGCTGCTGGCGCTGGAATCTCGTTGCTCTTGTGCTTTCAGCAAACGGCACTTCGTCATTGAAGGGAGCTTCACTCGAGCTGCCATACGAGAGTTTGATTCCAGGTGCCAACCAAGTTGTTTGGAGGTTTATGGGAAGATGCCTGAACTGGGACAATCTTTGAGCTCTTTTTCTGCAGCTTATCCTCTACCTTTGTGCCGTGCGATGGCGGCTGGCAGTGCATTAGCGCATCGTGAGATGCCTGAGTCAAGTGTGCGGCTGCAGAGCGGCATCCCTGCGGATGAGCAACCTGCTAGCACTGCTGAGCCCGCCCAGTTGCGACCCTGGCATGACGATCCTGATTGGGTCGGCGATCTGTGTGAGGGCCTTCAGTACAAGGAGCTGTTCAGGTACAAGTTTCGAGGTTCAGGTCATATCAATGTCCTGGAATGCAGGGTTTACAAGTCCTGGCTGAAGCACTGTGCCAAGAGATGGGCACGACACCGAATCCTTGGGCTGCTTGACAGCCGTGTGACAATGGGCGCTGCGGCCAAAGGGCGCAGCAGCAGCGCATCGCTCAGCCGAGTCTTGCGCACCAGTCTGGGATATGTCTTGGGTGGTGGACTTTATCCAGGGACTTTACACTGCAGATCAGCATGGAATAGAGCTGATGGGCCTAGCAGAGACCGCGATGTCCCTGCTCCTTCCTGTGCCAGAGCGAAGTGGATTGACGACCTTTGTGAAGGGAAGTTCGAACGTTTTGACGAGATGCTGGAGGCTGATCGCTGGGTTCGACCTGTGGGGCGGTGGATTCGTCTGCTTCTCCTCATGTCGGGGATTGAGCCAAACCCTGGTCCTGGGGTTCATTCTGGAAACCAGAGCTATCAGCCAAGAGGTGAGCTATGTTCGTTTGGCGGGCTGTCGCGCGCCACTATGGGGCGGATGCAGACCTGTTTGCAGAAATTCGAAACCTGGCTTTCTGAGGAGTTGGGCTTGAGCCTTGATGCAGCTCTCAGCTCTACGGAATTGGCGAACCTAGCTCTTCGTGGCTATGGACGATGGTTGTTTTCTGCGGGTCGGCCAAGGTATTTGTTTGTCTACACAATTACTGGGGTCCAGCGCCTGAGGCCTGAGATGCGCTCGCTCTTGTCAGGAGCCTGGCACATCGATCGCATGTGGCAGTTGGAGGAGCCTGGTCAGTGCAGAGCCGTACTATCAGCGGCGATGGTGCGGGCTATCCTTTGTTTGGGCTTGCTTTGGGGCTGGGAGCGTTTTGTTGGCACGATAGCGCTTGGTTTCGCTGGCATGCTTCATCCTAATGAATTTGTCCAGTTAGTTCGACAGGACCTTGTGCTGCCTGAAGATGCTCTCCTCCAGCAGGAGGTGATGTACGTTCATATCAGGAATCCCAAAACTGCCAGATTTGCCAGACGGCAACATGCACGAATAGATGACCCTTCCATCATTTTCCTTGTGCGGGTGATCTTCGGCAAAATGGCCCTTTCTGACCGGCTCTTTGGGGCCAGCATTGCGGTGTTCAGGCGACAATGGAATGCCATTTTGGACTTTTTGCAAATCCCACGTCGCCAGGCGGCGCGTGGGGCCACCCCTGGGGTGCTGCGTGGTTCGGGTGCTACCCAGCTGTATTTAGAGACTGAGGATTTACCTCGAATCGCCTGGCGTGGCCGTTGGTCGAGGCAAAGAACTTTAGAGTTTTATATCCAAGAAGTCGCTGCTCAGCTGTTCATGCATTCCCTGCCGTCTCAGTCCAAAGAGAAGATAGCTCTCCTCGAAAAGCATGTTATGACCGTTTTAGCATCCCTTCACCCAAGTAGTTTTTAGTGACCTTAGGTCTTGATGTTGCACAGCAGGATTGAAGAGTTGGAAGACTCTTTGCTTGAGCATTTTGTGAGATGAAGGATGGGGCACACTTAATCAGAAGGAGCCCATTTTAATCCTTCAAAGCTGGCCAGCTGTTTTCCT
>BGPT01000584.1:10290-106751 GCA_003297045.1 Symbiodinium sp. clade C Y103 | reverse complement strand
AGGAGCCCATTTTAATCCTTCAAAGCTGGCCAGCTGTTTTCCTTCGATGCGCAAAGCATCGCCGGGCATCTTCGAACAGGCGAGTCAAAATGGAGTGATATATATGTAATATGTACATATTTATTCTAGTATACATATAACGCATATTTATTACTTATAATATCGCTCTCTCTCTCTCTCTATCTATATATTTACACATCTACATACAGGCTATCATTATATATCAATACCACATGTATATATATATATATATAAAATATACATACCGTAGTTCCCATCTGAATTGTTTTCCACGAGTTCGTGCGCCTGGATTTTGCCCCGACCTGAATGGCGCAGGATATTCAGACTGCCCTGGCCGCTTCTTCCTCTCTCGGTGTTGGTGGCGAAGAAGAAGCAGAGGATGAACTGAAGGCTTTGGGTGTAAAGTAATTTTCTTCGATATTTTCTCCTACTTTCCTCCTTTCCTACTTTCCTCCTTATTTTTCTCCCTATTTGCTTACCTTTTTCTTCCCTATTCCTCCATAATTTTCTTCCCATATTTTTCTTCCTATAGCTTCTCCTATTTTCTTCCCTGATTATCTTCTCGTTTGTTTGTATTTTCTTCCTCCACTGGGTGCGATGATGTGTTATGTGCCGTGGTTATCCACCAGGATATGGCAAGCATTATATTCATCGGATCAACGGTATACATATATGTATATATATATATATACATCTATGTATAGATTTACATGATATAGATACAGATATAGATACAGATATGGATACAGATGCAGATATAGATCTGAGTGATGCGGCGGACATCCCTACAAATGGAGGGTATGATCATCCCTGAAGATGGGTACTCGACGCCCAGTGTGGATCATTGCCTTTACTTGCTCAGTCTGATGGTGCAGGCTCTCTATGCAGAGCAAGCGCAAAAGGAAGCAGAAGAGGCACGGTTTGATGAGTCTCGTGTCAGTTGCAAATGGCATTAAGCACTTGCCTGCCAGTTGTTTCGGATTTCTGGTTAGTGTCTTACAAACACGATACTTTTCAAGTTATGATACTGTAGCTCTCTTTCCAACTATAACTATACTACACATTACTACACGATATGATCCTTTGTTCCCTACTTAGTTCCTAGTTCAGTGTGGGGAAATATGGGGCGCAGCACAGGCCATGGCCATTCTCGCTGGTGGCGGGGCTGCGCCAGCCCCCGTGGCCCCCACTCCTGCCGCACCAGCTGCAGCCAAAGCAGCTCCCGTGGCCTCATGAGTTCAGGCCGAGTGTTTTGCTGATGCACCTTGGGGTAAACTAAGTTTGACGATGTACAAACGTTAAAAAAACATACATATCAATACATCACAATAGGCTGGACAATAGACCTGCTGGGTTGTTGCAGTCTGTGACCAACAGATCTACTCGAGGCAGCGAAGCTCTGATCCTCTTGGCGCAGTGATTCGATGCAACCGTTTAACCGTTTAACCCTGTGCCCAGTTGCACAGGAGTTGTTTTGCCATGAACGATGCCATTTACAAATGATGAAGGTCTTTGATAATGGCACTTTCTGCAAGTCTCACCCAGTAGCTTCAGCCAAACAGTACACCGAGAATGATCAGCGTGAAACACTATTCCACTTGAGGAGAAGGCAGTGCACCTCAAATGCTGGCTGTTTTGATGGTGTTTGTTAGAAGATACTAAGACTATCCAAGATTGGGGATATGCATCACACGTTGCATTAGAACTGCCATGGAGTAGCCAGTGATGTTGTTGAGGGATAAGCTGGTTTGGCTGGAACGCTGAGCTTTAGCAGCGACTTCATCTCCTGGACAGCAGATGAAGCAGTGGAGATGACCGTGAAGATTTAAAAGATTTGCTGAGGGTGGTCACTAAAACAGATGGACACGGGTTTTCTTTCCAGCGTTGTAGGATTGTTATTGTCATTGCTGTGTGTTCTATGGACCACTATGTCACTGTTTGGTATGCTGTTGTGTTCTGCTTGGCAAGACACTTCCAAAGCTTCGGCTTGATGGCCAGCCTGTCAGGAGAAAGGCCTCGGACAGACCGTCAATTTGTTGGTACTACTTTTGCAGGAAGGCACGTGTCGAGCGCTTGGGATGGCTGCAAGTCACCGAGATTAGTCAATTCGTTCAAGAAGACAGGGGAGCTTCTCCGTGAATTGCCTCAGAGTCATCACGAGGAAGTTGTAAAGACTGCATGTCAATGTCGGTTGATCATTTGGTCTTCACCCGGGATTGAACTCTTCATATCCACTTTCTCAGGCTTTCTCAGGCTTTCTCAGGCTTTCTAGTTGCGACAGCCTGCGACAGCTATGACTCTGTTGGTTTGTTCTCCCTGGCCAGGACCGGAGGACCCCTTTGCAAGTGATGTCAATGCTGCTGTTTCAAACAGCGATAACATAGGTGAAACTTCAACAGCTGTTGTAGATGTCTAATCCAAGACTCAGATGCAGAGAAAAGGAGAATTGGTGAGAGTGTGGCATGCAGGATTTAGCTTATTACTGAAAGCCATCCAAACGTTTTCTGCTTGTCCTGAACTCCTTTCGAAGAAGATCTGCATCCGGCGTTCTTTTGTTTGCAATTCTTGCGGTTTGAGGCCTGGATTCTACACGCAGCAGCTGATTGCCAGAGTGCAAGAGGTAACTTTCTGCTCTTTGCGATTTACATCTCGTTTTCCTGACGCATTTTTTTGAAACATAGACGATAGATTCTTGCAACATGTGACAAGTTTGATGGACATTCCTTTGGTTTACAGACACAGACACACTGGTTTGCAGGCTGGCTTGCAAGCCTATGAAGTACGCACTGCCCAAGCCGTAGATCAGTATCAGTTGGATTGAGATGTGAAGACTCATCCCCTACAACATGACAACCGCCCAGGTTGATGCTTTGAATTCCCTTGCTTCCCAATTGGCTGAGCTGACTGCCAATGGAGTTTGTTTCTCAGTTGGATTCTTGGCACACCATGAAAGCTACGGATGGTATGCCTGGCCGAGTCTTATCCGCGAAGATCACTTGGAGTTTGCTGAGGCTAATGACCCAAGCCGAGTGGGCTTGATTATATCATGTGGCAGTTGGAATCTCAGACGGCCTTGAGGTGCTGTCCTGGAATGTTCCCTACAGTCCCTTCATGACTTTGCAAGGTAGAGAGATGGCCAGATGACCCCTGTGGTTCCCTGATTCACGTCACACTGTAGGCCCAGTTGAACTTACCGAACCGGTAGACCTGCGCGCGCAAGTGTGCAAAACGCCAGGGCCTGAAGTTGTTTCAAGATTCATGTGCAGCATGGATTTGTCCTTCAATGGTTTCTCATCATTTCCCCATTAAATGTATAGAAACTGACATTTCTTTGTGGAATCTTACTTTTTTGGACCTAACCCGAATATAACAGAGATCCGTCAGATTAGCTGGTAGGACTGCTGCCATGCTGCTATTCCCAGATGCGCGGGGACTCCTGAAGTTTGGAGGGGTTGGAGAGAGACAAGACCTGTGAATGATATCTGATCATAAATGATGATGCTAAGTGGTAGATACAGTGGATACCTGGCAAAGGCCAGTGGTTGGCATTTGCTACGGCATGCAGCTGCTTGCGCTGCTTTACGGCGGATCGTTGAAGGAGTCCCCGCCTTAGAACTGAGCCAGTCCTGGGTTGCTGATGGCTGCGCTACTTGGATCCACCACGTCTTCAATCCGAGGCAGCGAGACAGCGCCCACAAGGGAGTGTTGCTCAACAGCAGTTTTTTCAGCAAACACCACACTTTGACACGACAAAAAGACATCAAGAAGTCAAGGGCTTGCCATTGCAAACACGTTTCTGGGCCGTTCCTTTGGCTCAGGTGGGCAGAAATGAGGAAAACAGCGGGAGTGACATCTCGCTTGCCTGCCTGGCTCACTTCTCTTTGGCTTCGCGTGTCAAAACTTGTGTCAGTGAAAGTGTTCAGTGTTTGATCCCGCAGCCTTGGGCACAACACTTACATAACTTATGTTTCCAAGCTTGGTACATCTCAATGATCAGTCAAACAGATTCTGGGTTCAAAAGAGCTATGGGTGCGTCGCTGGGGCTGGACAATCATGAAGGAGGCTGGTGTCATAGCTGTCGCAGCACGTTGTTTCCTACAACGAGTCTGGTGTGAGTCACCACAGCAAACCAATGACAGGGTGCCTGGGCTCAGATCCCTGAAAATTGATAGGTGCTACTGTACGTTACCATAGAAAGCTCATGCTGATGCAGGGAACCGTGGTCAAACCCCGATGAAAGGTGACAAGCTAGCCACAGTCGCAGGAACATGGTGAAAGGTTTGATATCCTCAAACTTTTGCTGCTGATGACGAAGTCTTTTTATTTGCGAGGCCAGATCCCAAGACGCATTTGTTGAGGGTGGGGCGCATTTCCAGACATGAAGGTGCATCCTGGGATCTGGTGGAACGGAAGCGGAATATCGTGGAGAATTGATACAGCTTGAAGCATTTTGTACGAGATGGGCAATGGAATGAATTCACAGTAGCACATGAGAGTCAAATTCATTTGTCTGTCATGCCTAATTGCTTGCCGATACATCCGTTTTTCCTGTTCATGGATGTCATGGAACGAATTCACCTCGGCTTGTCGTGGCAGTGTATCCCTCCACTTTCGCAGCATCCATCTTTTGCCCAATTCCCAATGCTTCCTGTCAAAACATCGCCTGAACCATTCAAAAAGCTTCTGATAGTTGACCCTACGATGTGAGAGATTATTAAATGAATTTAAATGATCTTTGTTTCACTTCGAGACCCAGCCAGTTTCCATCTTGGTCTCAGCCAGACCTGAGCCCTTCGAGATCCTAGCCACAACGACAACTGGCAGCCAGGATCTCAGACAGGAGGTAGCAGAGGAGGTCTGTGGCCGGAAAGCACAGCACTCCAGCACTCCAATGACATCAATGACCAAGGTCCTGTAGTTTCTATATGTTTCCATTGATTTACATTGATTTCCATTGTATACTTGAATCTGCACCAGTGGCTGTTTTCCACCCAAGCAACTTTTTGATCGTGGGAGCAATGGCTCCCAAGGAAGTTGATGTAATCATCGCTGGTGCGGGTGCTGCTGGTTTAAATGCCGCCTCCATCCTTCGCAAGGCCGGCAAGAAGGTGGTCGTCCTGGAGTCACGTGACAGAGTTGGGGGTCGAGTCTACAGCGAACAGCTTCCCTCAGGAAGTCATGTAGAACTGGGTGCGCAATGGCAGGCAGAAACCGGTCATGATCGACTGGATCAGCTTGCAAAAACTTACGGATACAGAAAACTGGAGCACTACAAGGCAGGAAAAGCGGTTGTGTGGACAGGGGGGGTGAAGAAGCTTCACTCTCCAGGCAGCTTTGGTATTGGCTTTTTCTCTGGCCTGGACTTCATGATCAGAATGTGGAGGATGTCCAGTATCGTCAAGAAGATACCACTGAATGGCTTCACCCCAAGTCTTGATCACTATGACAATGAAAGCATTGGTCAGTATGTGGAGAAGCGTTCGTGGACCTCTGGTGCCATCACCTTTTTGTTGTCGCTGTTGAGTGGAGGGTTTTGCCGTGATCCAAAGGACATTTCAGTGTACGCTGCGGCGCAAACAATGAAGACGTTTGGTTCATTTGAGCAACAGGAGAAGGCAGAGACATTCTTCTTTGATCAAGGACTCCAGAATATCTTTGTGAAAATGGCCAAGGAATTGGAGCCTGACTTAGAGCTCAACACACGGGTGGTGTCAGTTGACACAGCTGGAGATAAGGTTGTGGTAAAATCCAGCAATGGCAAAATCTATGAAGGAAAAGAGTTGATTTTGGCGTTTCCCCCACAGCTTCTGGGGCGAATTCAATTCCAACCTTCTTTGCCCCAAAACTACAGCGACGTGGCCTCATCCATGGCCTTGGGACAGGTGGTCAAGATGATCGCTGTTTTTCCAACGCCCTGGTGGCGCAATCGGGGGCTGACAGGCTTTGTCTCCTCCTATGGAAAGAGTAATGATTTGGATATTTCTGAAGTGGCTGACCTGAGTCACTCGACAGGAAACGGTGTCTTGGCTTGCTTTGTTGTGGGACCCAGCGCGTTGGAGATTTGTGAGAAGCCTGTGGAAGAGCTGAAAAGGGGCTTTGTAGATTTCTTACAGGCTTCTTTTGGATCCCTTGACGAGGAAATCCAGTCATTTCATTATCACAACTGGATTAGTGATGAAGACTCTTTGGGTGGCTACTTGTCAACTCCTGGAATGGGTCAATGGAAAAAGTTGCCCAATGGTCTCTTCCCGAAAGCAGGACGAATTGGCTTTGCCGGGACGGAATATGCTCACCAATGGCGTGGCTACATCGAGGGAGCTTTGGAGTCTGGTGAACGTGCTGCCTACGCAGTGTTGGCTACCTTGGAAGGCACCAGCTCTGCAACTTAGGCTGCGAGGCTTGTGACAATACGAGTTCCTGGGTTGCGAAACAGCGGCTCTTCAAAGCCAGCACGCAAGATATTGCTGGAGAGTTTACCGGATGCAGGGCCAAAGGGCTCTGCTCCAAAACGGTGCTTTTACTCCACTACGCATGCTATGCGATGGTCCTCCAGAAAAACCTGCGTGTCAGCCGTCAGCAACTAGGCCAACAGTCTCAGGTAGGTCGTTCCAAAGCTTGCCAAGCAGATTGCATGTTTAAAAAGGATGGAACACCGGAAAACCGCTGTCCACCACCTGTGGTTCTGGTATGGAGTGCTCGAGCACAAGTTGTGCCGAGGGATCCAAGGCAGCTGGTGCTCGTCGGCTACAAGCGACAAACTCAGACAGGAATATATGTAGTCTGTTTGACGCGTGGAGCACCCACGTCGCGCGACCCCAACAAGAGCACATGTAAGACTGGGACTTGGATTCATTCATGTACTGACAAGAGGATGTGTTTGTATGTGTTTGTGTCAAAGTGTTTCTATCACACGCCTACCTCCTGTTGCTGAACTGCCGAGCTGAGGGCAAAGAGTTCAGGCTTCCTTCAAGGAAGTTTGAGCATCCTCGGATTGGTGGTGACGAATACTACAAACAGGCGCGCCGTGCGGCCAGTTGCGAGATTAGGACAAGGACAGGGCTGAGTTTGGCGCCTGGCCGTTTCAATCGAATCTACTTCCCAGCTGTTCAAGTCGTTTCCGACCCGTTGTCTCAAAAAAAACTTGTTTCACTCTATGATCATGACTCCCTGAGCTTCGGCGAGACGGCAATGACGGGAGAACAGGACTTTTGGCTCCAACTTGCAGAAAGTGATGGATACACTTTTCATCGGGATCTTCGCCACGCAGCAACTGCCTTGCGAGGAACCAGCAGAACCGTGGCACATGCCTTGCTGGCAACAGAGGCCATCTATCGTGAGACCTGCTGCTTCGGTGGCATCTTCATGAAGATGGCAGAGAAAGTGTGCGAGATCTGTGNGCCTTGCTGGCAACAGAGGCCATCTATCGTGAGACCTGCTGCTTCGGTGGCATCTTCATGAAGATGGCAGAGAAAGTGTGCGAGATCTGTGGATGGCCTCAGCCGCCAGTTCAACGGTGAATTTCTCCACGATCGAAGGATCTACTACTCGGCTTCCCGTGAGTACTGAGAGGCATGGAGGCTTTGGTAGGATTGATTTGAATCCGATTCAAATCAATCCTACCAAAGCTTCCATGCCTCTCAGTACTGAAGATATTTGAAGATAGATGCTAGCCTTTGAACCGCTTGAGTCCCACAATAGCGGCAGGGGCGAAGCACACAAAGCGCAATTCTCTTGAGACATCTTGCGGAACNTGAAGATAGATGCTAGCCTTTGAACCGCTTGATTCCCACACTAGCGGCAGGGGCGAAGCACACAAAGCGCCATTCTCTTGAGACATCTTGCGGAACTTTTGCCAGTGTAAAAAAACACATGACACTTGCATCCATGATTTTGTGTGTTGGTTTTTAAGCTCCCCATGGCTTAGTAGATCCAAGATCATGACCAAATGGAGCAGTTGAATCCCGGTNCATGATTTTGTGTGTTGGTTTTTAAGCTCCCCATGGCTTAGTAGATCCAAGATCATGACCAAATGGAGCAGTTGAATCCCGGTTCAATTTTGAATGCAACATGCCAAAAGTTGTGAAGCTTGGCCAGTCCTCTGCATCAGGAACTCAAGAAGACGCAGGATCGAGTATCTGAGCGAAAGCCTCACTTCGGATCCAGCAGAGTTCCTGATTTGGAGCCGTTGATGTGGGATCTAGGGCTTCATGTTCTCACATTGACTGTCTGACTATGTCTGACTTTTCATCCATCTATGATTCCCTGGCTAAATTGTTCAAGAACACCTGATGGGAAAAGGAGGAAAAAGAGGAGGACAAAACGGACAAAGCATTATTCATTTGCGCAGTCACCGCATCACATCATCAGGCTGCGTGGCAAGCTGGGTGTTGGTATGCCTGTGTTGAGAGCTCAGACTCACTCCTGTCTTTGAACTGGCAGGAGGCTGTGTTCAATCATTGTTCCTTTGTGTTCAATCAAGTTTGGGGTGGGACGCCTTCATAGGGAGATGGGCAAGTGGGGAGGTGGGCTAGCAATCTGGTTTCAAAGGGTCCTAAGCTTTTGCAGTTGGCCTCAGGAGCAGTGGCGAGAAACAGGCCTCCGATGCAAACATGAAGGGAACTCCTTGTCGCTTCTTACTTTCGACGCAGCAAAAGGACACTTCTGAGGGTACAGAGTACAGGGCGCTTGTATGTTCTGTGAACAAGTGATTTGAGAGGTTTGACCGGTAGATCCCCTGACGAACTTGAATAGACTTGGTCGCCACTCTAAGGACTTCGAACCAACTTCCAAAGAGTGCCTCACAACTGTAGCCATGAACTTGAATAAATTCGTTCGAAGGTGACAGTGGAGAGCCGGTTGAAGTACCTGGAGCAAGCTCTAGGCGACTCAGACGCGAAGCACCGAGAGGAGCCTATGAGATGAAATGGATTGAACTGGTCGAGCGTTTGTCTGAGGAAGGGTCCAGTCCGCATTTGACACGACTTTTGTTTCATTTTGGTCCAGTTGACTTGTTCGATCTCACTTCTTGTAGGGCGTAAATGATCTTTGAACAAGGACTCTCCAGCCCTCACAAAGTGCTTTTTGGGCCATAACTTGGCCAGGAGTTAAGCCACGCTCATGGAAAGTTAGAAGCCTTGCATGGAAGACTTGGACACCTTGAGGCACGAAATCCAACCAACAGATGCACCATTNCTTGGCCAGGAGTTAAGCCACGCTCATGGAAAGTTAGAAGCCTTGCATGGAAGACTTGGACACCTTGAGGCACGAAATCCAACCAACAGATGCACCATTTCAATCCATTTACCATTTAGATCCACTCAGCCATCCTTGTGCCTAAGATGTTTGTGCAGCCTACGACCAGCCTTTACAGCTTAATTTGTGACCANCCATTTCAATCCATTTACCATTTAGATCCACTCAGCCATCCTTGTGCCTAAGATGTTTGTGCAGCCTACGACCAGCCTTTACAGCTTAATTTGTGACCATGTTATGCCATGTTCCAATTGAACACAAGTGCTTGCTGACACCTTGCAGGTGAAGGGAGTCGAGCCAGCATGTTTCCGAGAGCTGAAAAAAATTGTGAACTTGCTGGTACTTGTAGTAGCGAGTGGGTGAAAGCTGGATATGTTGCTATGGAGCAATGCAAACTCGTTGTTTGATCAAACAGCTGCGAAACAAGCTTGGTATCCTTGAAGGCTTGGGCAGTTAATCGTCCTATTGCAATCTGTCAGGCCGCGTTGGATGAGCTGAAGTATCATCGTGAGAAACAAGGCCAGGGAATATGCCACTTGGTCCGACAAAATTCTAAGATAGAGGTCTGTGATTTGTCCCAAACAAGGCTCTTTGATCGGATTCATCTACTGAATTGCAGAGGTACTGCCCTGGAAGACCTCAAATCCTCACACGCGAAACTGAGCAGCGACAAGTCTGCGCTGAATTTGCATCATGCCACACTGAAGGACTCCAGCAATTGGAAGTCCGTGCAAGGTGGTTGTGAGCGCCCTTGAAGATTTCCTGCAATGTTGCTGGAAATGGCACGCTAGTAGGATCACCAACATGGAACCGCCGTTTAACGATTGCATGGATGCTGGAGCAGTCATTTTATGGCATTCACTGGGAGGAGCGTGTGAACTATCTTGAGAGCATGATGGGCGACTCTGCCGATCATCACCGGAAGGCATTCTGCAGTGGCACAGTTGTCACAGGTAACAAACTGAACAGCCTGCCACAGAAAGACATTCACTCAAACATGATTGTGATGGATTTCCATCATCAAACATGATATTCAAGGATGATCTGGATCATTGAAGCTGAGGCTGTCAACTTAGGACATTTCATTCAGCAAACCTCCAGGCCCTTGAGGAGCACAAGGCCAACCACGCCAAATTATCCAATGAGCTACGCGCCCGCGAGGTTTGCTGGCTGTGTCTCTGTGACTTTNCAGGCCCTTGAGGAGCACAAGGCCAACCACGCCAAATTATCCAATGAGCTACGCGCCCGCGAGGTTTGCTGGCTGTGTCTCTGTGACTTTCGGTGCCTGAGCCGGTGTTCTGCTCACTTGTTGAGCGCATACTGTAAGAGTATTAAGTTTGTGTCACAAGACTATAAAGTTTGTGTCACTCCCAAAGCGGCCTTCTATCCTTCCTCGTGGCTGCCTGTACCACAGGCAAGTCATGCAACTCTTGCGGATCGCATGAGTTACATTGAGCAGCAGATGGGGGACTCGCTCGAAAAGCAGGCCAAGGCTGGCCAGAAGCGTCGGGTATGATTGAGCTAAGTTGAGAGAAGGCAGCAAAGCTGCCTCAGAGGAACTAATTCACTGCAAACTATAGGATGACAAACAAGAGTGTGTGAAATCCAGCTATCTGGCACGCCAAATCCAGTGTTCGGACAAGTACGATCCTGCGCGGAAGAAATTGCGGCTTCAACCCAGCCCTTGTTGCAAGTCCATGATAGCTGCATGGCTCGTGCTACAAACAGGACCTGGCTGCTGCTGTGGCCAAAATGGATGCAATGTCAGGGCACCTGCTTTTCTGGGTCGGTCTGGTGGTTGGACGAGAATAGAAAAGAAGATGAAGAAGCCATGCCAGGAATCGACATTACATTAAGATTATAGATTGGATTCATTTGTATTCGCCGTGATGCAAAATTGTCATTGACCTTGGAATAAATGGATCAAACTTGTGGATGGATGAATCGATGTATCAACGATTGGACAACGGCAGAAGGAGAATTGAGAAGCAGGTCATTATTTGTTGTACCAGCAGGCCCTTCAAAACTTCTTGATGAATGTGAATTCATTGTAACTTTTGGCTATATGATTAAATTATATGATGCTATACTGGGCTATTTGGCCATTTTGCTATTTTGTTACATTTTCATCATTGGATAATTCGAGAATATTCGAGCATATGAGCAAATTGTGTAGTCCAAACCAACTGGGCCTGTCCTGCGTGAAGTTGAGGCACGGGCGAGCATCTGAAGAGCGAGTGGCCCGCGAGGCCATGGCGGCCATGATGTGCTGATGGGTCAGTTTGGGATCTACCTCTGCAACATGTGGCACTACAGTCACGAAAGTGACTGTAAATCTGACTATGTATATATATATATAATTATATAATCATATATATATATATACATGCATACTATACATAAATCTGTATTGATTAGCAATGAGCTACTCAGCCCTGAAGAGTCTTGACAGTCTTGACTTGTTTGCTGGCAAGGCCCATGTCGCATCTCTGGAAACCCTGAAGAAAGCTCACGGCAGCCTTGCAAGCTGGGATGCCAAGAACCAAAGTCTTGGCTTTGCAGCCCATCTATGGCGCAGACAAATAGGTCTGTATTGAATGGCTAATAGATGCTATGGCATTCTGAGGAAGATGATAAGACGAGGATGAGAACGGTTGCAGGACATTTTTGGTGATGTTTATTGGATTGACGACTATGCGCTCTTGGAGAAAAGAAGCAAACAAAACAAATGGCAACAAAACATATCGGGTGGGGAGTGAAAATGATAGCTGTCAGACACACCCCAAAGCCTGGTATAAACTAAGCTTTCAAAGCGTGGATCTCATTCAAAAGCGCAAACAGAACTGCTGCAGTGTTTCTATACACAGACGCAGATTGCTAGTTCGCAGACATGATTGGTTGATGTTGGTTGAGAGGGCGGTGCCGGCTCAGTGGCTCAAAATTTGCGTCCTATCCCGACGCCACCTTGCACGTTTGACGAGAACAGATCTTTCTACAGCAGCTAGGCGCGGCAATTGAAGATGGTGATTCAAGTTTGCTTCTCGCTTGGTCAAGTTGCCCTATGCACTGGCTGGAGCGGTAGCGTGCGGTAGCATTTTAAGCATTTCGGCCAAGTTGGATCTCTGACAGGTGAGAAGCACTTATAGCAGCTGGATATGGGATGTGCAGCTGGTTCCAGCAAGCCAGAAGTTCAGGTCACAAAGGTGGGGGAGCCAAAAGGTAACTGGAGGTCACAGAGAAAACTGAAAGACTCTTGCTTCCTTACTCTCTAACTTTGATGTTCAGCAACCACACTGCATTCGTGGGGTTGTTGGCTGCGCGGTCTCATGCAGTTTCTATACAGTTTGCCTATACAATTCTTGTTTTCGCAAGGCATGTGGATGCGAGTGGCTTGAGTTTGATTGGTGCCAGGTCAATTTATGTACCCCGGTAGTGAGATTTCGTGACTCTGTCGAGACAGATGATGGCGACTGGATGCCGGAATCTGGACCAGTGTTCAGAAAAACAACAGGCCGGGATTTGAAATGGTAGCTCGGCGCATTTTGAACTGGCCATGGGCCAAAGCAGTTGCATTGGGGCAGCACTTGCTTCAGATGTTTTGAAGATTTCCTGGTTTGGAATTTCAATGGCTGCGGGAATCGCACTTGGCAGGTGATGTTAGAATGGGACATCTTTTTTGTGACGGATGGTCGTTCCTTTGAACCTAGGAGAAATTCAGAGGCCAGTGATGCTCAAAATCTATCAGTGTTGTCGCTTCCTGCTGGACGACACTCCTTGAAGGCAGAGATTTTCTCAGCGATACGTTTCTTCGTTTGTTTCAAATGCGCTTGAGTGCCTAGCAGGATGTCATGTGTTTCTCTAGAAAAGGGATGTGTCCCAGAAGATTGGCAATGTTTGCAAGAATCACACCAATCAATGGGAGGTATTTCCAGAGGATTTGCTGCACTCTTTATTCCAACATGTCAGGCCCTTGCCCTGTGTTCAAACGTGGTGTTGGTTCCTCCGCACGTGGCGTTTGCCATGGAACCTTGGCGTTTGTCGATGCGTCGACCGTTCGCGAAGAAACCTGGGTGTGGGTCCTGAGGACTGGGAAGTGGGAAAACCACATGGACAGATACAGCTGCCTACAAACTTCAATGGCATTGTGCCAATTGCACCTTGGTTTCATAAAGTTTCAAAGGTTTGAGTCTTGACATTTCTTCCCTTGCTTCATGCATCGCTGACCTTAGACGACTTTCGAGTCTCTGCTTTCAAAGATGTGGGACTTGCAAGGCGCCAGCGACTCCAGAATTCTTCAGCTACTACGGTGCCATTTTGACCTCGCAATGTACCGAGATGGTGACACTGAAGGAACGTGCTGCACAAAAAATATAAAGACCGTAAACACCCGATAAATGTCACACTTATCATGGTCCTAGCAGCCTAGCATGTTTTTTTTGCTCAATTACTCAATCACTCATTGGTCACAAACACCTCTGTGAAGGCTGAGCACGAACTCATTGAGTTCGAATATTCAGCAAATTACAAGGACTGCGCGTGTTTTGTGGAACACCATGGTCGCTTTGGATGGATGACTTGCCGTAGGAGAAGTGGGTCCTGAATCCAGAGCATGGCCCTGGTGCACTTGGCCTTGAAAGGCATGAGTTTGCTCATTTGGAGTTCCTTTGACTGATTTGATCCACTTGAGTTTGTTGCTCTTTGCAAAGATCAGAGGACAGGTGTTTGGTGTATCTGCAGATAATCTCGAGCTACAGGTGCTTGGTTGGAACTGCACCCCGGGCAAGAGCTAATGTGTCTATGTCATGTCTGGGGTCTTCACCACATAGCTGGCAAAGGTTGGGTACTTATGGTTTGCTTTGACGCATGAAATTCATTGAATCCCAGGTGCCCATTGGATGAGGACAGTGGTATTCTGCTGTTAGCAAAGCTCGAAGGGAAGGACTCGGCCTGCCCTCTGTGCTGCTCTTGCCCCAGCCTTGCAGAAACTGTCCAGTGATATTATGTTGACTCCTGAACCAAAGGGTCTGGAGACAGGAGTTGCAAATGACTGGCTTCAGAATTCCAGCATATCACACAATCTATTTGGCCTTCAGCTCAGTTGCACCCTTTTTCGTGCAGGGACAGCTGCTTCCGACATTTTGTCCTCCTGTTCCTTCATGCAGTTTCCAAATAGAAAATCAAGAGATTGTCCCCTTCAAAGAGCCGATTTTGGTCGAAACCTTGATTCACCGGCTTCCAAAAAGTCGAGCAGCAGTCTGTGCCTCCTTCTGAGGCTCCGAAGGTCATCCATTCCAACGATCATCTTCGAAACCGATGGAGGACGATGCTAACTTCGTTCACGGAAGAGGAGATAGAACAAGGGTTCAAGTCCTAGCAGGTCCATTTGCACCGAGGCACCACTCTTGAGACACTATGAGACACCCTAGGTATATACCATTTTTTGTGATGCCATTTCTTCATATTTGTTTGAGGTTGGATGCTATCGATCACGTGCTTCTCAAAAAGAAGCAAGCAGATGATACACTTGTGCCAGCAGAGCTTAAGCAAAGTATTGGACTATTTTGTTTCTTTGGGGGCTTCCTTTTGTTTCAAAGTGTTCAGAAAAGTTGATTCTCACTTTTTTTGATGCGGGAATTGTTGATTTTTCAAACCGAGGATTTGTCGTTTCTGGATGCACATGTCATGGCGGAATATGGGGCCAGAGCCTCTTGTGTCTTTCAGAAGGCGTCCATCTCGACCAAAAAGGCTGCTTGGAGCAAATCGTTTGAGTGTCCTTGGGCTTCAGAGAAACGATAATACCAATAATTAATTCTGACATGTACAAAAGAGAAGACTTCAACAGAATCCAAGTATGACATAGTATCACGTGCATTACTATATTAGATACTGCTACTGTATGCTACTGTATTAGATACATATGTAGCTGATGTAGCTGACAGAGATTTCTCCTGGCCTAGGATGTTTTGTTCGGAGTCATTCCCTACCCTCCAAGGCTGAGATGTTGAGCTCCGTGGAAGAGGAGGCGGACTGGGCTGTTGGTTGATGATTGGGCCGATCGGGCCGATTGGGCCTGGGGTTGTAGCCTTGTGTACAGCCCATCATTTCCTCCATGTTCTTATAGTATGCGAAGTATAGGAAGTACAGGAAGCATAGGAAGTATAGGAAGTGAAGATGATGAAGATCTGGATTGTCAATGGTTGTCAGTAGTTATCAAGGGTTACCATGGGATTGTATCAATTTGTAATGCCAGTATTTGCAACACTTGTCACCAACCTGAAATCATTGGCTGGAAAGTTGGATTGGATCAGGCGCAAAGACGACTCTCTGTTGATTCCCTGGAATCGACAGAACGAAGAAAATTAGACTGCTGCATGGATGCACTATCATAGCAAGCGATGCTTCCTATGCCCACCTATCCTGTAGAGCTTCAGTTGAGTGGCCTCCAAACCTTCCTTGTGTGTATCGATCCTAGGTGCACCTGTTGAGAACCTGTTCTTCCCAAATGTTGTGCCAACAACGTATCCGCCTTAGCTTCCAAAACATCGGTGGGGTGGCCCTGGATGGCCAGCTAAACGACGCCACAGGATGTGAGATTGTCAGAAATTCTGGATCAAAGTGTTGCCCGTGTTGCTCTCTTACCTTTGCACAGCCATCCATTGTAGGGGACAGGATTTTCATTCCACCCGACCTGAGACATGCCACCGCGCTGATGATGGATCCGCCAACTGTCCTGACTCCACTGAAGCCGCGGCGCAAGAGCATGGAGGACATGCAGCTCGGCCCCAAATGCCTTCCGCCTCTCGATGTCTGAAGATGTCTGATGTCTGAAACTTGATGTCACTTGATGTGCCTGGGCCGAATGGGGCCGAGATTGGTTTTATTCTTGTTTCGTAGTGCTGGTAACTGCTAGTATTGGCCACCCTTTTGCACCGATTCAAGGCTTGGCGATGCGGCATATAAAGAAGTTCTTAGCAAGCTGGGGCATCGCGCCAGTCAACCGGCTGTCCATAGAACATCGAGGACTCAGTTGAAAACTGTTGAAAACGCAAGAAAACCACTTCAGCCTGACGACCATGCCTGTTGCAGGGTCTTGTGTTTCTGAACCCATTAGCTTGATGGACCAGGACGTGAAGCCTTGTTGCCGAAGTTACCCTCTTGGAGTGAGGTATATGAGTTAGCTGCATGTGGAAAGGCATGTGATCCAAAGACCTGCCTTCACGAAGCTTGCGAACATCCTTCTCTCTCGCATTTTCGTGCTTAGACGACAGAGCCATGCTCACAGGAGATGAACAACATAGCCACGGCCCATAGCAGAGAGACACGCAACGTATCCCAGAATTTCCCGGAATGTCTCTTGAATTTCATACCTGGGGAACTTTATCTTATGCCCAACTATCCAATTCCCATAATGCACTTAAAAAGACTGTGAGATGTTTATTTCAAACCTCTTGACCGAACTCATGCCGTGAGTCAGGGCCATCTCTCGTAGCACATGTGGACGGCGAGGGCCTGTGCACTGTGCTGTCTCCAAAGGAGCGGGCGCAGCGTTGGTCTTGGCCAAAGCGCCTGATCAGTGGTATAGATGGTATAGACGCTATAGACATCAAACATGGGAGATTTTCACCATTGTTAAACCAATTTTTGAAAAGTGGACTCAAGTAGCAAGGATGATTTCTTTTTGGCCAGCAAGCTGGTGGCTTTTATTGGATTCTACTCTCGCGGATCAGGTGACTTTGGACAACTTTTCCCCGGGCCACGCCCCTCTTTTTGGCCCAGTCTTGAGTCAGAGCTTGACACCTTGCTGCTGAAGAATGCTGTAGAACCATGGAGATCTGAAGCTTTGAGCCTCCAGGTCTCATGGTCTTTGATTTGAGACTTTCAGATAGTGAATTCGCAACTAAGACATCCGACAGGATGTCTTGAGCGAAGTCTTCAACTGCTTTTCCAATTTAAGTTTGTAGATATCGTCGTGATGCTTTGGAGCCACTCATTGAGGACCACAGGATCGGTCCCGTTTCTCGTGTCAGGAAGAGTTCGCACCAAGTCAGTACTCTGACGACAACTTGCCAGCCTCGCAACCGAGATTACCAGGCTTTGGCAAAGGTTGCTCCAAGCAACTGCAAAATGTTTGAATCATTGCAGACGTGGAACCCCGCGTGAATCATTTGCGCGGATGAAAACACCTTGAAGTACTGCAAGTCGGTTCTTTTCAAGCCTTAGAGGTTGTGGACCAAATGGGAGAGCCATGGGATAATTGTTCAAACCGATTCCAAGCCCTTTGAATTGAAGATTAGCCTGAAGGAGATCCAGCAAACTACACCTGCACTTGAGAGGCCGACAAAGATTTTGAGACTCTCTCAAATTTCAAAGTATGACAGTTGCTTCCTGCCAAATATCTTCAGATTTGGGCAACCTTGGCAACATTAGTCCGGTCAGGACAGGGAGTTTCTGCCAAATTCCAGATGATGGCCAAGCTGCTCTTGCCAGAGCTTGCTGGCAAAGGAGCGGCACATAGATTGGGCACTTTGGGAAGCGAAATCGGACTCAAAATGGCAGGAGACAGTCAACATGTCATTCATTTCATTTTCATCCAGGATTGTCAGCTCTGCCAGGTCCAAAGCAAACCTACAGCCTGCAACAACTCCTCGCGAAGAAAACACGTTGCTGGTTTCTCCTGACTGGCTGTGGCAAGGATGAATCTAAGATTTCAACGTGACTGCGGATCCCCAAGCTAAGCTTAGCTGCTCAATATAATATCCCTTAGTCAGTTTCTGGCCTAAGCAATTCCAAAAAGACAATTACATGCATGGCCCATTCTCATTTGCTGGTCAGGGCTGAGCCCAGGTTCCCAACAGTTGTCAAACAGCCAGGCTTCATGGAATGCCGCCGCGATTTTCCCAGAAAGTCGGGATCCTGGAAATCAGCCCCTGGAGACAAACAAGGATATCATCTGGGGCTTCTATGTCAGATTTCGGCAGCGGTTAAAAGAGATTGGGACCTTCAGTGATTCATGGACGCTGGTACCAGCTCTGATTGGTTCTCAGGCCTCCAACTACATTTTCGTGGAGCAGATGCCACATCACTTCACAGTGCTTGCGCCTGAGTCGCCTGTGTTCTGACTAAGATGGGCAGAGTTTGACCAAGTTCTGTAGTTCCATCGCCCCCATATAAAAATTGTTAGACATACATCCCCATTCCATGATCTAAAACTCCCAAAGATGTGATTTCATTCTTTACATGACCATGGTTTCTGGGGGGTGTTTGAGGGCCCGGGAAAAGGGATTTTTGAAGCAGTTGAACCGGCTGCCTGAGGACGGCTGTAGATTCTGCCAATCGCGTTCGCAGCTCAGCGGTGTAAAACACTGCTGTGTTTGGAAATTTCCGAGCTTCGTGGTTTCTGAGATCATGGCCATGGAGCACGTGCGGGACCATGTCTATGGCATCCAGTGGCATCCAGAGGCAGTGTCGGCAATACTATGCACCCGGGTCATCATTTGATATTGTTTTACCAGTAGTACCGCACAAGGCGGTGGCGGAAGTTTCAAAAATGGCAAACCTATAGGAGCGGTTCGTTGTTGTGAGTCATGGATGGCAGAGCAGATCCNGATGGATCAAAAGGTGGTTGGAGCGTCGGCCTATCTATCTGTCTATCTATCTGCCTGCCTAACTAACTGACTAACTGACTGACTGACTGACTAACTGACTAACTGACTAACTGACTAACTGGCTAACTGACTAACTGACTAACTGACTAACTGACTAACTGACTAACTGACTAACCGACTAACTGACTAACTGACTAACCGACTAACTGACTAACTGACTAACTGACTAACTGACTAACTGACTAACTGACTAACTGATTAACTGACTAACTAACTAACTAACGAACGAACGAACTAACTAACTAACTAACTGACGAACTGACTAACTGAGTAATTGACTAGCTAACTAACAAACTAGCTGACTAACAAACTAACTAACTGACTAACTGACTAACTGAGTAACTGACTAACTGACTGACTAACTAACTAACTGACAAAGTAACTAACTAAGTTGTTAAGTTGTTAAGTTGTTAAGTGGTTAAGTGGTTAAGTTGTTAAGTTGTTCAATTGTTAAGTTGTTAAGTCGTTAAGTTGTTAGTTCAGTTAGTTAACTGACATCTGAAAATTTGCGTAAAACCCTCAGTTTTTGACACTTTTGACTTCCAAATGTGCTTGGCGCCACAACGGCGTGCACTTTTTCGACATCGGATGGCCATCGAATCGTCAAAAANCGAATCGTCAAAAAGTGGTCCGAGACCCTCACGTTTTTACGATTTTCACTTCCAAATGTGCTTCGCGCCACAACGCCGTGCACTTTTTCGACATCTCAAGTTCCAAAAGTGCTCCGAGGCTGACAGTTTTTAACACTTTTCACTTCCAAATGTGCTTCGCGCCACAGCGCCGTGCACTTTTTCCACATCTCAACTTCCANGTTGTCCGGCCGTGACAGTTTTTAACACTTTTTACTTCCAAATGTGCTTCGCGCCACAGCGCCGTGCACTTTTTCGACAGCTCAACTTCCAAAAGTGCTCCGATCCGAAGGTGACAGTTTTTGACACTTTTTACTTCCACATGTGCTTGGCGCCACAGCGCCGTGCACTTTTTGCACATCTGAACTTCCAAGAGTGGTCCGAAGCTGAGGTGTTGTAACACTTTTTACTTCCAAATGTGTTTCGCGCCACAACGGCGTGCAATTTTTGATCTCTCATCTGCCGAGATGTCTCCGCACCCGCCGCTTCAGCGAGCCTACTTCTCGACCCTCCGGAGCCACNNNNCTTCTCTTCTGACTCTCTTCATCTTCTGACTTTCTTCATGGCTGTGCTTTTCCATCTGTCCATATTGTCGGAAGGTTTAGCTTCTAAACTTCCTTCGATGATGTTTATGCAAGGAAGGAATTCAAGTAGCAAAGCGATAAAGCAGACAACATTGGTGCTTTATGCCTTTACCTTGCCTGACACTTCGATCTTTCGTTCTTTCTTTCTCTCGCTCTGACTCTCTCTCTCTCTCTCTCTCGCTCTCTCTCTCTCTCTCTCTCTCTCTCCCTCCGTGTCTATTTTCTGACAGAAAAAAAGGAATCTTGGCTTGACCTGGTGTGGAAAGAGATGCCGAAGTGCTTCCTCCGCATGGAAGGATATAGGCTCAGAGGAAGAACAATAAGAAATACCCGCAACGTCACTTTTGCCGAGAAAAGCATAGACAGGGTACATACAGACAACGCAACAACACTATCAACAGAGTTTATATTGGATATACCTGAACTTTTCTAGCAAGTATGCAAGGTGTCAAAACATGCATTGATTGTGACCTAGTCATTCCCTTGTCATGGCTTTGCCGGAGGAGCGCTGTGTTCCTGTGTCGTTGGTGTGGTTGAAAGATGTTGATAGCTTGCCATATCACGAAAGCTAGTTGTAGCTAGCTGGAGTTTATTCTTGCTTCAGCAAGGGGAGGGGCAGGCCTGAGTCTGACACACTGACTTTTCACTAGAACCCCCCCCCTCCCCGCCCCAAGCTCCCCGGGCATTTTGAAGCGGTGTTGGAAGCAGATGGTCACGGGCTCAAATTCTGCCAGGGGCGTTCTGAGGTCCCTCTTTAACTCTCTAGCTCAGGTTTTGTTTATGCGCTCTCCCGTTGACGCCAGCCACACATATACCAGCAATGTGCAAAGGACTTGGAGGGGTCGTAGCGCAAAACCCACTTGACCCCTGTCAAATCTTGTCAAACCATGTTCAGCTTTGAGTTCAAATTTGAGCCGCGCACACAAATATACTTCTTCGTGGGGCCCAAAGTTGAAGATTTTTAGTTTAATCCAAAAGCTCTTTGAAGGCCTTCTTTATAGACCCCATACGGTGGCATACGTGTATGTCCTGCATTTGTTACTGCATTTTCTTTTTAGCTGTTCAACATGTCGCCTTACATGTGGACACTTTTTTCATCTTTTTTCCTTACCATTTGTGCTTGCATTTTTCTACATATGTGTTTGCATTTCTTAACATATGTCACATCATATGTCTTTGCATTTACAATTACTTGCTCGACATTTGTGCTTACACATACGTGTACGTGCTCGACAGATGTGCTTATATTGGACCGCAACTTTGCGCAACACATATAATTTGTGCCATGACAAATGCAAACACATGCATGAAGACATGCATCAACAAATGCAAATATATGCAACAACAAATGCATAAAATCTTATTTGTGAAAATAAGATCCTATTTTATGATTATATCACTATACAAAAGAAAATTCTATTTTCACAAAATAAGATCTTAGACATTTGTTGCTGCATTTAATTACACATATACTTACATGTACTTGCATACATTACATATATGCTTACATTTGTTCCGCATTTACGGTTTGTGTCGTACATATGCAAACATACATACATAAAGAACAAATGTAAACAAATGCCACAACAATTGCAGCCACATGCCACAACAAATGCAATTATATCAATGCCACAACAAATGCAAACAAATGCCACAACAATTGCAGCCACATGCCACAACAAATGCAATTATATCAATGCCACAACAAATGCAAACAAATGCCACAACAAATGCAAACACATGCAATCAAATGCCACAACAAATGCAAACAATGGACACATCAAACCCAAACAAATGCAGAATTTTGCGTCAACAAATGCATCAAACATATGTAAAACTAATCAAAATCGAACGCTGCAACATATGTATGTCTTATTGTGGGGGTCCAGACCCCTACAGGGTAATGCTTTTGGATAAAGTTCAAATATGTTCTTCGCACATCTTATCAACAGTATTCGATTTTGAGCCCCACAAAAAAATATAACTTTTGGTGGGGCCCAAGCTTGACGATTAGATAGGTTTTTCGGAAATCTCGCCAAAGGTATTCAAATTTGAGCCCCCCTAAAATTTGTAATTTTTAGGGGGGCCCAAGGCCCAAAGTTGAAGATTAAATACGGTTTTTGCATATCTTGCCCACAGTATTCAAATTTGAGCCCCACAAGAATTGTAAGTGTTGGTGGGCCCAAAGTTGAAGGTTAAATATGCTCTTTGCAAATCTTGTCAAAAGTATTCCACTTGCAGCCCCACAAAACACTGCTGTTCCGCGTGCAAAACTCCAGGACAACAGTTGCTCTAGACATCTCTAGACTCTAGACACTCTGTCTTCAGAATGTCAAAATCGCTAATCTCATCATGGTTCCAAGCTCATATGAACCTTAGCTTTCGTTCACCCCCCCTGGGCCTCAAGTTATGCCAAGTCCACAACAGGAAATGGATGTGTGATACTGTGTCGAACAGGGCCAGCCGAAAGTGTAGACGGTAAAGTGAAATCAGAGATACTACACTGAGAGGTCAAAGACTCTGGCCCACCTTGAATTCTGACATGTACCGCCATGATGAAGAAGTTTGCATCGGCAGAAGATGAGTTCTTGGGACGCTTAGTGTGACAAAGCAATCAAAACTGCCCAGAGTGCCCAGATTGAGTGCAGCTCATGTTGTCATGTATATATGTATACTGTATATGGCTGCAGCTCAAAATGTAAGGTCCCGATCCGCACCCCGGACCCACAGGCGATCCATACCCCCGATCAACACCCCCAACCCATACCCTCGATCCATACCCTTTTGAAGAGATTGAATTCAGTTGGGACCATTTGTGTAACTCCTTCGTTCCATACGTTCGGATCACCGCGTACCGATCCATACCCGTTTCTTGAGCCATAGCCGTATATATAGTCGCGATGTATAGAGATACCCCCAAACTTTCTCAGGCACCCAGTATACCTACCAGTAAGAAAGGCGTGGGAAGTGACTTGTTTGACACTTTGTGGGGTGAGCTATCCCCTTTGACCTTCAGCAAGCTGAATCTACCGAGGAAGAGCGATTTGTTGTAAATGCTTGTTTGAAATACTCGTATTTTGAAATCACATCTCATCAGTCTGGGGTGCCCATGAGGGATATGCCATCTGCAGGAGATCCGTATCTATCAGAGCGATTCGTCAGATGTCCAAGCGGAAACCCCTGTGAGTGCCCTGTCGGACGTACATCAACAGGGCCTTCGTGCCGTCTCTCTGTACAAGGTGCTGAGCAGAGGAGGAGCGTTGGCAGGTCCCAGGCTTCGAAAGGAAGATCACAGCTGTTCTCAGGAGTTGGCCATTCTGACATTCGAGTTTTTCATCAGTCACAACTGGCAAGTTGATAGGTGGCGCAAGTTTCTCACATTGGTTCCTTGCCTGCAAATGCTGCAATTTTGTGTTTGGGTGGGGCCAAAAAAAATCAAACTTTGTATTCTGAAGGGTTTGGGTGTTGCAGATCTTGCGATTTGTTGTGGCTTGGGACCAGGCAATACATTTCAACATGTACAAAGCCCTGGCGAGCTGTGCCATTGTCGGGCTGATTTGCGCTGGCCTCGTCATAGCTGGCGTTCTGCCCATCTTCAAGATAGAAGCAGAGATAGGAGGTGACATGGTTACATCGTACATCAGCATTTGGTGTACCATGGGCAGTCTCGTGGCATTGCTACTGTCCCTGACATTGTCTCATGATCTTCTTCTGTGTCTTGGCCGTCAAGGTCCTGATGTGTTCCTCGACAAAGTTTGTGTAGACCAATTCAACGATCAGAAGAAGTGGGAAGGCATTCACGCCCTGACATCCTACATTTGGCATGCAGATGAGCTTGTTGTGGTTCTTTCGGAGATGTACTTGGACAGGATTTGGACAGTCTTTGAGCTCATATCTTTTCTTATCCTGAAGCCTTCTGGAAAGATAAGTGTGCTCCCTGTGGAGCTTGCAACTTTCGTCATTGTCTCAGCATGCTGCCAAAGCTTTCGCATCCTTGGCGAGCTGGCAAACTCTTACTTTGCTCCAGTAGCTCATGCTGAAAACAGGACAATCGTCTCTCGAACTCGCTGAGTGGGTGATTTTCTCATTTCCCCATTGGTCAATCCCAAAAGATCCAAACCAAAAATGCGCAATCCGATTCATTTTTTTTGCATCTTCAGCAAATCAAGGTTTGGATTGTTGGAGGCAGCCTCTTTTTACTGTTTTGCACGGCTCTGATTGTGCCCATGCGTCGCTGGGGCCGTGTGCGGTCGCAACTCTCGAAGCAAATGGACACCTTCACCTTTGCGTCATCTAGTTGCCAGCATCAAGCTGACCGAGAAGAAATTTTGAGTGCTCTTGTCACCTTGGCAATTGACCATAAGATTGTATCGGAGTTTGCAACTACTGAAGAGGTCTGCGAGGTTTTGGAAACGAGAGCGAGAGAAGTTATCCCGCAGAGCATGCACGATGCGATTTCCTTTGGTGGTCTTCCAGCTCGAATCCTTGGCTGTTCTGATTTCATTGTACAACATGTTACACTGCCGTTACATTCATGTTTATATTTGCATCATTTTGCATCCTTTCTTACATTTTCTTATGCAAACTATTTGCTTTACTTTGGAGTTTGGAATTCCAGACTTTGCTGAGAACTGACTGTTCAAATTCAAGGAAGTCTGTTGATCATCTTCATGCCGCTCATTGCCAGCGAACTTGATCCCATCGCAGCAGAGCTTTCAGTAGGTGATATGGATTTAGACCAGGTGCTGTTTCACCTCCTTGAATCGCTTCTGGTTGCTTTCTCATATCCTTGGTTCGTTGCTTTGATTGGCTGCATGACATGCTTTCCACCGCGGAAATGTTGGTTTGAAGCTCTGATTCTAATTCTCGGTGGACTCTTGCTGGGCGGATACCTTTTCGCTGGGCGTGTGATTCGGAATCTGCATGAGATGTTTCAACCATCTGCGGCCTACCTCGCTGTGGTGTCCGTGCTACTCGCAGTTGAAGTGGTCTTCTTTTGCTTCATTTTTTGGCCGGCTTGTATTGAAAGACTGTTCTACAAAGGTCCACCACGCAGCCAAGATGCGAGCCACCAGATTTCCAAAAAGCCAAAAAGTAAACGAGAGCTCCGATAGATGTTCGAAGATAGCTCTGATAGCTTCGAAGTCTTCAAAATCCTCCGCCAGACTGTTCTGAGATGTTCTGAGACTCTTGGTACGTTCTGCATGTTTCAAGTGCCTTGTCCCAAGTGGGAGGTTTCCTGCCTTAAGGGCAAGGAATTTCCTTTGGCACATAGATTCTGAATTGATCCTTGTACAGAGAAGTCGTCGTGCAAAGATCCCATCCTTGGAATCAAGAGATGGGTTGCATGTATGACTTCCGAAGGACTTGATATCATTGATAGCTATGCAGGTCCTTGTCATCCTAGATGAACTTCCACATTTGAAGCAACTTTGTTTTGTTTTTTTTGGGCTGGGAACGAGTGACATTCAGCCAGAATAGTGACACTCGCCAAGCCATTTTTGACTGTACGACGAGTGAAAATGAGGGAGAGAGAACAATCCATGCTGCTGTTTTGCATTGTTGCAGCCCTTTGCTGGCTGTTCCTGAATACATCACATTCAGTCTAACTTTTTGTTGGTTGGTTCTGAGATTCCTCCGTGATTCAGTGGAATGTTGGTAAAGACCTGTGTGATCTTGCCCTTGTAAAAAGGTCATTGGCGACCAAGTGGGCCGAAGCTTGGTGGATCGCATTTTCAGTTTGGTTGGTCGAAAGCTTGGATGATGAGTTTCCGCTGAAGGGATTTGGCTAGACAACTCATGATAAGAGGAATCAACTCTCTCTCCCTCTCTCTCTCTGCCTATTTTGCATAGTGCAGAATATGTACGTAATTGATCGTAATTGTACATATCAGATGATATTCTGATATTATACAAATCAAAAATCAAGAAGTAGGTGAATAGACTAAATATCACATACATAACAAATGACACATAAATAACAATAACACATAAATAACAACTGAATAAGTAAACAAACAGACAAAATACAACAAATGACATAACATACGATATCCTAAGCTCCTGCTGAGTGTTTTAAGGTCAGCCTCGTGGCTGCTCCGAAGGTGAACTGCCAGTGGTCAAGCTTCGAAACGTTTGCCGGGTCCCAGTGATTTGCAAACCATCAGAACTACGATGTCCGGAAGAAACATCAGATATTTGATATAGAGTCATAGAGTCATAGAGTCATATAGAGTCATAGAATAATAGAGTCATAGAGTCACAGAGTCATAGAGTCATAGAGTCATAAACATAGAGTCATAGATTATGATCTCTTGTGACACTTTGTGAGATTCACGATATTTGATTGTTTGGTACCATTTTTTTTGAGATTGGAATACATTGTGTCGTTCAGTGTTCGACTTCGCCAAGAATATGTTGGCAACACTAAGCCAACCAGCAAACTGCAGCAATGAGGTCTGCCGGCAGATGCAGATAAAGAGGCTGGATTCTTCTCACAAAGCCTGATGCAAAAGTCCAAAGAACACTTACATAAAACATCATAACACATTCTACTCACATCTAGTTTCGCAAGAGTTGGGGCGCTGTGAGCAGGTTTTGAGTCTTCATGAAGTGGACTTGGAACTCCGCAAGGTGGTGAAGGTGCGATATTATCTTTGCCAGCTCCTCTTGTCTCAGACACGCGCATCAAATCTTGAAGGTTTTTAGAATTTCCTGGAAATTGAAAGACTACCAGAGAAAATTTTGTGTGATGACTGACCTTTTAAGATCTTGGTGTGTCATAGGGGTTCAGCTGCCTAAGACATGGACTTTCCCCTGGAGGAGTTGGTGGAGTCTGCTGGCAAAAAGGCTGCCGTGGAACTTGGCAAAGTCCTAGCAGGCTCCAGTGGTTCCACATGGTTCCACATCAGGATTGATGGGATTCTGAAATAGTTCTTTTACCCTCTGGTTATATGAACAATCACCATACTTAATAGTGAAATCATTGTATTTATCATCTATGTCTATGAGCCATTTTCCATAGCTATATTATATTACCAGAGGGTAAATATTGAACTGTTGAACTGAGTGGTATGATTGCAGTGTGGGCAACTAGCAAGTACAGTAAATGTAAAACACTGTTACACATGAGGTATACTGGAATTGCAAACAAAAATGCCCCAGATCAGGTCAATGGGGTGATACACCAGTTATACACCCAGTTACACCTGCCTGTCATTCTGCAGATTTGAAGCGTGGCAGGAAAGCGAAAGGACCTGATGACCTCATTGCGCCGTCAGGGCCCAACTTTTGCAGTCCGTCTTTCAGTTGAAAGGTCAAAGTAAGTTCTGCTGACAAGGATTTCAATCCGACCCGTTTGGCAGCGATGGCAGGAATCTTAGAGACAAAATCTGCTGGAGACGTGGATTCAATAAAGATGTGTCAAACCGTGGCTGTAATGGCGCAGTTCACATGTTCACAAGCAGTTTCTTATTGACTGGTCGAAGGTTTCACCTACTATATTACAAATTCACATATACACGGTATATACACGGTATATACACGGTATATACACGGTATATACACATACATAAGGAACATACATAACATACATATGTTGCTCCCATGCTCCAGCACTACTTGAAGTCATTGAGCCATTTGAGCCCGTCCGATCTTTTGGGATGGCTCAAACTGGCGATCAGGCGACTTGAGCAGTGCCTGTGCGTGTGCCAGACAGGAGTTGCGAGAGGCAAGGCTGCCCAATTGCTGGCAATCTCACGAGGAAAACCATGGTAAAGCCAGTCTGCGAGTAGATAGATGTCCACAGAATTACTTAGATGATCTTAGATGTGTATTGTCCCTCTTGATCCTTTTTTTTCGTTGGTTTTCAATGCCCCCAGAGTCATGGTAAAGTTGGGATGTCCTAAGGTTGACTCTTGGCTTCTGACATTTCCTGCATTACCACCAGTTGTTGCATACATCATTTTGTGCGAAGGAAAGCGCGACGTTTGAAGGTCTGTTTGACCCGTGGCTTGGGTATCACCCACATTTCTGGACATGTCGCAATTACACATCGCTCGTGTGAGGTTGCGGCAGCCTGGCTGAACAACCCTGCGCCTGCGGGCTAGGGCTGTTTGAGCAATGCAGATTTCGGACCTTTCACCAGCGTGTCAAGAGCCCCTGCCAAACGTGCCGGTTGTAGATGCTGCAAAAAGCGGCATTCCACCTGCATGGCCAAAAAGCGAAACAGGGCGCAGTGGATCGATGTTGAGTGGGAGATGTTGAAATTCTGGTGAAACTCATGTTAGTCTGCCTGTCCGGGAGCCAGGTGTATGTGTAAATATTCTTGGTTTGATTTGAAGTACTCAGCTTGACTGGATCGGACACAGGTATCAGTCAGCCACTCTCTACAATTCTGTTTCAGTATGTTGTTGGCACTGACAGCTTCATGTCACATGGTCCCCACCAGTTCTGACGCGAAGTCTGCGAATCAAGCTATAAGAGCGGCATTTGCCAGCAATCCTGTGTGCGTGATATGGGTTATCTGAAAATAGGGTACCTGCAGCGTAGCTGACACTGGAGCGGATTCAACAGAGATCAATCGCCAACAGTTGCAAAAGGAATGTAATGAGATCAACTGGATATCACAAGGTCACACNACAAGGTCACACAAGACCTAACAACGAAAAGCACCCATGGCACTCGGCAGCTCAAACGCTGCTGTTTTCACAGGATCGCCGAAGGCTCAAGGCCTAGGGGGGTTTGGGCCGACACATCGGCGTCCGCACGTAGATACCTGAGCGAATGGACCAATGGAAAGGATCAGTTCAGTTGCAGTACCCCCAAATCTATTGGTCAATCATGGTTGATCATGATTCATCATGGTTAATCATCATTTGCCCCAAAAACTCAAACTCAAGTACCATGGGTTTGTCTGAAAATTGGGTATCCTGAAATCCACTGGTTAATCATTATTTTCCGTATAAGAATGGCCGTTTGGACCGTTGGACCCATTTGTATTTTCTAGTGGCTTGGCAACATTATGGCAATCTTCCACCGCATAACAAGAGGCAGAAGGCATGCTGATTGCAACACACCATCCCTCGAATTGCTCCAGTACAGGGAGATGAAGATGATCCGTTGTAGGAACAAATGTTTCGGGGATAGATTATGGACTTCTTGTTGGGGGATGCTGCAATATTTGTTGGCACTTCTAAGTTGCTTTGGAAACTTGTAGTGACACGCAGCTGTTGCATCAGCATCCAGTTCTAGCAACTTGGAAAATAAACAGTTTGCTTGCAACTGGGAAGATGGGTTTGAGGGCGCACACACACACACAAGATGAAATCAAACTCGTGCATCATCATTTGCACATGATCGTAGTTTGAAAGGGAAAATCAGATGGCCAAGTGGTGTCCCAAGTCCCAGAGCGTTTTTCCCATCGGATGGACGCCTTGAGCTGGTCGGGATCCTTCAGATGAGTAGCGCCTTCAGTGTGCCGAGCTGAGAAGGTAGTCCTAGTGTGTCCCGCAGGTGTGGGTCACAATTGGAGCAGTTGTTGTCAGGAACGTAGGGTCATTGAAGTTTGGAGCAGAATGGGGGATTGCCAGATTTTGAGTGTGAATGGTCCAAGTTTGGAGGGCCCAACTTTGGGACAAGGAGACCGTTTTTGGTGGCTAATTGTGGCAACATGTCGCAATCCTTGAATGGAAGTCAAAGTCAGACAACAACAAACTTGCAAACTACAGTTGCCATGATAGAAACATCGCTATCTAGAAACATAAGCGGCGTTGATTCGCAAATCAGTACCTAGCATGTCCAATCATCAGTATCTATAAATATCTTAGCACCTGCCAAATAACACACATCACTAACATAATTCGCGAGAGTTGTTCTTGTGATGTCCTGACCGCGCTGGTGCTCAGCATTTTGGCCACACGATACACGGTCGTCCCATCGTCCCGTCGTCGGCTGCCATGGGTTCCGGAGGATCAGCGCTCCAGGAGGCCACCGCCCAACAAGTCCAGGAGGCCTTCGCCGGTCTGAGCCCCGAGGAACAGAAGAAGGCTGTGGCGCCGCTGGGGCCATGATGGGCCATGAGGGTTGTGGATGTCATGTTTTCAAAGCGTTTGTTATCCAGGTCCGTGAACTGCGTTTTGCACCGATACACCAATACACCGATACACTGAATGCCGGTTATTCAGGGTTTGGGCTTGGTTTATGGTTTGCTTAGGGTTCGTTTACGGTTTCTTAGGGTTGGTTTAGGGCCTAAGGGTTGGTTTAGGGTTTGTTTAGGGTTGGTTTAAGGTTTATTCAGGGTTGATTATAATTATAGGGCAACGTGAACACAGCGATGGGCGTAACGTCGTATCGGCGTAAACACACGATCGACGTAACGGCGTATCGGCGTATTCCAGATTTTCTTCTGCGTGCGTAGTGGCATATCGGCGCCGTCCAGGGTTTCAGCGTAATGGCGTAACAGCGCAAACACGGTTATGGACCTGAAAAGCAAACACGCTGCATGTTTTTGAAAAGATGGCGAAGTAACTGAGGTAATATCTTAAATTAGGGGTATCTATATTGAAACTGGTTGACTCCTGGATTGCAGTTGAATTTTGTTCAGAATGCCATCCCAGATATGTCCCATGAGTTTGGTGCCATGAAAATGAACCGGTTCAACTGAGTGTGACGACCGTGCAGGTGGCGGATGCACTTGTCCTTGTCTCCAAGGCCGCCGGACCCGCAGAGGATGCTCCAACTCCTGGGCTCAGTGAGGAACAACGTGCGATGTTAAAGGCGGCATATGCGGACATTGACACGAACAAATCGGGTACCATTGAGGTCTCGGAGTTCAAGAGTGTTCCTTGCCACATCAGTGGAATCAGTGTGCATCAATGTGCATCAATGTGTCGAACTTGTGGTCACTGCAGCTAGATTTTTTGCCCTTTTGGCACATCTTTTGTAAGGTCATGCAGAAGATGAAAGTGCAGCTCACTGACGAGCAGATTGAGGGTGTGTTCAAGCGTGCTTGGCCAAGTTTGCCACGCTGTTTTCCACTGGCCATTCTTAGCAAAATCAGCTGATTTCTTTGTCTTCAAAAGGCGCTGTCATTGAGGTGCTGACCTGAACAAGGACCAGAAGCTGAGCTATGACGAGTATGAAAAGCTTGTGGTCAAAGGCCACAACAAACAACACAAGATGCTTATGGTCATCTATGGATAATGTGGATATCCAATGATATCCATGGTTAATCTTCCGGCTCAACAAACAGTTTCCACTCGGCAGACCCTGCAGGTCTGTACGCAGCCTAGCCGATGCAGGTTCGGGGGAGAGGGGTGGTTCAAGTCCAATAGTCTCGAGTTTTGAATCTCTCCAGCCATGGATATATGCATAAAACGTCATAAGACTATATATTAATATATATATATAACGTAATTATACAATTATATACCTATATTTAGTACAATGTATATATATATATATAATATACTGCCAGCCACAGAAACAGAGGCAACGGAATATGCGGGCAACTGGTCAGGTGAAATCGATCTGAGCTGCTGCTCAGCCCCAAATTCGGATTTCGGCAGATCCAAAGTTCAGGCTGCTGTGGTTTGCGACTGGCCAATTTCTGCTAGTTGACATGTGGAATTTACCTCCAACCATTCGCAAAATATGATGCCGGAGTCTGAAGATGGTGACACCCATGAGCGGTGATATCCATTGGATGAAAACTCAGAAGTCTCAAGGCTTGGAGTTTATTCGCTGCCAGCATCGATCTTGATGTCACAATGACTGCATGCTTGTTGAGATTTAAACTTCTGAATCTGTTTGGTATTGTTTGGTAAGATTGGAAGTTATACATATCCACCACCAGCGAATCAGCTCCGGGTTATCCTCTTGGCAAAGTCGTGCTTCACCGCGTTGTCACCATTTGTCACCCGACCTTTGTGCTTCGGATAATTCGAGCATGGAGACCTGGGCCAACTTTGCTCAGCACTGAAAGATGTGGCGTTGCGCCTTCCCGGCGCCCAAAAAAAACAACAACGGTGGATGGTCTGTCTGGAAGTCAGAAAGAGACTTCTGCGACTTCTGCAAGCTGCTTTCCAAAGAACGTTTTACCCACACTGGCTGGTTGAGGCGTCTCGTTTGCATGGGCCACCTTTGAGGCTGGGGTTTGAAAGAAACTGTTCAGAATCATTGCACTTTCTGCGATTTTGCCAACCAAAACAAACAGATCGAAGATGATCGAAGTGCATGATGCCTTGATCCCTGGAAATGCACTGCTCCGCAAAGTTGGTTCACAGCAAGACGCTGCCATGCCGTTGTCGGATGGCAGCAGCTTGGTGAGGACCTGCATCTGCCGTGACTGGCTATGACTATGTTGCCAGTCTTGATGGTTGGTTAGTGGCTAGGGTGAAGACTGTTATATAATTATTGCATTTTGAGTGTTGTCATGTTCCGCAGCCGAAGCATTGCGCCGCCAATGTTCTCAACCAATCACAAAGCTATGGTTCCACGGTATATTCTATAGCTCTTGCTATGGTTCCACGGCAATTCCTGAGCGATCCCGTTGTCTTTCCTTCCAGGTAGGTGCCAAACGTCACAAAGAGCTGGCAGAGAGGATGTCTGCCGCGGAGAAATGCTCCCGGAGAGGGAAAAGGAGTGGCACAGGAGTTTCCACTTGGTGGGAATGGTGACAAACTCTGCAGAAAAGGTGTATTCTTGGCAAAAGTTTCTCGCCACCGCCCGAAATGATATGGGCATGGTGTTCCAAAAACAGAAACCCAAGTGCTTCGTAAGATGCTTGAATCATCTCCTTGTCTCATACAGGGTACAGGCAGATGCAAAAAAGGAAAAAATGATGATGCCGTTCTGGCCACAAGAAAATCTCTTGCCAACCTCCAAGATGCATTTTGTATCCTGTCCTTACACGCTGCCAATCAATAAGACACGTGGGTTTCATAGCACAAGCGACGGTGGGAGCTGTGCAGGCTTCAGGTAGCAGACCATCGACAGAATTTCTATCGTGTGATTAGCGAAATGCATGGTGCGAGAATCGACTCGTCGTGTTTCGATCCGAACTGGACTGACTTGGATTCAAGCCCTCGGAGCAGTGGTCATCCTGTGTGTCTTGGTTTAGACTGGCGCTACTACAGACTACAATGTGACTTTATTGTCTTGTAGTTGCAAACTTGAAAATTGCATCCTCCATTGCTGGAAAAATTAGGAAAGAATTGCCAACAAGCGATAGACGGATTGCCAGAGACGTGAAACATAGTACCTTGCCAGTCTAAAGAAGTCCGTCCAAGCCACGGACTTCAAATTTTAATTTGAGATCGGCGAATATCAGGGATGTTGACAGGGTATGTTCAACTAACATGATCCCATGCGCATCCATGCGCTTTTTTAGGACCTCCCTCAGTCAGTCTTCAAAAAGTGGTTGCGTCGAAGTATGTCAAAATATTTCTCAAGAGCGAGTCTTTTCAGATGCTTGAAGCGACAACTTGGCTTTGTTGCCAATCGTTCGCCTTTTGTAATCAAAACAATTTTCAAGTGAGACATATTTTCAGTGCTCACAATTTTCTTTTCCTTGACAAACACATGTGTGTCTGATATGGAGAAGTGGAATGGTCCCTGTTTCTATTTCTGAACATACTGTGATTTCTTTATGCAACAACGTTGGGCAGAATCATGTACCATTGAAGATTACAGTACTGAGTAATGATGGCAGTTTGCGCAGTGACTACAGATTGACAATACATCATATCTATGAGTCTGTGAGGTATCCTTTCTGAGTGTTTTACCCAAGCAGTGTGTCCACACTAAGGTGTTCTTATGGTAAGGGTAAAGGCCGGTGCTTGATCAGGGTGCTCCATCTGGTCTGCGACATTTTTCCTGTAAATTCTTGCATAAAGTGGCTTTCCTGAGATGTCCATGTGTGTTTCGACTGCGCAGGCTCGCGCAAAGTGTGGGTCGCCGTCTTGGGATCCGCAACATCATCATCCTTCCCCTCATCTTCCGCAACATTCATCCTCAACATCGTCATCTTCCTCCTCTTCAACATCATCGTCAACATCATCATCATCATCATCATCATCATCATCATCATCATCATCATCATCATCATCACCATCATCATCATCATCATCATCATCATCATCATCATCATCCCTGCACTATCCTCACGCCCCCACACTGTTTGGGGTCTCTCTTGCTGGAATATTTTTTTCCCACCATTTTGGTATATAAACATCGTTTCTAGCGCAAGGTGCCAAAAAAATGATGATAATGTTGTCACATGGGAAAATATGAGCAGGCCAACATCATGACATGGATTCCTCAGACCAAGGGCTGGTTGAATTCGGGTGACAAAGTTGTGCCGGACAAACCCATGAGGTCTGGGGAGAAACCCTCTGTCCTGTTTCACACCACTCAGCAATGACCTTCGGAGCAAACTACCATCAGAGACTTGGTGGAAGATGTTGGAACTAGAGAAACCTTTTCTAAAGCTGTGCCCCAATGGTGTTTTTTGATAGGCCAGCCAAGGATGCAGCCTTTTCAATGTTTTTCATGAAAGGTTCATTAGAATGGGAGCATCTTTGAGCCAGTTTCTGCATGACGCCATGTCAGGTCAGCGTGCAGATCGCCACCTACAACCGTCCCTCTTTGGTTCTGGAAACTCTTCGGCAGATCGAAGTTCAAGATTATGCTGGCGAAATTGAGGCAGCAACTTCAAAACGTCCGTTGTGCAAACAACCCGCCATCCATAGGTTTGTCAACTGAGTGGTTGCATCTTTGAACAAAACTCTTTGGCTCTTTTGCTCAGCGTGGTTTCAGCAGGTGCTGATTCTGGATGATAGCCCCCAGAGCTGTCAGCAAGCCGTGGAGCATTTTGCGAGCACATCTCGGCATTGCATAAGCTACCGTCACTCGGCCAAACTGGTTCGGTGATTTATATAAGTGTGTTGGCAGGCATTCACTGAGCCTTTTTTCACTTCCAGCTTTCTTGGTAAATCGAGACTGTTTTTAAGGCAAGGTCCCAAGGCAGAGTTCCGAGGCTTCCTGTCCGAGAGGCATACAATTGGTGCCAAGCGAAACCTTGCGGTGAACCTCAGCCAGACAGACCTGATTTGCACCTGGGATGACGATGATATCTATCCGAAGGACCGCATTCGGCTTCAAGTTGATTTTTTGCTACGGCATCCCCGCTGCAAATGTGCCGCTCAGCTGCACAGATCAATTGGAGCTATGGCTTTCCAAGTTCAAGAGAGATACTGTGAGATACCCCAAAGGTCTGCACATAGCCGGCGCTGCGTAATGCTTCACTCCAAACCGTGTTCAGACCTGATCCTGTGAGGCGATGATTGAAAGGCGCTACTTTTTTTGGAAGACCGGCTATCTTAGAGCTTGTGACTTGCAGAGTTTTCTTTTTTTTTTCGGGACACTGTCAATGGATTTGGAGATATTTGGGGTTACGCTAGGTTTAGATGAGGCCATCAGTGCAGTTCTTTCATGAAAGGGATACGTGCTGTGCGAATAGACAACAACTTCCTTCTTGGCCACCACTGTCACTATCAATCTTATCAAACAGCTCACTTTCCTACAACAGGGATCATCTTAGTGTCGCCAAGGTCATGATAAGCTGCAGCTCTTTCCCCTCGAAAACACGCTGTGTTTCTGGCGTCACTGGTTTCAGGTGCCTTTAGTTCATGAACAGATATCGCAAAAAATGCTGAAGATATTGGAATATATTGGAAGATGATGATGTTGAAGTATGTTGCAGCTTGCAGATCTAGTTCGTTGATTGTTAGAGCAATTCAGTTCCGAAATGGAGTACCGACCTCCTGGCCAGGCGGGACGGACCTTTGATGCAGGAAACGTCAATGAGGGCCTGGGATTGCTGCGAGGGAAGCGAGGATTGAAACATCCCGGGAGGCGGGGGAAGTTCACAACAAAGGGTTGGTGGATGGGGATTCCGATAAATGGTCTTTCATAATCCCAAATATACAAGTGTATATATATATATAATTATATATATATATATGTATATTGGGCAGTACAACCTGTTGTCATATTATCATAAACCAACTGGGTTGTCTGAAATTGCTCAAATGGGTACTGTGCAAAATTGGAGAGAACAACGCTATCCCGATGAACGTCTGGCTTCTCAACTTTTCCAACAGGGTGGGCATCCTGTCAATGCGAGCAGAGGAACTGCCGTTCGTGCACCTCGTTTGGATAGGTAGCACACACACACACACACACCCAATTCGGAGACATGAAGGCCATGAAGGATGATTCAGCTTTTGCATACTAGCAGCAACTAGTGTGGAAGTGGAAGTGAAAACCTCAGGAAATTGATGTGGCCATGGAAGAGAATCATACGCTAATGCAGTGTATATGATCTCATTTGCAAGTTTAGTGTCCTGCCACAACATGATTTCAATTTGAGTCCCATTCCCTGTGATTTGCCAGAGGTAGTATCTGACCCAATCATCCCCCCGCAACGTCAAGGTATGTGAAGCATAGTGAATCCATGACTGGCGACCAAATGGTGGCTGCAGCTGAAGGACTCCCATGTGAACATTCCGGACCGATGGTTTTTTTCGGCTAGGGGGTGTATCTCAGGGGATTCATGATCTCAACTGGATGGTCGAATCCGATACACCATCAATAGTGCGTTTCCACTGGGGCCTTGATTTTGAACCCATGTTTCCGACACAGCCATGTTGTGAACAGCTGATTAAGTGAGATGGGACTTCTTGCTCATGAGATGCTAAAGCTGCGAAACTTTGGCTGCCAGGACCTGTGGGTGTCGCGTCCCCTCTCTTCCCCTTGGCGCGGGCACTTCACGGCAAGAGATTCCCTGCATTGGCAGATTGCACCTGGTACACTGGAGTGCTGACCTCTGTTCGCAAACTTCTTTGTGTCTAGGCCAAGATCCAAGACTTCCGTGTGTTCTTAGAAGACACCATCTCACATTGACGAGCTCAATCTTTTTAAAACACTTTGAAACAAAGACAATCATTTTTAAGCAAATACATTTTTTCAATCGTGTTTGTCGACTTTGTCAACTTTTCATGCATGTGAAGGGTCTTGTCTTGTGTTTTCCCTCAGGTGAGAACATCGAGAAGGACATAAAGCAGTTGGAAGGTTCCGAGGAACTCGTTGCTTGGTTAGTTTAGTGCTTTCAATGCCATGATTCCAGGGCTGGTTTCTTCATGTACTTTCCATTTCTCAGGGCTGTTGCTTCTGCTTGTTCTGCCTTCGCTTCTTTGCTTGTCTTTTGAGTCGTTTGCCTTCTAGGCACAGTATCTCCGGGAGCTGACAGGACATGAGCTGGAGAAGTTTGAAGGACTGATTCCAACTAGCTCAACTAGGGCCAAACTGGGTTTTATTCCAAGAACATGTAGCTGGTATTTGCTGGTGGAGTATCTGAAGCCACTGTTTTTCGACAGTCTTTTGAACCTGGGAAACCCTTGGACAGCGGAGGACTTCCGGCAAAGATCCGGCTTTTCATGGAATCGCTCAGAGACTCCAAAACTGATGCGGGAGAGTAAAATGAAGAGAGTCCCATTTGCTCGGAAGCTCAATGGCTGCTGTTGGCCGTTTGACCAAGGCTCACACAAAGCGCGTTCCAAAGAGAGCCTTATGTGTCACAAGAAACTGAGATGCACAACTGACGATGCTGCGCCTAGTTCCCAATGGCGAAAGCTATGGTCAACAATGTCCTGGGGATTTCTGGGGCCAATAAATTTGAATTATGTGCTTTTTCAGCTGAAACGGATCAACAGGCTGCAAGAGGACATATTTTTCATGGAGCATTTAAGGATGATGCAGTCCTATCATGTCCTATTTGCAAACACATGCACGACTGAAATTGCACAACTTGCACTGGGATGGCACTACTTCTCACTTTTGGGCATTGCAAATCTGTTTGCTCATGCAGAATTCTTTGCTCAAAACGTTGAATTGGCATGTCAGCCGGCGAAACCCTTTGGAGAGCGTTTCCTGAAGACCAACTTCTTTGGGTGGCAGGCCGTCCGAGTCTCCACAAGAAGACGAACGCTGTCTTTTTATTTTGGAGTGAACATGAAATGGGGAATAAATGTGGAATCATTTTCATGTGAACAATTACAGTGATGAACCGATGAACCTGGAACTGCAAACAAGCAGAACTGATGATTTCCCCAAACAACCACGTGTTATGTGTGGATTCTTCACTAGCACACTGAAACAACAATTTGTTTATGGTGTTTGAAAACGCTGACCCCATTTCGATGGCAACAGGTGGTGATGGCCTCGAAGATGGCGCTTTAGCTGTTGCCGGCGAATGTCGGATCTCATGCTGGCAGGTGCTGCGTTGCAATCGAAGTGTTTTTCGAAAGAAATAAAACTGCTGTAAGTAGTAGATACTCGATGATACTTGTAGATTCAATGGATGGAAAAAGGGAGATACTTTGCGGGTACTGTCCAGGCTGTTCTCGGCGAAACCAAGGTGCTATGTTTGGAGCAGTTGGACATTGCAGTCCTTTGGCATGTTTCGAACATTTTTTTTGGCTGCCTGCTGACTACATACATATGAATACATATGATGTGAATGAGTCAGATTGCAAAAATGTTTGAGTCAAGAAAATTCCGTCAGATTCTGATCCGAGGCGAATCTAAAGCTTGAACTGCCTTTTTTTGCCAATGAACTCTTGGGAGCAGTTCATCTCCATGGACCTTTGGGTTTGGCCGCCTGGGCTCAATTAGATTGACATGGCTCGGTCACCTTCCGGATCATGGTTGTCGATCAAGATTTGTTGTGAATCCAATTCAGGAAACCATCTTGGACTTCTGCAACCACCTGCGGTCCATTCTGGAGAAGGCAACTGGCATGTCATGAATTTACGCACATGGAGAAGGCAACCGACAAGGACTCGTTCTGGTTCTGTTTTTTGGGTCCTGCTTCAGACCGTTAAGGCCGAAGAGCAAAACGTGTGCCTTAGTTGCTCGCGGAGACCAGGAGCAGTTTGGGCCACCCAGTGTTGCGGTTGGCCAGTGGTTTCGTGGGGCTTTCAGATGCTTTCAGGTTCAGGACGATGATTGCCATGATACATCATGATACTGTATCATGACAATTCATGGCGAACATGTTTATTCACCCCTGAGTGATGTTTGCTGTTGGAACCGTTTGCCAGCGAATGGGCCAGGTGGCAAATTCGCTGCTACTGCTGGGCGCATTTTTGATTCTGCAGAGGGGCTACACTGCTAGCCAGGCAATCAAACCTGTGATGAAACTGCTGCTTTGATGGGAAGGTATGTCTCTACCAGCCAGTCTGTGGAATACTTGTCGTTGGAGTGCAAGTTGGAAGCTAAAGGTTTATTATTAGTCCGTCAAACGGGTGAAAATTAACATTAAGCTGGCGTGAAATGGGCGAACTGGTTAGTGATGGTTCAGTCAAAGCGTGGGTTGGTGCTTCACATTTGGAATCGACTCTTTAAGTCGTTCACCCTTTCACTGCATGCAGCTCACATCCGCAGGTGATGCGCATACTGGATACGTCAACCCCGGCGATTCCGACAGTGGAACTGCGGTTTCCCACTCCGTTCTTGGATACCGCCTCAATGCCGGACATTTCAGATGGGCTTGGGGAAAACATTCTTTGAATCATCAGCATCCTTTTAGTTTTCCACAATTTTGAACTCTGAGATTCAGCAAATGACTCATGAACATTCATGAACCCTATATTGCCAGCTGAGGCAACGCCAAATTTCACTGCGGATTCGTTGATGCTTGCTGATTGTTCCTTGACACAATTTCCGACTCGAAGTTGGGCCATGGCCCATGGCAGTTTCACCGAGGTCTCTTTGGTTTGGAAATGGCGCTTTGTAAAGACTGGTTGCTTCAACAAACAGATGCAGCGACTTGGCTACGGAAACACCGGCCATGTTGATGCCAACATTGTCCCTGCCAACAATGTCATGACATCCTCCGTTTTGGAACATTTCCGTAGGCCAGGAAAGCTTATGTTCACTCATGTTCACTCTATTGAACCTGCCTGATGCCTTATGTTGGACTATACAGCTGCGCTTCAAGCATACATGACTGCACCGGATCTTAAGAAACATGACAGTTTTGGAAGTTTAAATGGCAGCATTTCAGAACAGGACAGATCCCCTAGTTGAGATGGTTGAAACTCCACTTCTCGAAATTTCTCAGGGTTACTCTGGGCAAAAATCGACTGGCATGTTTTTTCAGAGATCTGGCAATGAATTCCGAATCCGATCAAGTGAATCCCAAGTTGAGGGGGACTTTCATTGCCAGATGATCAATGAGGTTTCGAAAAGGAAGAATGTTTCAACAAGTCTGCCTAAGACGGTTGCCTGTAAATTGGCTGCAGCGTGACCCCAAGGAACGGCGGCAGATTGCTCGGGCTTACGATGCAATACCTGCAGATGGCCTCAGTATACAACATTGGAGCACATCAGATCAGATCAACTGCATTGTGTTTACAAGTCTGTAAACATGACGTCTCCATTGTACACAAACAGTTTCTTCGTTTAGCCACCTTTATTATCCTTGATTTCAGCTGTCAGTCTTTTATCACCATTCCCTGACAGCAAAGCCCCTGAGGTCTTCTCCCTGCTACTGCAGGGCAAAGGCACAGAGCAAGAGAAGGAAGAGAAGTCTGCCACTGTCCAATTCTGGATAGCTGCTGACCCTGTGACCACGGTTGAGGAGTTGGCGATTTTGGATGGATTTCGGATGGTTTTCGGATCATTTCGGATTATAACTATGACTGCTTGTTTTCAATTTGATGATTTATGTTTATTGTTGGTGTTCAGATACAACTAAGCGCAAAGAAGTTCTTCAGCCAGTCGACTTCGGAGAGCTTGAGAGTTTTGCAGAGTTTTGCAGGATCCATCCAACCGGGAGGTTGACACCTTGAAGATTGACAGCCCCTGGAACGACTTCGATCTCTCGCCCGGTGACACGTTTGACACCTTCAACAAAGGGATCACCGAGCCGTGTAGAGATCACCTCCACATCGCCCTTCGCTTGGTGAAGAGCTCAGAGCACATTCACACGGTGGATGAAGATGGAGATCAATCAGCTACACCGATGCACAACTACGCAGCGCGATCGCCATCAAAAGGGCACGTGCCTTTCATCACGCCGCTGCTGTCAACGAAAGCTGAACATCTCCCGACCAAGGAATGGGGGATATCATGGGATAGTAGGGTGGTACAAAGGTCGCCTGCCTAGCAATACAGGCAAAGAGCGATTGTGTTTACTTAGTAACTTTGGTATGGGCTGCAGATGGCTGCGGTACGAGGAAAGGTATATTTGTTGATGTACTGAGTACTTCGTACGAGCACTGAACACTGAAGATGGCACACAATGTCAACCTTTTAGAGGCGCAATGAAAAACATGGACAGTGCCGCCGCTACCAGGCAGTGATTCACTTGTGCACATGCGGCCTTAATTCCCTTCTAAGATTCTATCTTCGTGGCCCTTTGCGTACTTGTACCACACCACTTTAACGGTTGCAGTTGCAGCTATATATATATATACATATATATATATATATCAACAATTACAATAGTATTAGGATTCTAGACCTTTGCCAGGAGCAGAAGAAGATCGATCAGCCATTGAAACGTCCAGCAAATTTGACAACTTTTGCACATTTCTTGAAGCAGAAAGTTTGCTGCTTGGTGGATCTTGGTGGAAGATAGTGGTCATCTGCGCAAAGAGGAGACACTGCAAGCCATTCCGCACTGGGCATCAGCTGAAGCAGCTGAACTTAGGCTGCTCACTGCTTGCCAGGGCCAATTTTCCTGATGAGCGAGGCAACGTTTCGTCTCAGATGCAGTTGCCGCACTTGAATGCATTTGATGACTCTGCACACGTAGGAGCACATTATGAAACCAATCTGATTTGGCGATGAAGGCCTCACCTGCACCTGCTTTCAGGCCTGCCAGAAGGCGGCTCCTATGGAAGATTCTTTGAGAGGCCCAGTCTCGGATCATTTTAGAGCACACGGTTGGGTTTGGCCCCAGGAAGGCTGTCCAGCTAAGCGTGTGCAATGTGAGCGTTGTGCTTTTGAGGGGGGGAAGAGCAAGACACATGAGAAGGGGACATAGAAGGATGTGTCGCACACTGTGTGCCTTTGTGGAGACCTCCCTTTTGGAATATGCCCCGAAGGTTGTTTTGGCGACCCTTACATGGCATCTTTTGAATCATCTGCCTAAAATCTCCTATACAATATGTCATGTGATCAAGATCCTTTGCAGCGCTTTACATGTACCAATAAGATCGCCTGCGCACAAAGCCTTTGCATGGCTTCGTGACTTTAAGAAGAGGATCAGCAAAAGTGTCTTCGCAAAGTTGGATTTCCACTCTTGTCCATGACAACTTGTCCATGTCCTTGCATCATCTTGCATCCCCCCAAAGAGGAAGATTCTCATGAGAGGAGAGGAACAGTGCCAGGTTGCGAACACTGCCATTTTCCATGCGAAGGACAGTCACGTAGGATACACACATATCCTAGGACACTTTCCTTGCAATGTGTTGTGGGCACCTGTCCGAGAATTTGCTGCCTCCACACTTCATCACTAGTAGTGCGCAAAGTTACGAGTTTATGACACAATGACCTGTGATTTACTGTACACTGCACAGCCTGAAAAAGAGAAACGCGGTGTCCATTCATCCACACAGCCACAATGCAGGTCAGGCGTCAGTCAGCTGGATTTGCCTTTCCCTGACGGCTCCTTGACTGGCAATGTTTGGGCGAGCAGATTTGAGTAGTCAACTGCGTAATCACCTGCCATACCATGGACACACGATGATACACGAGCAGGCTATGCACAGCCCACCAAGGTTCTGCACCTCCATTGTCGTTGGTCTCCAAGTTAATTGCAGCTGTGGAGCAGCTGCTGCAAAGCATAGTTCTCCCGAAGGAGCTAACGCGTTGGCGTGTTGATCTATAAGACAGATAAGACAGTTCACATGTTCCATAGGGCTGTGACTGCTTTGGAGGACGCAGTCAAGACATCGGAATCGCAATCTCAGATGCATTCGGCCACTTTATCGCAGACGTATGATTTTTGTGATCCTTTGCTGGCACAGTTGGTTTGCATTAGAATGGCAGCTGATACAATGAATATCAATGAATCATACATGAAATGTGCGTTGATGTCCATTCCCAAGCCCATTTGTGTGTCATTCTTCCGCCTCTTCAGATAATAGTTGAAAGCGAAGCTTCTCAGCTTTCTCTGCAGGTCGTGGTGCACTGCAAATCTGGGTTGGGGCGTTCCATGTCGTTGCTAGCAGCCCTAGCAGTTGCTTTCAGCCCAGGCCCCGTAAGTTTCAGGGCCTCAGATGTGACTAGGATTGGTGTGGACAGCTCTTCAGACTGGTATCGAGATGCGCAGTCGCCAAAAACAAATCTGATGATTGGTTGGGGTTGGGGGTCAGACTAACAGTGTACGTCCATTTGTAGGAGAATCCCAATTCACCAGTCACTTGTTTGAAACTTTGTTGGATTGGTTGAAGCCCACCACTCCTCACTCCTGGAAGGCTTGACGGCTGGTGCTTTCTTTGGATGGGCCCGGCTGGTGCGGCCAGCCTGCCTACAGACCCCGTCACAAGAGCGGTTTTTGAGATCTCTAGATGAGTGCCTTGCCAGACATTTTTTGATTCACCTCATGTCCTGGGACATGATGAGCCGGGCTTTCCGGATCCAGGTCTCCTTTCTAAATGTGATGACTCACAATTTTCTGGAGGATTTGTAGAGAACCTTCACCAGGAAAAATGCCTGGGGGAATAGCTACAACTCATGGCCTTATGGCCTTACCCTTATGGTTCATTCTTAGAAAGACCTTTGTTGTTCTTTGTGCCTTTCGAGTTCAAGCCAAGGCCAAGGGTTGCTGAATGCAACTGTTTATCTGTGACTTGGCTGATGCAGGATTGCAGTCTACATTCAGGCAGTCTGATTAGAGCTTGTCAACGTTAGGCAGTTAAGATCTGAAGGAGGTTTGAGATCCTGATCCAGACAAAGCTAACACAGCATTTTATTGGGGTTTTGCCGCCAATCAGAGAGGCCTGCTTTGGCAAGAAAAAGCAACTCCCGCCATCTACCACGCATTCTGAAGGATCGCGTGGTTCTTTGGTTGCACTAGGCATGGTTGACATGTATCAAGTTGTCATTCCCCCATCCGGGTTCATCCGGCATGAGACCAAAATTTCAGATGGATGAATAGATCATTCGAGATTTATAGCATCAAAAGGTCAATTTTTCCGACCAACGGTCAGCTGCTGGTTCCGGTGGGTGGTCCCATAGATTGAGATTTTCCCGCCCCACTTTGCTGAGGTACTTCCCTTCGTTCGAACCGGTCGAGTAATTCCAGCATCCTCGTGTGACACGCTGTGAGACAATGGTCGCAGCCGTGCGAAGCAACAGATTTCGCATTGCTATGTTAATGACACGCTGGCGCCTCCAAGCCCGGCCCCTGGCCCCTGGGCATCTTCCAAAGTGCGTCACATTTTGGCAAGCTGCCACGAATGGGGGCACCTGCCCCATGGCCCCATGGGCCTCTCGAGAGCTTCCGAAATGGAAGCGGCTAACCCTAGGACTCCTGGTACTATCCAAGAGAGAAAACAGATTGGCAACAGTCAATGCATCTGTTGATTTGCCAGACATGTTACCATCTGAGACCATCTGCACTTTATGCATCTGCCGGGATTGTGGCGCCAGGCCAAGCATTGGGGCGTTGCCTGAAGCCCAGCAACGGGAAGAGTCGACTTCACATGGACCCACTCCATTGCTTGGATCTTGGCCCGCTCAAACAGCGGTAGTATGCGGTAGTGCACTGCATGCACTGCTTGAAAAACAGCCTTTTGGCCCAATAATCCCAATATAACAAATCATAATGGCATAGAAATGCATAGAATGACATCATGATATCATTTCACTGGAAGCTTTATAACTATAGTGTTTTGATGTGTTTTGGAACATCCAGACCTTGAGCAAGAGCGCACACAGCCTCAGTGTGCTTGAACCATCAACATCATCAACCTTTGTAGACAAACCAAGGTTCCAGGGTTGAGGTTATTTATCCCAAAGAATATTCAAAGGCTCACAGCGTAACAAGGTAATGCCAAACTTTTGTGCTGACCCTCGGGGGACAGCCTGTGTTTCGCAATGGCACGGGAGTCTGAACAGCAGATCCTGATTCGACATGTCCTTGAAAGTCTTCGAAATTGACCCCACTTTGAAATCGGTCGGAGACCTCATTTGGGAGCGTGTGAAAGGATTCAGGCGCGAACAAGTCCTAAACGCCAAGCTGCCGCTTGTTTGATCACTCCATGATACTCCTAGGTGGTTCATATACTGCAAAGTACCCCATTTTCTGATTATGATGACTTGCTGCAACCATTGTTAATTCATGATGCAATCCAACAATCCATGCAAACCAACCGTTCGGGTGGTGAAGGTGGTGGAAAGATGAGCTTCAAAAGCTGGAAGGCGGCATTTACAAGTTCGCCGGTGGATACGATCTCTTTGGCTTTACTTGCAAGGATCACCTGCTTGGCTGAAGGGAAATCTACGAAGTACTGCTTTTTCCCGTGAAACCATTGATTGCTAATGTTTCATGAAACAAATGTCCCTCCAATGTCCCTCCAATGTCCCTCCAATGTCCCTCCAACCCAACTCCAAGGCATCTGACTGTACATATTTCATCATTTTTCATCATTTTTCTAGAAGCACAGCTGGAGGAGGGCAGCATCACCTACCGTGAATGGGTACCCAACGCGAAGCAAGTTTTCCTCATTGGCGACTTCAACAAGTGGGAAAATACCACACCTCTAGCTTCGGAGGCACGGCTGCACGATTCGAGCGGTCCCAAGAACGTTTGGTGGATCAGGGAGGCAGATGGATGAGAATGGGTATGGGTCAAAAACCCAGAATACCATATCTTGGGAGGATGATGATCCATTGATTTGACCTTGCCAGCTATTTTGACGTTTACCATCGCATCCCATATGGCACCCATCTCGGCCAGGGCTTCGGACGCTGGGCCGTGGAGCTCAAAGATTGCGATGGAAAGCCAGCAATCCCTCACAAATGTCAAGTCAAAGTGAGTCTCTTGGCATCTCTTGGCATCTCCTGACTTTTTTGTAACTTTTGGGAAGGCTTCTTTACATGTTGAAGCGTTCGTCATCACCAACCCCACTGAGCAACAATCTAGCAACAATTGAACAGTGTTCGACCACATCTGTCAATCCAATTCGACTCCTGGGTGTTGCTCCCACGCACCAAGGTTGGTTGATAGATTTGGTAGGGCTTTCCGGAATATCACGAAAGCTAGCTTCTGCTAGCTGAAGTTCCTCTTGCTTTAGCAGGGTACTGGGGGGGCTGGAATCTACAATCGCATAAAACTTGATACTAGACTACCCCCCCCCCCTCGGCTGGCTGGTTGACAAGCAGTTTGGCCGTGGCTCAATCACCCCCGGGGACATCGTCGGCATGTCGCCACCGGCAGCAAATTCGGCAGCATCCGCATCCTCAGCATCATTGTGTTTTCATGCCAAGCTCCCTGCCAAGCTAGCTTTCGTCCCTTACCCCTCAGCCTCAAGTAGATTAATATAGGATGATATAGTTTATCTTCTAGTTTATCTTCTAGTTAATCTTCTAGTTTATCTTCTAGTTTATCATAATATTAATCCCAATATCCACTCAACCAGTTATCAGCCCATTTTTGACCAGCTAAGCACCAGGGATTGGGGCATACTGTTCTTCAGCGAGGAATCGAGACCAATGACCACACGTGGATCGAGAGGGTTCCTGCTTGGACTCGTTTGGCCTGGCAAGATCACAACACCAATCTCTTCAACGGGGTCATGTGGCATCCGCCACCGGGAGAGCGGTACACCTTCAAACACGAAAGGCTGGAAGTTGGATCTGGAAGTTGGAGAAGATTTCTTGGAAGCTCTATAAGAAGATTAAATAAGATGTATGGACATGTTACTGAGATGTTTGAAGGTTGGACTAAGGTTGGAATTGGAGTTGCCAGCCCCAGAATGTTTGAACAGGCACCTCATCCCACCACTGGCTGTGGTTTGAAGACAGGGTATCCCGGATCTCATGGTTTTCATATGTTCCCAATTGTTTCCATGTATCATTGGTGTATCATTCATCATCATTGCACTGGCCGTGAAAAAAAAAGGGGTCCATCCTTGGTTGCCATTTTCACAGGCCATCCATGCCAGCGTCTCCAAAGATCTATGAGGCGCATGTTGGGATGAGTTCGAAGGAGCCCAAAGTGGCGACTTATTTGGAATTTGCCGAAACGGTGATACCGCGCATCAAGCGGATGCCTGACTTGGCTTGAGCGCCATTGATGTTCCTGGAAAAGCCATGATTTGGAGAATCTGGTAAGATACTGAATATATTTGTTTAATGACACAATATATATATATATAGTAAATAAGTAGAGGGAATCCGAAAAACACATATTTTCCAAATATATATACATATGGGCATACGGAATATATTTGTTTTTTGAGGGGGTCCTCAATCAGCAGTTGCCTCAGGATGGGATACAACACCATCCAGCTAATGGCAGTGGCGGAACATGCCTTCTATGGATCCTTTGGTTACCATGTGACAAACTACTTTGCGCCCTCCAGCAGATGTGGAACGCCCGAAGAGTTGAAGAGGCTGGTGGACGAGGCACATGGTCTGGGCATGGTCGTCATCATGGACTTGGTCCATGCGCACTGCAGTTCCAATTCCTTGGATGGGATTGCGATGATGGATGGCACCGACCACTGCTACACTCATGGAGGTCCAAAGGGACATCATTCCCAATGGGACTCCAAACTGTTTCACTACACAAAACATGAAGTTCTTCGCTTCCTACTCTCGAACATCAGATATTGGTTGGAAGAGTTTCGCTTCGATGGCTTTCGATTTGATGGCGTCACTTCGATGCTGTACCACTCCCACGGCATCGGGAAAGGCTTTTCTGGGAACTACCACGACTATTTTGGAGGCGATGCAGATTTAGAAGGTCAGATCTATTTGATGCTGGCGAACGAGTTGGTTCACCACACACTGCCAAGTGCAATCACAGTGGCTGAAGAGGCTGGCTGAAGTTTGATTCTCAAGCCTGTGATTTTCTAACGGTACCCGGTACCCGAGACTAAAAGCCTAGGTCTTCCAAAAACAGTGGTGGGTCGTTGGGGTCTTCCTCATGGTCAGACCTGCTATGAATTGCTGTGAGCTGACACTGTTGTTTTGTCCTCCGTAGGTGAGTGGCATGCCAACGCTCTGTTTACCGATCGACGATGGAGGCTTTGGTTTCAACTATCGGCTGGCAATGGCTGTTCCTGATATGTGGATCAAGTTGCTGAAAGAAGTCCCAGATGATTTGTGGGATGTGGGCTACATTTGCCACACCCTCACCAACCGACGGTGGAAAGAGAAGTGTATCGCCTATGCGGAGTCACATGATCAGTCCATTGTTGGTGACAAGACCATTGCGTTCTGGTTGATGGATCAGGACGCCAACCTGTGGTGTTCATGGATTTGCCAAGTTTTGTTCTCCCCCCAAAAAAACAGTGACAGTTGGATCAGCAACACCGTCTCAGTCTGTATCCTTGTGCTGGGGTTCGTGGGCCACAAGGAGATGTACTATGGAATGAGCCTGGCGTCATGTCCTGAGCCTTCCATTGTGGTTGATCGCGGTTTGGCCTTGCACAAAGTGTTGCGGCTCTTGGTTATGGGACTGGGAGGTGTGGGGTGGGATTTTTTTTTTTTCAACTCTGACTCAACTCAGAGTTTTTGATTGAATGGCAACATGTCAAGATTGTCAGGCGTTTGCTGATTTTTAGTGGTTTGGCTGTTCCAGTTGCTGATTGCAGGTGCAGGCTATTTGAACTTCATGGGCAATGAGTTTGGGCATCCAGAGTGGGTCGATTTCCCGCGAGCTGAGAACGCTTGGAGCCACCATTTCTGTCGCAGAAGATGGGATTTGGCCGATGACGAGGCCTTGCGCTACAAGTATTTTCAAAACTTTGATGAGTTGATGCAAGCGTTGGAAAATCGCTTCAAATGGCTGAGCTCGGAGCACGAATTTGTGACCATCTGCAACGGCATGGACAAAGTCCTGGCTTTCGAGAGAGGAGACCTGGTCTTTGTGGTGAACCTTGATCCCAATCTCAGCTTTCAGGGCTATCAGGTGACCGGTGCATCATCTTTCCTTCGTTTGGGCGCCATGTGAAAGATGTCTTTACATTTCTTTGGATACCTTCAACATCCTCAATACAACTTGGTCTTAAGATGTCTTGAGCATGTTCATGTCAACAGCATTTTGAAAGCAGTGGGAAACACTTTGCGTGTTTTGTGCTCTTTGCCGAAAGGCTCTAATTTCAACGCATGTCCAGCCAGCGGGGCAGGTGGGCATCGGCAAGGACCAGGAAATGCGCATCGTCCTCGACACTGATGAGGTGGGCAGCTGCCAATGGCAACCTTCTGATGCCGCACCTATCCCTGCTGATGAGCTTTTGTAATGGGTTATACTACCAGAACTCATCAAAGTTTGTTGGGGATACTTCGTGATAATTTTCATCAGCCAGCCAGTATGTGTGTGAAAGGGGTATATTTCATGGCTTAGATGATTTAAGATCCCAGGGGAGAAGCTTGGATATCATTGACTATGAATGGCGATGGACTGATGCATTTCTCTCCATATTCCTGCCTCACGTGGCATGATCATCCTCACTGACTATAAACATTCTTCGAAGGGGGTTTGAAATCACCAACCAGGTTGGAAATGAAGTCCATGTTTTAGAAAAGGCTTGGACGTTTGAGGGTCATGAATTTCATTTGCACAGTCTTGCAGGAGCGATTCGGCGGACAATGCCGGCTGGAGGAAGGTCATGGCAAACTCCCCACCGGAGGACCGACACACAACAGGCCGGGATTGACAAAATGATGATGTTGACTTGAGAAAGCGCCTTGTGATGGAGACTGTGAACGATCTTGGAAGGTGCGAGCAAGCTAACTAGTTTCAAGGGCACCACAATTCATGAAAAGAACAGAGACTTGGAATCCACACGGATTCAGTATCTGCCAAATAATCCGAAGATATCCCAAGTATTTTTGCCTTCGACCTACCATCCTTGGAGATGACATAGCGTTGTGTTCCGATGGGAAGGCCCTCGTCTTGCTACTTGTACCTGCCATGTCGGACGGCCCAAGTCTTGGCACCAGCTGATCTCTTAGAAGGAGGCATCCGCATCTGGCTGGATGCTAAGCTGCTGCAGGACGCAATATTTCTGGGAAATTGAGAGATGATGGGCATGGCCTAAGGGCATTCAACTTGACCCACAAAGTGATTTGTAGAAAGAAACCATTCAATTTAGGGCAGGCGATCATTTCAGATGCTTGGATAACTAAGGTGCACCAAGGGGTTGACATCTCTATGACCAGATTGCGAACTCAGTATGCATGTTCCATGAGGATGAGAGACCCAATTTGGCAGAAGGATTGGATAGAAGTCGTAGATTGGAGAGCACGCCTCTGGAGACCTTCAGAAACCGACTCGCCATCAAGATCCACCACCAGTATCATTAAACCCAAAACACATTCTGTTTATTGAACAGTTGATTGTAAATCTCTGCAGGGGAGTATGGCCGATCCCCCTACCATAGGAGAACAATATTTTGGATCCCTCAGATGTGAACCTCGCCCTGGAGATCCGCGATGGCGGCAAAAAGTATTTGAGACAATTCCGCTTCGACCTGGATGCCTGTGTCAGGCTCCGCGCTTATTTCGATGCGGTCTTTGCTCTCATTGGACCCACTGGAGCAACCCTGCTCAGCTGCCGGGTGCACCCAGACGGTATGTTTCACATCTATTTCCCTGGCGACTACACAGTCTACTCTCCGGGGTATTTGGATGCTGACCTCCCTCAACGACCCTTCAGGGCAGCCAAACTGAGCAGGGAACGTTCCGCAGTGCCATCCCTGAGCACCGCACAGGAACAATACTTCGACCCATCTTTCGATGCTGGGTTAGTGTACCCTGATGCGATGGTCTTGGGGCCCTCTACTTCACAACTATTGGAGGAGATGCCAACTCCACCTACCTTGTCACCAAAGAAGACTCCATCCGTCTCATCTTTGACCACTCCCAAGCACGCAACCAGTGAACCTGAGAGATCAGAGTCCAGGATTGAGCCCAAGACGATTGATTTCCCGAGCCGAAAGTCTGCCCGGTTGAAGAGCCACAAAGACACGCAAGCAAAGCTGGGCAGCTCTGGATTGGACTACAAATACAGCATTTTCTCTCTTTAAACCATTTTGAAGAACATTTCACCTCTACTTTCTCTCCCCACAAAAACAGGAAATTATAACAATCTATTCAATATTATGTTAAATTTTGCGATTGACGATATTCTTTCAAATTATCCAGGCAGTTTGGATGACCTGTCAAAGATCTTCAAGGACTTTGGCTTGCACCACTGCAACGGCGGATGGCTCTTCAGAGACTGGATACCAAACGCAACCTATGTCTCTTTGGTGGGTGATTTTAATGGCTGGAAAGAGACTGCAACTCCGTTGAGGAAGGATGAAAAAGCAGGGCCTGACATTTGGTCTTGTTTTATTGGTTCACCACTGAATGCTGCAATGACCAAAGGCAGCCAGTACCGCTTGCACGTGGTACCAGCAGAAGGTGAACCCAGAGAAATGATGCCTCTCTGGGCCATTCGATATGCTGTAAACTCCAAGTCGCAAGCTGTGAACGCCGTGGTTTGGCCAACAAGCATCAGCAGAGGGCCATCGAGGAAGGACCTTCATGAAAAGCCCTTGTCCTTGAAAGGCAAGAAGCTGCATCTTCTCGAATTTGACATTACTTTGGTGTCGCAGAAAGATGAGAAATCCAGCCTCAAGTTTGCCAGGACTATCCTGGCCAGGGCTGCGCATTCTGGTTACCATGGAGTGGTCATAGTGGGCCTTTTTCATGCAGGTGTCAGAGCCACAAGCAGCTTGCTGGCAGCAACTCCTGCTCTCAAGGATGCCAGCGATTTCGGAGCATTTCTGCAGTATGCTCATGATCGGAGTCTTGCAGTCTTCTTGGAAATCCCATCACGATCAATTGCTGGCAAATCCTATTTGCCAAGCTACTTCTTCACACAAAAGCGTGAAGTAGTGCAGAAGTTTGACTTCGGCAAGAAGGAAGTTGCTCAATATTTGCTCTACTGTCTGCAGCATCTGGACTTTGAATAGCTTTGCTTTTAGATGGGGACATCACATGTGGATACATGTGGCGAATGTAGCAAAGGCAGCTCCACCTGATCACAAGGATCCCAGTTTTTTCTCCCTGTGCTCAACCAAGGCATTGGGTGGAGGCCGGGGTCGATGGCTTTCGGTTAGAGGCTTTGCTGCAGTACTGCTTGCAGCAATCTACCCAAGAAGATGAACTTAACACATACAACAAACATTACCTCTGTGACTCTCGTCGCAGGGGTGTAACCTTTCATACCTTCCATGAATCGGTGAGGTTCAATTTTTTTCTGCAAAAGTGCCTGCTGCTGAGGAGGGTCTTCCTGGAGCTGCCCTCTCGGATGACTCGTCTTCTGCAGATGATTTCGTGATGATTGCGAACGACTTGCTGCACTCTGCTGCCCAAAGCTGTTCGAAGGATGTCGTGTCCATTGGCACAGGCAATTTGGAGGATGGTCTTTGCGCAGGGGCCTCAGAGGGTCAGACTGGTCTGCGCAATGTGGAGACCTTTGACGACCTTTGTAGTATGACCTCCAAAGACTCTCAGCTGAGGACACTCAAGATGCAGGAGGCTTTGGTTTTGATCTCTGGCAGCCATGCAATGGCATAGACTTGAGCCGATTGGTGCCCGGCTCGTGCTGCCTAGACCAAGGGGCCTATGGTCCGAGAGGAAAGGTGGTTGGACTCAAAGCAGACCTGCAGACTTTCTTGTTTTTTTGACCTCAAACAAAGTCATGCTTCTTCAAAGGCGATCCGGTTGGATTTTGACATGTTGGATGAAGGTTTACTTGATTTTGTTCCAATACTTTTCAATACTTTCTCAACATTGCTGGTCAGCATGTCGCTGTTTCAAGGTGACCCTTGTACAGAACTTGGTGGATGCCTTGACGGAGCCATTGAAGACCAAAGGCCGCAGTCAGCTGCTGACCTCCATGGAAACAATGGATGAGTTCATTGTGAGTCAAAGCCCGCAGCCTGGCTGATCTATGACCGCTTGTCGCGTTATGTCAGGTTGTAGGATATTGTAGGATATCCAGGATATATTTGGACATGATGGGCGCGGTGGCTACACATCGCCCATCTCAGCCAGCCTTTACATCAGAATATTTGGCTGGTATCCCCATGTTTCTGTTGCGGATGTTGCTGTTTCAGGTTGATATCCCATTTAAGAAAACAAATTGAAGTCCCAATGTTTCCGCTTAATAGCCAAATTCTTCCAACAACAACTCAATTGAGATCCCAATTCCATCTATTTCCATCTGAAGTATTCCCTATATTTCATATGTTTGCTTTCAGGCTGTCCATCTGCATGCTTTCGTGGGAGACCCTCTACACCGTCTCCGGTGGTGCTGCTGCGCCCTACGTCACGGGGCTAGCGGAGGCCCTGGTGAGGCGAGGCCATGAGGTCCACGTCTTCACCAGAGCCAGCCACGGCTTGAAAATCAACGTGGAGACGGTGAATGGAGTGGTGTACCATGAGGTGAGCACATGAGAAGTATGTAATATGATGTAATATGTATACAATGTAAAACGTATAGAATATTATTCAGATTATGAATGATATCACTTCTAGATGTTGACAAGTGGAGTGGATTTGATGTATATAGACTATTTTAGATATTTGGTCAATCTAATCAACGTATGCATGATGCTATATTGTGCGATTTCACTGTCACGTGATCATGTATTGCACTTCTTTATCATACCCAGGCCAGCAATAAATATTCCCTGTGGTCCAAAGGTTTTTTTCGTTGGGCTGGTGTCGAGGTCCCCTACCTGCTGAGCATGGACTTTGTGGAGGAAACGGCGAACTTTTGCAAGGCCCTGGCAGATGCCATCACGCAGCGGGAGGCGGCCTTTGGTCACTTTGACGTAGCGCATGGTCATGAGTGGCGGCTTGACGACCACAACGTGATCTCAGTTTTGGTGCTGTTGAAGTTACACAGTCTTGTCTACCAAATCCAAAAGGGACGGTGAGTGGAGCAACTGGAAATGGAAGTAGTCCACTGATCTTTTTTCCCATTAGCAGATGAAACTGTGAGAGATCTTTCACAACTGAGGCTGGTGGCCCGCGCTCGCAGCGGTTTGCGAAAGGATCTGCACTTTGTCCTCACGGCGCACTCCACCGAGGAAGGACGATCGGCTGGTGCAGAATTTGGTCAGCCACTCAATGCTGAAGGTTTGAAAGCACACACCGCGACGCGATTTTAACAGTCATTGATGTGAAAATCAGACATGAATGGCAATGATTGTTACCGATTCATGTCACATGATGTCACGCACCAAGAATCTATGACAAATCTATGATTCTTGGCGTTGGCGTTGGACCAAGGTGGACAGAGTAGTCAAGTTGTGGAGCTTGAAGGAGAGGCCTTCCGCTCTATTGATCAGCTTTTTGCACCTTCGCAGATGGTCCGTAGGGCCCCCAGGCGGTTTTCACCCACCAATTCAGATGCACATAGATGCATATAGATGGACATAGAACCACCATGAAATTGCGGATTTCCTGTTTTCGGGCTTTTTTGGACACATCCAGATCAGCATTTCCCTAGGCAGATCCGCCAGATTTAGAAAGCCTCCAATGTGAAGAGAGATGTTCTTAGACAGACTTGGTTGTATTTCAAGTACTCTTTCGGATTTCATAGGGTGTCGCACCAAGGTGAGAGCATGTACAGTCAATATGGACTAGAAGGCAAAGATGTCTCCGTGATGCACAATGGCAGCTTTTCTGCAGAGGTGTTTCATTTTTGAGGATTGAATCGGATGATTTGGATGGTTGAGTACAGAGCGAACCCGGATCCATGGGTAGATGGCTGTTCAACTTTGATCTGCAGGCTGCAGACCCTTGTTTTGTGATTCAGAGGCTGTTCTGCATTGACTTTGTCATTTTGCAGTGAGGTGCCAATGCCCAAAAGAAGAGTTCCAAAGAGGCGCAGAAGGAAGCCAGAGATACCTTGGGACTTCCAGAAAACTCACCAGCATCTTGGACTTGCACTGGCAGGCAATGATAAAAGGGATGATATCATTTCGCGCATCAAAAGGGTGGGAATGTGATGGATCGTGTACACATTTCAAGATTTCAACCAAATCCCTTTTGCTGGTCTGATGGTCATGCAGAGAGATGACCGTAGGCACATACAGGTTCTACGTATCTTATGGATCCCAGACATTATTTATATAATTTTACTGTAATTGGATATGTTCACCCAAGATATGTTGGACATTATTATAATCCATATATGATCCATTACTATTTACTGAACTATATAATTGGATCATTTTGGAGGAATGTTCACCCAACAGATACGCCTTTGACAATTTCTTGATCAACCCTTTGACCCTGGACTTCAGCGTTAGCTGCTGTCGCTGCCTCCAAGGTGATCCTTTATACAGGTCGTTTGTTGCCCCACAAAGGTGTTGACCTTCTGGTAGAGGCACGACGGAACTCCCTTGAAACATGTTGAAACCGGACGAAACCTTGCAGTTTGCTCACTTTGTTGTGGTGAAAATTGGCCTGGTTTAATTCGGTTTCAACAAGAAAACAGAAGCCAATGGCTGTATCTGGCTGTCATATTGACTTGTGTCAAATCTATTCAAATCTATACACGCAAAGGACAAAGTCGTCTCTTTTTTTCCGAAATTGAAGAAATTAGTTGGGGGAGAGCAAATATGGAAAGTCGTCTCTTTTGCTTCTTCCCGCAAGGTGAACGCAGGATTTTCAAGCATACATGTACTTGCTGTGTTTGCATAGTTCCTCAAGCGGTTGGATGAGCAGTGAATTCACCTCTTTCGACCTTCTTTCCAGCTGTCAGGCAATTCCGTTCGTCCTTCAGCACTGGCGTGATGCCCACTTCGTCATCGTAGGCGTGATTGCACTATCTAAACATTTGCAAGCTCAGAGAAGCAATGACAAAGCCCCAAAAGGATCCAAAAACTTTCAGTTCGGACAGTTCGGATGATTTCCGTTCAGATCCCAATTCCGCTTGGATTTCCCCAAAGGCACTGGGCACCTCCGTGGTAGCCTGGAGCGGCGAATTGAAGAGCTGGGCATCGGAAAAGCCGTGACCTTCAAGGATGGGTCAGGGATTGGCTGGGCTTTGAAGAATTGAAAAACAGTGGCCATCTCCGTTTCAAATCTAAAAAGAACATAGGAGAACTAGGTGGATTGTTTTTCAACGTTTTTTAATGATAGAAAACTTTGCCTTCAATTTCGGTGCATTCGATGCATGCCTTGGAAAGCCCAACCAGGTCTCCAAGTGCGAAGGAGAAGAGAAGCGTAGATACCTGGAAGCTTGTGATGCCGTTGCTCGTATGCATCGTTATGTGTTATCAAAATACCACGGAATACCAGATATGGGAACGGATCAGCGCTGTGGTACCCAAGGGAACATACGAAGGATGAATGGAAGAGTTTGGAATTCAGGCTGTCTATTTACCAATTTTTGCCGCTTTTTAGAGTCGTGACCCACGTCCCAATATCATCCAATATCCTATCAGCATTCATTTGCATCCATGGCTTCAGCCTGCTCCCAACAACAAGACGAACCTCACTGGATTGGTTTAACGGAGAAACAATTCCTGATAATTCCTGGAAACCATGTTCTTTAAATTTATTGCATTGTTTTTACCCTGAAGTATGAGAGTTCCTTCATTCATTGTCCTAATCCAATTCTGGGATAGCCACATGACCACCACCAACAAAAATTTGAAATTGGATGAAATTGGTGGTTTCGCGCATCATTTACAGCATTTTCCATCCCGCAAAATCGCCATGCGCAAGGTTGCAGTGCCATCACGCTCGGATTTCTACGGCGTGGATGTGATTGAAAGCTGGGCTGCAGCAAGGCAAGGATGGGTTGACTTCTGGGTGTGAAGAGCAACAGGGAGCTGTGTCTGAAAATGGGGGTATACACCTGACCATTGAAAAAATCGACAAAATGATGATAAACAACTGGATTCTTGGGTCCCCTGTTTTCAGACAAAGCCATCTTCATCTTATATTTCTAGACTTTTTGTCAAATCATGTTCAGACTTCATTGCAATTTCCAGAAGAACAAACCTCTGATATCATTGAAACATGAAACATGACTTTGAGAGGCCCGTCGTCGGCATTGCTTCGGGTGAGCTACGGCACTTGATCAAACCAGATTGCACAGGCTACACAGCGGACCAGGAGATGCTGGAAAACATTCTCCGCTTCTCGGTTAGTCTGCAGGGTACTAAAAAACAAAAATCCTTAAGGTATTGATGGTCGGTCCGTGAAAAAGAGTATATAGGGATAATATGAGCAAAGATATTCTGAAAGGTCGCCGTACAACCCCAGCAAACAACCATCAGCAGTATTGACTGCTGCTCACTTGTCAAAGCTTGGCTTGTACCCTGGACAGGAGTCTGGAAGCTTGGCTTGGGGCTTGTGCAAAATCTGTGAGAACCGGGAACACGCTTGCTGCCTGGCAACCAATCGCTGCACGTTTTGATCGTTTTTGTTGTCTGTGTATGTGGATAGTCATCAGTGCATCCTTCATTGCTCAGGCTGGATGGGTCAACAAGGTTGGGAGCAAGTTCAACAGAGCTTTCTTTGGGACACCATTGCGAAGCGAACAGAAAAGTTCTACATCAACATGCTGGGCTTGCAGGAGCCAGTCTTAATTTGAAATCCTGGTATTGCTTATGTCTTTCAGTGGGTCTTATACTCACACGTACCCGACCGACAACTGATAGACAACACACAAGACACATCATCATCATCTATCAGTATGCAGAATGCATGAATCACAGAAACCAATGATTCCATATGATTCCAATGACCATTCATTGCGTGTCATTGCTGTGCAGGAGGCTCCTCGCACTCTCGGTCGCCGTCGTCCACTGGCAGCTGCTTTGGGTGCTGATGCTGTGTGGCTTCTGCGGCTATGCCGCCGCTCAGCGCAAGGAATTGGACATGCAGGACCTATAGGACATTCAGATACATTCAGTCTCTGCGACCACGAGCATCTACCAGTGGTATTCCACAAGTGTGACTACGTTCACGGCAGTTCTGACATGACATGATCATGGCCGTGGAGCAAATCCAAGGCCTTTTGTCCTTTGCCTTTGGCGGTGATGCAACGCTGAGCTGCTTGGGCAGTGACTTTGGTTGGCAGGGTGCCTTGGCAAACGTCATTGTGACGGCAGCCCTGGGTACTGTTTTACTGAATGTAGCCTATCACAAGCATGTCATTCGGCGTATGACTATGGTCGCATCCTGCCAGAACTAAGGAAGAGTGGACTACCCAAGAAAAGGAAATGATTTCAGCGACAAACTTGCGCGAATACCCGTTGAACTGGCGGAGGCTCGTTGCGCAGGGTGAGCTACAGTCAAAAGATGTCCACTCCAAAACAGATGTGGGATTGGAAATTCCAAGCTGCTACTTCTACTGGTACCATTCAGATCCATTCAGCTTCCCGAGCTTTCAGGACAAGACCGGCAAGCACAAGCTTTTGGCCATGTTTCAAATGTGCCTCATTCGGACAGAGCGCTGTCTTCAATGGCTTGTGGATCCTGCACCACAGATTCTGCTAAAGGACAGAGCTTTGTAAGAAGAGGGGCTGAATTACAGAGTTTCCGCCTGGAATTGTAGTTTATAATTTATAGTTATTTCTTATTCATACACAAGATGATAATATCATGCGAGGGCCCAGGAAAAATGACTTGCCAAAGAATTGGATTTTGGACCTTTGAGAGCTAAAATCATCCTGCAGGATGAGAAGAAACAGCTCTTGATCTTCAGTCGTGGCTGCAGCGTCTTTGCTTTTAACTTCAGCTCTGGGAAGGTGTCCAACCTCAGCCTCAACATTCCTCGGTTGAAAGGCGAGCTGCAACCAGTGGTCCGTTGAGCTGTTTGGCTGGCTAGCAAGTGGCTTAAAGGTGCCTCAAGGAAAAGGAAACTTGCAGACTCAGACTCAAACCCTTGAAACAAAAACCAACATTGAAACAGTTGGAGCATGGAGCACGTGCACCCTGGCCGGCTTGCAGGGATCACCCGTAACTTCAAGTGTGCCAGAGTCCAAGTTCTAGGAAGTGTGCGCCGTTCGCTCCACACAAATTTGACTTGTGGACACGATGCGCAGCGGTTTGTTTTCTAGTTGAAACTGAAAGTTGACAGGATGCCACATGGCATAGCCAGACTCAGGTCTTGAACACGCAGGACCAGCGCTTTGGAGGTGCTGCTTCAGACCCTGCGCCCGTGGTGCCTCTGACAGATGGTGAGATGAAGCTGGTGTTGCTGGTGCCTCGTCAGATCTGTTTTGAACGTGAGAACCTGCGATTCTCCATGTTTTCCCATATCTATTCTGGTGGATCTATGCATCGAGCTATACCAGGTCGGTGAATGCCAGGGTATTCTTGGCCTAAACAAAAATGGGGGATACCACACCCATTGCACACATCATCCGCGGTTGGCTACATGGGATGAGGCCCAGAGTGCAATGGTGCTGGCTCCAGCAGAAGTGGATGATGCCATGTGCAAGGCAATGATTTGACCATGCCAGACCCAGTGGATTGTTGAACGAATGAATGAAACACAAGTCTTATGCAAAGCAAGGATTCTGCCAAAAAGAGGTTGGTGTTTACTGCTTGCCCTCATTTTACACTGGCACCAGGACCAAGTTCTTCAACTGCGTTCTGCAGACGAGTTCATTGATCTTGTGCGCAACGACTCTTGGCTGCAAAGGTCCAGAAGCTGGTCATATTTTATACCAACAATCCGAGATAATCTCAGATTAAAAAGGGCTGTAGGTAAAAATAGGGGAATCATGGGTCAGCACATTTTGGTTGGCTTGCGCACTCCACCATCCCTTTTTTTCACGAGTCGTACCCATATTCGGTAGATTTGCTCCAGCTTCCACCTTCGGCGCTTGTGTGCCCCAGGATATAGGAGTCAGCCCTATCGTGTCTTGCCAGATGCCGACCTTTGTCACTTGACTGCATGTGGTTTGGAAATGTTTGGAAGTAGAACAAACATTGCCAGAGTTATGGCAGAGTGACACTGTGAGCCGATTTTCTGAGGACCAGATGGCAGCTGAAGCCAAAGATGCCGGCAAAGACGCCATCAAAGCTGACGCTGCGGAAGCTGACACTGGGAAAGCTGACACCACCAAAGCTGAAGCTGCCAAGGCTGAGGCTGTGAAAGTTGATGCTCCCAAAGCTGACACCGCCAAAGCTGACGAAGCGAAAGCCGATTCTGCAAAGACTGACAATGCGAAGGGTCGGCACATCGCTTGTGCTGCTGGTCTTTCTGCCATTATGTCTAGGGCAACGAAAGCTGACGCTGCCAAAGCTGACACCACCAAAGCTGAAGCTTCCAAAGCTGAGGCAGAGAAAAGTGATGCTGCCAGAGCCGAGGCTACAAAAGCTGACGCCGCCAAAGCTGAAGCTTCCAAAGCTGAGGCTGAGAAAAGTGATGCTGCCAGAGCTGAGGCTACAAAAGCTGACACCGCCAAAGCTGAAGCTTCCAAAGCTAAGGCTGAGAAAAGTGATGCTGCCAGAGCTGAGGCTACAAAAGCTGACGCCGCCAAAGCTGAAGCTTCCAAAGCTGAGGCTGAGAAAAGTGATGCTGCCAGAGCCGAGGCTACCAAAGCTGACACCACCAAAGCTGAAGCTTCCAAAGCTGAGGCAGAGAAAAGTGATGCTGCCAGAGCTGAGGCTACAAAAGCTGACGCCGCCAAAGCTGAAGCTTCCACAGCTGAGGCTGAGAAAAGTGATGCTGCCAGAGCTGAGGCTACAAAAGCTGACGCCGCCAAAGCTGAAGCTTCCACAGCTGAGGCTGTGAAAGTTGATGTCGTCGAAGCCAGTGCAGACAAAGCTGACGAAACGAAGGCTGACATTGCAAAAACTGATGGTGCGAAAGGTCGGCAGATCGCTTGTGCTTCTGGTTTTTCTGCGATTATGTCTCGGGCTAGGAAAGCTGACGCTGCGAGCGCTCAAGCTCTGAAACTTGAGGCCGCCAACATTGAAAAGAACGTGATGGCAAAGGCAGCGAGGGAAGATACGGCAGCTGAACGTGCGAAGACTCCACGGACTCCAAAGACTCCAAGGACTCCTTCAAGAGCTGGAAGGAAAGTCTGGGCAGTAAAGGCAACCGCGGCTGAGGGTGAGACAAATGCTGAGGAGCAAAGCAACAAGGACCTGCTGGGGTTTGCATGGATTTTATGGATTGACAGTTGCCACTGTTTGGCATCGGTCAAACATAGCAAATGCGTGCAAGGCAGCAATGACAAACAATGGTATGCAAGCTGGTGGGATGGTTTTAAGACTTGAGTGCTCTGGTCCACCATGACTGTAGTGCATTGTAGCCAGCCTGATGGTCATCAATAGTCGATTCCTCCGTATCCTCATCCCGTATCCTGGTCAACCTGGTCCTCGCCCTTCCCGTCATTGTTATCGTTGTTGCCATGACCATAGGACCCCGCTACTGCGGCCACTGCATCGAAGCCAAGTGATGCCGAAGAGGACAGAATTTTGGCTCTGTTCCGTTTGTCGCCCTTTCCCCTTCTCATATTTTGACATATCTTGACCTATGATCAGGTTGAATCATTTTCTGTAAGTTTTTAAAGATCCTGCTCTTGAGTTTTGATACGATAGTCAAATTCCGACTGTAAATGCACATTTACTGTATGTCAAACAAGTTTGACACTGGAATTTGACCAAATACTTCTTTCCAGAGGTTGCAATTGAGCCTACGGAAGGAGTTAATTCAATGTTTGAAGGAACTCCAGCAATAGTTTTTTTCTTGTACACAACATTTCTTGTTAAAAAAAAACACGCAAATGCAACCCAGGCACGTCTTTGAATGTGCTCCCAAATGATCCCAAATGGCCATTTCAACGGAATATTACGGTACCCCATTTTCAGACAACCCACACTTAGACAAGGAATGACAAGGACATTTGACCACAGTGCAAGTCAAATTGGCATTTTTTTTCACTGATTTCAGGCAAATTTGAATTCAAAACATTTTGCTGGTTAAGTCCATTGGTCAGACGATAGTCCAAGCTGATCTTGAGAAGAGGCCGGCTGCTCGCCACAGGAAGAAGCCCGAAGGGATCAAGCGACGAAAGCCTGGCTCCACAAGTTCTGGTAGACGGAAGCAGAGGGGAGATGGTTCGAAGGAGGTCGACAGCGCGAAGTGCTTCAGATCGCCATCAGGGCACAAATCCCTGTGGTGTTTGCGTCGAGCTCATGGAGGGGGCTGAAGGAACCGACTGAATATCCTTCTGCCAGACCTCACAAGAAAAGTGAGCGAGTTGGGACTCTGACTTTCATTTAACCACTGAGCTGCATGAGATGTTCAAAATTGTTCAAGCACAATCAGAGATGTTTTCAATGATGATTTTTTAGTTTTTTTTTCAGGATATTTCAGATGATTCGAATCATCCCCGCGTTCCAGTTGGGATCTCTCCATCTCATACCTTGGCAAATGACCTTGCCCAGGTCTGATTCAGACTTCGCCGTGCAGCAACAAGCAACCTGCATGGGTTGAAAGACAGTGGCAGGGATCTTGCTTGTTGGCAAAGCCCAAACAGAGGTTTCAAAGAATGATGTGATTGCATCACAGCATTCTGGAGCAGACCGCCAAGAAAATCCCTACTTGACCAACCGCGCGTTCAACTGGACGGAGACCAGCTATTTTATATAGTCATGTAATATACTTTATAACGTATAGTCTAAATGTCTAAATGGGCTGAACGACATCTTCATGAGGTGTGGCATTTTAGTATGCGCTTTTTTTTTTTTCCCCTGACCTGTTCAAAGCATCGGTGTAGGTTTTCCCTTAGTGAACACGCGGGCGCCCGGAGTTGATGCTCATTGAATCACAACCCTACAGGCAACATACAGAAAGTGGTATTTGACACCAATACCCCTTTCTGATCTGCTGCGAGTAGAGTGCTAAGATGTTCTAAGTTGGCGTGGATCCACCTTTGGGATATCAGCCAAAAAAATGCGTTCAGTGGTGCGTGTTCAGAGTTTCAGCAGAAACACAAGAGATCTCGCAAGGAGTCGCGAGGTTTAGATTGCAGCGCAGCAGCAATTTGGTAGAACAAGTCATGCTTGGAAATGCTGTACTGATGTGTCCTGATGTGTACAGTATGTCATGCCATTCCCCTGACTGCAAACTCAAATCTTGGGTTCTAGGCCTATCCGGATCCTTTGATAGATTGATTGATCCAGATTGATCTTTTGCAGCAAGTGGATCAAGAAGCGGAACACAGTTTGCCAAGTCGGTGGAGACTGCAGAGCTCAATGTTGACTAAAGTTCTGGCCACTCTCCGATAGTCATGCTTCCACCTCAAAAGTTGTAATCTTCTTGCGTTTATTTCCGCCTGATAAGGCTGGATGTTTCGAAGCAGAAAGCTGCACATTGAACTGTGAAAGCAGGTGGCTATGGTTCCACACTTCAGGTTGCGTTGTTTCAATCCTGAAGATTCTTATCAACCCTGGAGATTCTCGATTAGGGAAACTGAGTGAGAAAATAAGATAAGGTTCAACTCACAATCATCCAGAATCAATACTTTCAAGTGACAACCAACTCACGTAGACCAACTTGCCTGTGGCCATGCTGGTGGCTGTGCAGGACGGAGCAAAAACAATTGATCTGAAACCTTTGACATTTGAGTACCATGAACACAATATACACATTCACAGTACTCAGTGTACAGATTAGCGTACAATTAGATTGGGAGTCTAGCATCATCTAGTATAGTTCATTGATGTTTTAAATTTAAGTAGATGGCCATCGTCATTGGCACATGGTTCGCGTCAGAAAGGGTGGACCGCGCGAGGCCCCGGCGGCCCTGGCAAGGACATGTCTGTGTCCAGGAGACTTTCCAGTGGCCAAGGTGTGTGTTTCCTCTAGGGCTACCCCCATTTTATCACTGGACAAGTTGGGGAAACTGCCACAGAAGCCCCATTGATTTCCATGAATAACACATGAACAAACATGACAATCAAGGACCCCCCTGGTAGTGACATCTCTCCAGGACTTGGTGCCTATGGTGCCTCCCCTGCAGCCAGTCGAGAGCCGTACCGTCCCAAAGCGAGGCCAAAGATGATGAGCTGCAGTTGAGACACAAACATGCTTTAAGCATCTTTAAGCCATTGGATTTTGGATGATCTTGGTGTACTCAGAATTAAGTCTACTGGGGGAATCAATTGCTGTTCATCACTGCTCCAGGGCGGCTGTTGTCTTTCTGGCAGCTGCAGCATATTCTTTGCGACGCCCAAAGAGGTCGGTTTTGGGAGCTGGGAAAGAAGAGAAACCAGTCAGGACAGAGGCAGAAACTCTGTGTCTCTCTCGTTGTGCTTTTGACGCTACTTGTACAACATCTTTTTCAGAGCTGTGGTTGTTGCAATCAGTGTTCCGATTCTACTGTGTTGGCAGGTGTGCAAGACGTGTTCTTCAACCGTTTGCTATTGAGCCGATCAACCCGTTTATGTCAGAGATGCAGGCTTGGCTCTGTATCCACAGAGTGCGCGGTTTCTTAGAACATGCCATAGAACAATCTAAAATAGAGTGAAACATGCCAGCAAAGGGCTGATTCACTGATATTCAACATCCATTGCCACATATTGCCAGGCCAACGTCAAGTCCTTAACAGGACAGGGCCTAGGTTTGCTGGATGTCGCTTGGCAGCAGCATCTCTTCGCAATTTCTTGCTGGATCCTTTGTGGACCCCAATTGGACATACAAATCCAATAGGCTCATGACAGGATTGGAGGAAGGACAAGGCATGAGTATTCCCAGAGTTTTAGGATGCTTTAGGATTTCATTAGTCTTGCTCGTAAGGCTGAAAGTGCTGGGAAAGAGCTTTCGGCCTGTGGGGGTCCTAATTGAAATTTCAGCTGCCCCGCGCCGCCAGACTACTGTCCACATAAAGAGCAGATTTCAAGGACTTTCAACCTGACTTTGATAGTCAAACAAGCATCAAACAAGCATCAGAGCAAAATACAGAGTGTTTCCAAAATCTGGGACCACCAAGTCATGCACCCCGCGTTGCAGGCCTGGAGACTTCCGGCATGGATCCCAGCGAGGCCGAGTTCCAGACATCGAACTGAGCTGAGCCTTCCACAAAGCCGGGCTTGGCAGGAAAATCGCCAGAAATGGCGGGAGTTCTGCTATGGCTTTGAGAACTTGAAAGAGTGGGGAACACAGGTCTTGAATGGTTTTGTGCGATTCGGAAGCTCCAACAGAACAGATTCTTTCAGCTTGCATTCCGAGTTGCATTTTTTATTGGTGGGCCAGGGTCTGTAAATCTTTACCTTCGCAGGTACTGCTCTGCAGTTCTAATGGAGGAGGAAGCACTGAAGTTCACTACCGATGATGGCAGGTGCCCGCATGATACACAGCTTGCTGTCAATCCATACATTCAATGGACCTGGCAAATTTATTTATTTTGGGCAGTTTGGGCAGCCAATAATCCAATAAGCTTCGGCAATTGAATGGCTACTGCATTTTCACTGGTGCTTGTCTTGAGAGGTCTTTGCCCCAAGTCCTGTTGGACGGCGGTGTGCCAAACTCAAGCAGAATGCAGTGGATATGAGTGTTTGTGCATGTTTGTACCACGATTTTTTGTCTCGAATGGTAGTAGTTGTGGCAGTAGTTTTCTTCGTCATCATCCTGGTCTCTTCCAATCCAAATATCTGGCTGACTGGACCCTCAGGTGATGTGTGCCGCCTCGCTGTCCTGTTTTTTTTGAGCTGAAGGAACTCCAGAGCATTTCCCATGTCTCACATTGTGTGGGAGTAGAAAGCGGAAGATGAGCCTGCACCGCACCCGCCAGATGCGAGTGGATCAGGGCTTTGTGCCGTTCTTGATCCCAGTCATTCTCAAATTCTTCAGCCCTAAGGATCTGCTCAGAAGCCAGTAATTAATCAGCAATTGGTGCGTTTGGTGATAAATTGCAACAGGCAAGATGGAGAAGTCCAAGGACACAACATTTCTGTTTCCTCAACTTTGCCTGACCGATCTGACCGTAGTGGTGTTGCGGGAATGCCTTGTTCTAGAAAGATACAACAGCAGTAAGCAAAAAAGGGTGAACGGGCGCACCTGGCCACGCTTGCTGAGGTTGAATAGCTTCGGCGAAAAGGGCACAGAGGGAATGGTGGCAAACCAAGTTTTTGGTGCTAAAAAAGCCAGCAATTCAGCATTTCTTTTGACATTTGTGTGAGTACTTCATATCCAGTAGGTGTCATTGGGCAGAAATCAGGTGATGCTGGAGGAACGTTGCCAGGTGGCTGGGCTGCGTGTGTTCATGCAATAGTAGTACTGGTAATGCCAAGTGTACTGAATGCAATAAACATCAACAAACTATGATCAAAACTCAAAACAATCAGGTAAGGCTGAGAAGTTGGTGCGTTTCTGTTTCGGCAAGTTGTCCACAAGCAGCTCCCAACCGATCACAACCGATTCCACATTGTGCAAGTGCAAGACCCAACGTCAGGACTTCTACGAGTCCGGGGTGAGACTTGCAAAGTGGCGAACGCAAGTTGAGGCTTGCTGATGTTAGAGATGGACTAGTAACAGTCACTAGTATGCTGCACGCAAACTCAAGACTCAAGACATCTCGAGACAAGGTCCTTCCATTTTTAGTGGCGTGCTCTATCGAAAGTGGCCTTGAACCAAAAACTGGAAACTGAAGATTTGGTATCACTGGAGCAGCAGGCGTTTTGAAACAAATCCGCCGAGCTTGCTGCCAGTGCAACCTCGAAATGCCGACGGATGTCAGCGTGTGGGAGAACACAGACTGTCTTGCAAGGGCTGCTCGCATTTGTCAGGCCAATGGGAGAAGCGAGCTGGCTGTAGAAGAGAACTGCATTTCAGGGCAGTGATGATGTGCAGTAATACCATCTCTTTTTCACTCATTTCTCTGGCACGAACTTCCAATTACGCTCTTCACTTGCATTTTGGAATGGAAGGCTAATTATTTTGTTTTTTTTGATCAGTTTTGGGATCTTTTTTTTGATTCCTGCTTTTCTGCGTTTCCTGCTTTTCCCGCTTCTCTGTTTTTTCTGTTTTTCTGCTTTTCCTGCTGCTTTCCTGCTTTTCCTGCTTTTCCTGCTTTTCCTGCTTTTCCTGCTTTTCCTGCTTCTCCGCTTTTCCTGCTGCTTTTGGGGCTTCTATACTTCTATGCTTTTCTTGCCTGCTTCTCTCCTTTCTCCTTCTCTACTTTTCCCCTTTTTGCTTTTCCTGCTTCTCTGCTTTTCTGCTTTTCTGCTTCTGTGCCTTTCTACTTCTACTTTTCCTTTTTCTGCAGTCATGCGGTTTTGCTGCTCTACTTCTTCCTGCTCCTCTGCTTCCTTTCTTTACTGTCTCTTTGCTTTTCTTTTTCGTTTGCTTCATTCTCTCTTGTTTGTATCCTAAATGAAACCCTAGAGAAGCCCTAAATGAAATCCTAAATGAAACTTTAAATGAACCCCTAAAGAAACCCTAAATGAAACCCTAAATAAAACCCTAGATGAAACCCTATATGTGAAACCCTAAATGACACCCTAAATGAAACCAAATATACCCCAAATGAAATCTTAAAGATACCCTAAATGATACCCTAAAGCATAAACCCTAAAGAAACCCTGAATGAAACCCTAAATGAAACCCTCGACACCCAAAATGAAACCCTCAAGAAACGCTACAGGACACTCAAAATGAAACCCTACATGAAACCCTATATGAAATCCCAAATGAAACCCAAAGATACCCCAAATGAAATCTTAAAGATACCCCAAACGATACCCTAAACCATAAACCCTAAAGAAACCCTGAATGAAACCCTAAATGAAACCCTAAAGAAACACTAAAGAAACCCAAAAGAATTTTTTAGGCCTTACGGCACTTGTGCGACACGAAGTGTATTTATTATATGAGGTGGTGCTTGTTCTCTTTAAATGTGTGATCATCTAAAAGACATAGTGGTGTTAGATGCAAGCTGTGTTAGATAGCAATCAGTTTCTGCTTGTGTGCTGCGCGCATCTAAAGAGCTGGTGCTGTTAAGTNTGCAAGCTGTGTTAGATAGCAATCAGTTTCTGCTTGTGTGCTGCGCGCATCTAAAGAGCTGGTGCTGTTAAGTGTGATGATGTGCTAAGTTGAAGATAGGTTCTGCCTAAGCGGTGTGCACATCTGAAAGGCAAAGCGCTTTTTAGTGTAAGTTGCGTTCAGGTGAGTTCAGCTGCTTAGGTACCCCGCTGTTAAGTGAAAGCTGCTGTGTGCTTGATTCGACGATATATATGCACTTGCATCGCTGCTGCATTTTCGCTCTCCACTTGTGTTTGGCCAGCCGCGGCTGATCGACTTTGTGCGATTTGGGTTTGTGTGAGCGTATCATTTTGTTCTTCCATTGTAGTTTTGATGGCAAATGATGGACCAGCCGAAATTTACCAGGCATGGCGGCTTTGCGCAAGCACACTTGCAGCTGACTTGTATGTTCTGTGTTCTTCGAGGCTATGGCCCCTCTCTTGGACGTGGAATGTCCACATGCCAAGTACATTTTGGAAGACGCCAAAGACCCAGGCGCGGTTTGATAACTGCTTCAGTATCTCCATGGCATCCTGTATGATTTGTGAGTGGAGGACATGAGTTCTCTGGTGGAGATGGCTGTCATCTCAATGAAAATGGTCTGCGAGCCATAGCAGAAGCATTACGGCCCATCATAGAGGTTGCAGTATGATATTATACCAGTAGAGATAGTAAGCTACCTAGATGCACGCGCTTGTGGGAAGGAAGTAGAGCCTGACCTCTTTGTATCAGATAGTTCTCTGTGCTTCATTGACGAGGCGCACATATACTTTGAGATTTAAGTTGGTCACTGGTAATGTGCGACTGTATGACACGCTGGCTGGAAGCATAAAGATGGCAAGCTGGCAGCCGATTTTTTTTCGGCGCCAGTGAAGCCTGGATGGGGCCGGTCATTTTTATATGGCAGTTTCAAGAGCCATTTGGATGATTTGTGGAACGCTTATCTGGGCCCTAATGCCACGGCTATGGTGGTGTGCGCAAGTCATTGTGATTGAAACATATTATTATCTTTGTCATTGAGCGCGTTGTCCGATATGTTCACAGGCAACGACGTGCTACATGGAAACGTGGAGGGCACTGCTGGAGAACTGCGCGCCATAAAAGAGGCAGGTCCAATGGCAAACTAACCTTCCGACTGGAACTGTTTTGGCCTATGCTAACTGGGGTTGTGATGTCATCTGTGTTGATATCGTGCCATGGAGTGACTGTCAGGCCGGGGTGGCCCCAATATTTGCAATTGTGACGAAATGGTTGCTGCTGTGATCCTCCGATAAGACCATCTGCAGGCCCCTGTTCCACCGCGCAATGAGGCACTTGAGAGGTATCATGCCCACAAGTTTCATATACATAAACGCTTCGCTCGTTTATCTTCTTGCCAGGCGAAAAAAAATATCCGTGACATTGTGATAGTTGCTGCAGGCCCGAGCGCCTGCGCATATATGCAAAGTATTCGTGTATATAGTGCCCGCAGTAGGTTAATTTGACAAGAGCGTGTTATGAAAAGCCTGTCTTCAGCCCCGCCTTGGTGGCCTTAGCACCTGCCATGTCTATATTCACAGATCACGCCCAATTATGTGTTCATGTGCTTGTGCTTGCGATGGCAAATGTGCAATTGACAGTGCTGTCTCATCCATTGCAAGTGCGCTTGTCTTGTGATCGTTTTTGTTCCTTTTCTCTGCCGTGCTGGTGACAGCAATGAATCTCGCAGAGGACCAACAACACAATGCCATTCTCCAAGCTGTTGGTTGCTTGAATTGTGTCATTTTCAGGAAAAAGACGATGTGAAACGCCAAAACAATGACGGTGATGCTGCGCCGGTGCCTACTCTATCACACCAGTCGCCCGGGCATCGCATGTTTTTCCCCAAACAGGTTTACCTGTATGAAGTTCTTACTTCTTTCAAAGGGTTGCATCCCTGGGCCGCATGATTTTGCCTCTGTCTCCGGGCTTGCGTTCCTTGGCCGCATGCTATTACACTTGTCTCCCACACTTATCTCCCACACTTGTGCCCCACACTTGTCTCCACTCTAGGTGCTCTGGGCCGNTCCTTGGCCGCATGCTATTACACTTGTCTCCCACACTTATCTCCCACACTTGTGCCCCACACTTGTCTCCACTCTAGGTGCTCTGGGCCGCATGATCTTACACTTGTCTCCCAATCTTGTCTCCCACTTGCCTCCCACTCGGGCTGCTCTGGGCCGCATGATTTTACACTTGTCTCCCACTTGTCTCACACATGTCTCCCACGCTGGGTACTCTGGGCCGCATGATTTCACGCTTGTCTTCACGCTTGTCTCCCACTTCTCTCCCACTCTTGTCTCCCACTTGTCGTCCATGCTTATATACCTCCCACTCTTGACTCCCACTCTGGGTGCTCGCATGATTTTTCACATGTCTCCCACTTGTCTCCCACACTTGCTTTCCACTCTGGGTGCTGTGGGTCGCATGATTTTACATTTGTCTCCCACTGTCTCCCACACCTGCTTTTACTCTGAGTGCCTTGGACCGCGTGCTTTATTTTACACATGTCTCCCACTTGTCTCCCGCTCTTGTCTCCCACTCTGGGTGCTCTGGGCCGCATGAGTTTACACTACAGAGGGTGAACAGAGGGGCTCTTGTCTCCCACTCTGGGTGCTCTGGGCCGCATGAGTTTACACTTGTCTCCCACTTGTCTCCCACACTTGTCTCCCACACTTGTCTCCCACTCTTGTCTCCCACTCTTGTCTCCCATTCTTGTCTCCCACTCTTGCCTTCCACTCTGGGTGCTCTGGGCCGCATGATTTTACACTTGTCTCCCACTTGTCTCCCACACTTGTCTCCCACTCTTGTCTCCCACTTTTGTCTCCCACTCTAGGTGCTCTGGGCCGCAGGATTTTACACTTGTCTCCCACTTGTCTTCCACACTTGTCTCCTGACGCATGAGTTTACACTTGTCTCCCACACTTGTCTCCCACTCTTGTCTCCCACGCTTCTCTCCCACACTTGTCTTCCACACTTGTCTCCCACACTTGTCTCTCACCACACTTGTCTCTCACACTTGTCTCCCACTCCGGCTGCTCTGGGCCGCATGATTTTACACGTCACTTGTCTCCCACACTTGTCTCTCACTGTGAGTGCTCTAGGCCGCATGATTTTAGACGTGTCTCCCACTTGTCTTCCATGTCTTCCACTCTGGGTGCGCTAGTTTACACTTGTCTCCCACACTTGTCCCGCACACTTGTCCCCCACTCTAGGTGCCCTGGTGCGCATGATTTTGCCTTTGTCCCCTACTTGTCTCCCACACTTGGCTCCCACTCTTGTCTCCCACTCTGGGTGCTCTGGGCCGCATGAATTTACACTTGTCTCCGACTTGTCTCCCCCTTTTGTCTCCCACCCATGCCGAAATGATACCTTTTGGCGCGAAAATAATATATAACTGAGATGTCCTACATTGCATCTGTATGGGGTCAACGCTGGTATAGTGTTTTCTTGATGCGCTTGTCAGGACAGCCCAACAAATTCAGCAGCTCAGAAACAGAAGTGAGCGAGTCGGAGACAGAACCATAGTCCGAGCTTGATGATGTTGACACCCAACAATGGGAAAGCTGCCCCACAACCGTGATCGAGATCAGCGATGATGAGGCGCTGCCATCACGTTGACAAACCAAGCTATCATATCGACATTGCATGCTTGTGCTGAAATGTTTGCCGCAGGAACCATGATTTCCGCCCGCAGTTACAGCAAAGCAAGCTGCGCGTGGGTCGTGCGCGATCAAAGCAAAATTGCGCAATATGCCCAGGAACAAGTTCCAGCAGCCTTCCGGTGGATGTTTTTAGGTCGATGCAAGCTGCCAACTGCTCGGAAACTTATACTGAAAGAAGTGCGGGTTGTGCCGCCCGTAGTAGGGATGGTGAAAAGCAAGGGGCGCAAACAGCCAAGGCTGTAACGAATTGTGGGAAATAGAGCTGTAGTAAACAGCCGCTACTTCAAGAGTTCTCGCTGTGTCAAGGTGTCTCACACAGCATGCGTTTGCCTTTACATGTGTTGGTTTCATGTAATCAGAATGCTTCCTGTACAAAACGCCGCCGCTGAAAAATGTTTGTTTGTATATGTGACAGGATGTGTGTGAGTGATCGCTTGCCGTCGCTTGCTGCTTGCATTTTGTTCTTCTTTTTGTGTTTGTGCTTCAAAGATGGGGAAGCCCAGCTGCGCCAGCCCCACATCATCCCCGAAGCTTCGCGCTGTGATCAAGCCCACCAGCAAGGCTGCACGCAACATTGCTGCTTGAGAGAAAACGCATACATTATTGCTGTGCAGGAACATTCGTGTCTGAAAACTTGGCCGGTCAACATCAGCCTGCCTCTACAGGCGAATTACGATTGCTCACACAGCTTCTGACCCGTGCATGTGCTCTTTGTGAATCAGGCCACGACGCAAAATGTTTACATGAAGTATGATGAGGCCGAAGTAAGCGGCATATGATCCCTCATACAGCGCAGCAGAATCTGAATAGAATAGTGTTGCCCCACAGGTGCGGATGCCTCGCCCTACAAAAGCCCCAGAGCCTTTGGCCATTGGAGCAAAAAATATTTATACTGTACATGCAAGCAAGGCAGAAGATGATGGAACATCGATACGCCCACCTTGCCCCACGCAAGCTCCTTTACCACAGCTCGCCGTTGAGGTGAGCTTTTGCCTTTTTTTGAGTCAACGCTTCTTTTGCGCCCCCACATATGCGCGTATGTGCATGCGAGACAGGACGTGGATGTGAAAGCGCAGTTGATGTACAAGGACTGCTACAATGTTGTTGCATGTATGCCTTCTCAAGTGTCATTGTGATCAAGACTGTGTTGATGACAGGCAAGGATCCGCAATCGCCTACTTGGCGTCGCACTGATGTTGCATCTGGACCTACCTGATAACCTGTGGGAACTTTACAAGGTGTGGCTGCATATCCGCTGCTGCTGCTGCTGCTGTGTATCATGTGTTTTGCGAAGTCTTGAAAGTCTGTGTCAGGTGGGCTTCCGACGACTTTTGGAAGTCGCTTTGGCAGTGGGCGTCGACGTCCCGCAATTGCATTTTGCGCTCGCGAAAGGGCAGTTACTCTTAACGCCCGAAGATGTCATGCAAGACATTTTCGAAGGCCCGGTCCTGCTGATTCGACCCATGTGAACAAAAGCTCTGTCAAAACAAGCTGTATGGAATGACAGACCTCGATGAAAACCTCAAAGAAAGAGAGCCGCTCGAAATGGAAGGGTCGGACATCGCATACGATAGCGAGGTCTTGCCATTGTTGCGTTGATTTTTCGGCTGTTGCTGGATACTCCCATGCTTTGGCAGGTTTTATGTGGAGAGGCGCCCCGCCCAGGGGCAAATCTAGATTTGATGAATGAGGCCATCCTCGAGCCGCATAGGTATCATGTTGTAGCTGTGAACGCAAGTCAATTTAATGCCTGCTGCAGGAACCAAATTGGCTCGCACAAAAACTTTGCCACATACCGCTTTGATGCGCGCGCTATATATATATATATACCGCCTCCCGTGCGAGGCTACAACTCTCTCGAGCTGTGAGCTGGCGTGGGGAACATAAGCGCCGCTTAAATTAATTGTTTGGCACATGCTTGCAAGTGACCAGAGTACCACACCATGCTGCAGCTGGTATAGTGAAATGTGTTCAATCGTGTGTGCTATCAATGCCAATGTAGTGGTTGCCGTGTGGGAGCCAAGCGCCGCCCAGCACTTCAAGCATTTCACTTGTTGTCTTGGCTTGCGCGCTTTGTTCTTTCATTTTTTCTTGTGAAAGCTTTGTCTTTCAAGACAAAAACCCTCTTAGATAGGAGCCTCCGCTTAGACAGGGTATCCCTATCACACTTAACATGCGCCTGCTGTTAGATAGTCTTTCCATCCAAAGGGATTGGGCTGTTAGATGGAGCTCACACCTAACAGGAAAAATGTTATTTAAAAGAAAAAATACACATTCCTTCCCCCCGGTCAGGTGAAAGGGGGTTTTCTTTAGATACAGGGGGTTAATTCGATAAACTAGTTTGGCCTGGGCGCCACTTCGTGTCGAACCCTGAAGGAAACCCTAAATGAAACCCGAAATGAAACCTTAAATGAAACCCGAAAAGAAACCTTAAAGAAACCCTAAAGAAACCTTAAATGAGACCTACATGAAACCTTCCAGGTATCCTAAATGAAACCCGGAAGAAACCCTATTCAACTAAAACCCCAAAGAAACCCTTAAAAAACCCACATGAACGTTTGAAGTACCAACATGTAGCAAATATCGTGCAAAATGAGAGGTTCAAGTGCCAAAATGTAGCAAATACCATGTAAAATGGAAGGTGAACATGCCAACATATAGCAAATATCATGCAAAATGGAAAGTGAACATGCCAGAATGTAGCACATATCATTCTAAATGACAAGTTACCAGGAAAGAAATCCAAAAAACTCCCAAACCTGATCAACAAAAAATCCCAAAACTATTCCGCACCCCTTTAGAATGCACACGTTAGGAAGCTTTCGGAAAGGACTGTTGTGAGCGGTGGATTTCGACCTTTTGGGGAAGACCACTATGATGAAATCCACACTCGCAACAGGCCTTCCGAGCTAAACTCTANTGAGCGGTGGATTTCGACCTTTTGGGGAAGACCACTATGATGAAATCCACACTCGCAACAGGCCTTCCGAGCTAAACTCTAGCTTCCGAGCTAAACTTTGGCACGCCTCTTCACAAAAAGCATGTGTCTGGCGCCCCAATGCTCTGGTCATCTCTGGTCTGTCTCATTGCCACTAAGATTAATCATGATTAATCCTGATNCGCCCCAATGCTCTGGTCATCTCTGGTCTGTCTCATTGCCACTAAGATTAATCATGATTAATCCTGATTAATCCAAACCAAAAAAACCAAAAAAACCAATGTTTCCACAACTACTCTGACTTCTGGACTAGTTGCCAAATCTTTGTTTTTTTTGTTTTTTTTTTGTTTTTTTGTTTTTCTCGAGGTATTGGTCTGATCCTGATTAATCTGGATTAATCCTGATTAATCCAGATCAGAACCTTCTACTTCATGACTCCGGCACTTAGTTCCGGCCTTCTTGTCCGCANATCCTGATTAATCCAGATCAGAACCTTCTACTTCATGACTCCGGCACTTAGTTCCGGCCTTCTTGTCCGCAAATTGGGATAAAATCAGATACTCAGAAAACAATTTTGTATTTCATCTAGCTTTCTGAAGGTTTGGCACTTTTCGAAAACTACCGCAACAATTGAAACAAAATAAAGCNTTTTGTATTTCATCTAGCTTTCTGAAGGTTTGGCACTTTTCGAAAACTACCGCAACAATTGAAACAAAATAAAGCAAACAAAGTGCACTTAGGATATGGGTTCAGCATTTTTTGCATACAATCNTCAGATAAAAGAAATACTTCCTTTAGAGAAAGATCTGGTCTTAAGAATACAACAAACAAGGAAGACTGAACCTTTCCAATAGGAATACTACATGCGTCAGGAAAAATCTATTCCATTTTTGCTGGAACATGGTTTCTTTGATCCAAAGAATGCCATATTGTCTGATAGAATAACTGCCATTTGCAAGCAATATAGTCATCCTTACAGGACTTTCAGGGAATATTGTGTTGATGCATTGCACTTTTTGACCTAGATTCTGCATACTAAAACAGTGGCTGCAATANTTGTTGCCTATTTGAAGGGATACTATATCAGTTGGAAGAAAAGTGCCCTTTTTCAAAAGTAATGCTGCATCTTTTAAAGGATTCCTCTATAATTTGTAAAGGTATTGCTTGTTGAAAAAAACATTGACTTTTCTCAAAGGAAAATTGCAAAAGAATGGCAAATGCTTCTTTGCAAGCAGGGGAGGCTTCATAGTCGTATTTAATATTACATTTANAAAATTGCAAAAGAATGGCAAATGCTTCTTTGCAAGCAGGGGAGGCTTCATAGTCGTATTTAATATTACATTTAGAACAGGAATGCAATATGTTAAATTTTAAATTCATGCTACATACTACAGAAACATATATCCCTTTCAAAGGAAGGCTGTACTTCTTCTGAGGGAAATCTTGCATTTTTGAGAAAAACACGTGATATTTTGCAAGGGATAGTGGAAAGGTTCATACAACTGTATCAATGCTGTTAAGGTGCACATATATTTCAATATAGTCTTTCCTGAATTGTGTGTATTTAAAATGATCCTTTACCTCTTCTGAGACTACCTAGATGATGTAACGTAAGGATAAGGGTAACACAATTCACAAGGTGACTCTTAAACAAAAAATATGGTTTTGCATGGGGATGGCATGGAGCTAGATTTCACCCANNATGTGCTTAAAAGTGCAATCTGTTCATATCTGGATTATTTTTACTTAGGATTTATCAAAAAAATGCAATTTTCTGCCGCTCACAACAGTCCCCTCCCGAAGCTTTAGGAGTACTTTACGATTGGCATGATTGGCGTGGCATTTTCATGATTCATGATGTACCGGAACATGCAAGCGTTTGTGTCTGCGTAAATATGTGGGTTTGTCGGAACATACTGGTAGGATAACCCCAAATCCCGTGGTTGATCATCATTTTCTTATTGGAATGAAGAATAGCAATTTTTGGTATCGCCATTTTTGGACAAACTCATGCAAGTGTTGAAAGAGCAGAATATTGATGTGGAGATGGGTCAAACACATGTCAGAAACTATGTCTTTCCCATATTGGACATGTCATGATACATGAATTTCCAGTTACATCAGACATTTTGATGTTGAAACCAGGGCACCATGGGGTTTTGATGCAGGGCCATGTTTCAATGAATCGCCAATGAGCCGCGGAGGCAAATGGCCTGGCTTTCATCGCTGAGATCCAGACCTCCCAGAACACCGGGTGCCTCGGGGTGACACAGATCGATTTTGGATGGTCAAAATTGGCCACTGCGGATGTTTTTTTGTTGTGTACCAGTACAATCCAGTATATACCTCCTTAGCTGAGCATTTTGTCTTAGATGGATTGAGTATGATTGAGTGCTGTTCAGGAGCCATTCAATAGAGAGGACCGCTTATGTTTGTGAGAAGGTGGGTGCTCGCCTTGCCTGTCAAAAGTGTGAGGTTTTGTGTAGCGCCAATCTCACAAGATTGATTTTGCGACTTGGTTATGGCCAGTTGTGGCTCTAAAATTACAGTAAGAATGGACCCACGGTCTAGGTCATTTGATGTGTAACATTGTTTAAACTCATCTACATTTTGGTGTCCGGGTGTTGATCCACAAACACTTCTGGAGATGTTTTTCTACAAAATCCAGATTGATCACTTCGCCTTGCGGTCAGACAATTTTTGTCTCAAGCCGTCAGAGCGTATTGTACCCAAGCCCCTGACTGTAGGCAGGCCCAAGGCCCAAGGTTGAACACCAACTCCATTCTCTTGAAGGATAGTTGAGACTGAGAAACGCTGGCAAGCAGACTGACATATCATGGAGTGTTGCAGGTTGCAGTTGCCGTCAAGCATGTCAAACTTAGAGGGCAAAAACAACTCTCGTTGCGTTTCCCTTGGATGGTACCAAACGGAAGGGGTCACATCACTTCAGTTCCTCAATCAGACTTCTTTAAAATATACACCTTTTACATATTTGGATACATATTTTGATACATCCCCTTTTATCATTTACATATCAATTTGTCCCTTCTATGCCATGGCTGTGCGACTTCCAGCACTTCGGGCCCTCCAAAGATGGGGACGCCCCGTGGCATCGTTGCGGCCAGGGCTTGCGCTCAGTGCCGGGCCATGGCGGTGGATGGCGCAGCTGCCGGCGCCGCCTGGACCGTTGGCGCCGCCGCGAACGGAGGAAGAAATGCGCCGATTTATTGCGGAATATGACGCTTTTCTTACTGGTTCTGAATGGGGGAATGGGGGAATGACCCATAATCACTATTAACAACTATCCCGTTCCCCCATTCCCTATTAAGCACAAGAGTAGGTTTTTCTTTGTGAATCTGTAAAGACACGCGGAATATGAATCTTTGTGAAATCATGTAAAATGAATTTCTTTTTTCCAAGGCTTGCCCTAGAAGCCATTCTGGTTATGTCTTGTTTGGAAGCTGTTTCCTTGGAGTTGTGGTGACTCGCTGGCGGTCCAAGGACCGCAAGATGGCTGCAGAAGAAGCCCAGGAATCAACGGCGTGGAAAACCTTCAACTCCAACGTCGGTGCCTGGCTTGGGGCAGTTGTTGCTGGTGGCATCCTCTGGCTGTCCCTGGGCACCGGTGGTACTGGTAGGGATGGAGCTGCGACAAGCCCTGAAAAGTCAGTGAGTCAAAGAGTCCGAACTTACAGATGCACCGGTTTGAGTCTTCAGCAGTTGTGGTTAGTCTTGCAAGGTTACTACATTACATCATTCTCTGCTCTCCACAGATTTAGGGTCCTTCAATTTATTCAATCATGGACTCAGGTTTTACTGTGCTGACGACGTCAGCAGCACTTTGAGCGATGTTTGGGCGTACTTCCTCAGCTGCTTGACTTTGAGATCTTTGAGCAAATCACTCCAACTTCCTTTGGCATCCAGACGACCAGAAAGAACAAAAGTCTTTTTGTATGACACGCTATGTTAACTTAACATATCACTCAAGCCACAACAATCAGGTAACATCCCCTGATCGATTGATGGAGTGGACAGGGTTAGGATGACAGAAGCCAACTCTGAATTTTCGATGTATGATAAGAAAGCTAGAACATGCCATAGCCATGTTTCGAGGGCACGGTCCCCAGCGTCCCGGTTCAAAGCTGGACCAAGGAAAACTTTCAGAAGAGTCTCAACGCCATGTGCTCCTGCAAGCGGCCAAGTGGAGAGTCTTGCCGAAAGACATGGACAAGGACCTGAATATCATGACATGCTTGCTTGCTTTTGCGGCGTTTTCACTTTCTTGCCAGGTTTGAATGTTTTTTTTTCCAAATTTGGAGGAAGTGAAGCCAAATCTTCCAGATGTCTCCAAATGGGTTTGTCATGGTTTGTCTAAAAATATGGAACCCCAATTCCAATGGATTATGATCATTATACTCGTACCGATTTATACCCTATTAAAATATATTAAAATGGCAATTTGGATGGTATACCCCATTTTTCAGACAAACCCAGATATTCATGAAATCATGAAACATCATCAAGGCCCACCAATACTGCGGTCAATTTGTTGGAGAACTGTTTGTATCAGAAAGATATCATAGCTGGTGACAGCGCTGGACTGGTTGTAAAATATGTTGTAATGAATCCACGGTGCACAGCGAGCAGTGCAGATCTCTAGCTGGTGATAAACCAGATAAATCGTTATAAATCATAATTAATCTATATACATTTGTATTATATAATACAAGAGAGAGAGAGATATACACATGTAACATTCTATTATATTTCATAATATTATATATGATTATATATGATCGTATGTATAATAAACTACTATATTATGTGATATGATTGATATAGTATTATAACATTAACATTTATTATATAATATTAGAATATATATATAGCCACAAATCCGCAGTTTGAGGACGATCCCTACCTGGTGATGGAACCCCTGGAGGGCCTGCGTTTCTTCACCCCTGTGGGCCTGGCGCCCGGCCTGGACCCGCTGGGGGAAGGCGTCCTGGCCTTCTTCGATCTGGGCTTTGGCTTTGTGGAGGACCGACTCACAGCTGGTGGTTTTTTCTTTTTCTGGGAAATATGTCAAATATATGTATAGTGCTGGTCTTAAATTCTGAAATATAATTATTGAATACTTAAATTGATTGAACTTCATTATATAAACATATATACCTGGACCGAGAAAGCCCTTTGAAATTAAAGGGTTTGCAGACGAACCTCAGGCTTGACCAACATCTCAGCAAAACCTCGGGTTTCTCCGGTTTCTCCCTGAAATTCAAAGCAAATTTTGAACATTAAGATGATGGGAACAACATGGAACAACTATGATCCGCACGGATGGCCTCTTGCAGAACAAAATCGAACGGAAAAAGGATTCTTGTGCGGAAAAAAAAGGTTGCAACTCAAACCCGTACTGAACCCATATTTACCCGTACAAACCCATTTTTTGGGCATAGAAACCTCAGGTATATAAATATCAATCATTTGAACCATTCCCAATTCTAGGAAAGATCATCATCAGATTCAGTGAGAGATATTTGTGGAATATACCAATCAGAAGGGCATGACAAATACGAATGGAGATCTGATATCCACTGCTTTCGAGTTTTTGCCGTGAGAGTCTCCAGACATCGTGGTGACAGAGCAAGCCCCTCAGGTGGGGCCTGTGGGGCCTGGGAGTTCTGATAGTGATGCCCTCCTGCATCACCTCAGCACCAGAGACTCCAGCCAGCAGATCGCCCATTTCGGCCTCTTGGGAGTTTCAATCGGAGGCACCAAAGAGGAGCCGGGGAAGAACGATGCAGAAGGATACGGCTAGCCATGTTTTGAAAGTCAGTTGTAGGATTTTGGATGCATCGCATCACCCATGCATCATCCCTATATTGATCATATATTGTCCCAAAGTTGCCTCATTTCTAGTCAACCAGGTCACCCATGGTGACCCATTCACATCTAGCCACAAGGTGGTCCTCCCAGTTATGTTTGTTGGTTTTACCCAGATCATTATGTACTTGTATCTTCCAAGAAGCCAATAATTATTCATTAACTATATGGACAATATGGACAATGATTGATATATCTTCCATAAAGCCAACACTTATTGGATGTCATTTGAATGATGTTTAGCACCTTTGTTTCATAGCCTCACTGGCAGACACCGAAGGTGTCGCTACAGGAGTTGCTGGATCAGCTGCATCGCCTTGGACCTCACGTGCAGTACCTGGCGCTGGACGCGGGCCGTCTGGGGTCGCTGTCGCCGGGGCACGGCTTCGTGGCGCTGCTGCGGGAAGTGATCAGCGAAAGTCTGGCGATGCCGAAGATGCCGCGAATCTTTCTGAGGAATGGAAGGGGTGGAGCAAATCATGGGACGGGGATAGTATGAAATACCGCAGTTTCATGCTGTTTGATGTAATTTATCACCTTGAATGAACATCTAGAACTTAGATCTTGAGTTTCGGACAGGCTAGATTGTAGAGGAAATGCAGAGGGCTATCATTGGGATGTCTTCATGTCTTGACTTTCATCATGTTTAGATTATTTCTGGTGAGTGGCTTCCAATAGTTTTCACTTTCTATCCCTTTCTTTTCAATATCTTTTGGAACCACCAGAATGTGGAAGTCCAGGGTTGATTTATGTCACTTACGTCGATTTGCTGGGCACTCTGCAGGCTGCCTCCTGGTTGGCCAAATGCTTCAGCAAGTCATGAGGACTCGTCCTTAGCTTGAACGAACCAAAGAAGATCCTGCACCAAGGTGGAACTTCATAAGGACTGCAATAAGCATTACTAAGCTACTCAGTAATTCTGGACATTTGATGATCGAGTTGTCTTGATCGTAACTGCCACGCCGATTCAGCTACCTCCACCCTTCACCACAGGCGCGGCGCCTTGCTGTTGGCAACATCGCTGAAGAGCTCCGACGAGTCGAAGCAGCAGGGCTCATCATCTGTCCGGGGCCTATGTTGATCGGTGAAAAGGGATCGTTTATTCCAGGGTATTCGCTCTCCCCAACTACATGTGGCTTTAGATGTTTCCTTGTCAGAAACAGTGCGCATATTTTGGCACTACTTGTACCATGCCGGGCTTCAGCTGGTGCATTGTGGCTTTGCAAAGAGAGGTTAGATGACGCATGGAGCGATGCGACCACCTGTCCAAGCCATGTCAGCCATGTTATCTGTGCTGCCGCGACTGCCGTGCTGCACAGCACTACCTGCCCTTAGACCATCTCCTGTCAGGCCAAAGTGTCACAAAGTCAAACACGACCACCATGAAAATCAGCAAAGTTGCGACATCCCAGAACTTGAGCCAAAACAGCATGTAGATGACTGGAGAGACATATCATTCCAAAATTATTGCAACATATTTCAACATTTGCAACTATGACATTCTGAGTTTCTTGCTCAGGCAGCCAGCTCGACGGTTTTTCGCCGCTGCTTTGGCTGCTGGAGCGATCCCCTGGGCCAGTGTGAGGCGATGCAGATCGATGGAAAAGTGATATCCCAAGTCATTTGCCCATTTTGCCCATCCTACCTGGGATAAAGGACTAAACCTGACTAAACCTGACTAAACCTGACTAAACAATACCATTCTTAAGATGAGTCAATACCACCAATCGGTCCTGTTTTGATGAACTCTGCCTTCATCCGGAGGTGTCAGCAAGGCCGGCATCAGCACACTGAATGCCAAGGCAAGAGGCTGTTCCGAGCACGATATCATTTGTTCACCTTGATTCACCTTGACCTATGGCCTATGACCATTTTTTGATGTTTTTTTTGTTTAGCAGGTGCACTACTCTATTAGTGATGATTATGTAAATCCCAATTGCCACCCAGGCAACGTGTGCTTCAACCGTCTGCAGATTGAATTTTGCGGCCGCCCAGCCAAAGGAATCCCGATGTTGTCAGATGCGGGAGGGAAGGGAACATCTAGCTTCCATGACTTCCAAGTCTGAAACAAAGCATTTGGAGACAGCAGGCTACGAGACTTGAGTTCCTTGGAGCTGCAGGATACACCCCAATCTACTATGCCGATGCAGAGACCAACACGGCCTCAGTGAACGCTGGTGATTACAATCTGTCCTGTGGCGAAAGAGTTAGCCAAAGTGTGTGACAGCTTGCTTAGACTCTTGTCTACTGGCAGTTTTTTGACCGGAGCCATTCAAGAGTGATGTGACCGGTAAAACAGCACAAAAACGAGTAGAATACTTAATTTTACTTAATTATTTTGTATTATTTTGCTGTTCACCTGGCCAACTTTGGTCTGCAGCCTCGGGCCTATACCCACATGGCCCAGGTATGTTGGAGGTGGCTCTATCAATCTTGCTTTTGCCAAAGAGCTTGGACTGAATCCTGCTTCAAATGACTACAAGCAGATGCACAAGGCGTGATCATTTCATTGGTTTGACATGCCACCATGGAAATTCATGTGCTGCTGCCGTTAACATATTCTGGAGGCTTTGTTGGAGGCTGCCGCTGCTACTCCCGGCAGTTTGGTCAGAGGAGTCGACGTGCCTGCAGCAGCCACTTCGTCAGCAGGTTAAATTGTGTCACAACACACACACTCTGCCACTGCATGTTGCTGGTTACCTCTAAGAAGATACCCTTGTTTGCTTGAGAATGCTGTGAATCCAGACCGATTCTTTCCAGCAAGATGCAAAACAAGGATTCTTTGCGGGAGAAGCTGGGTTTGTTAGGTTGCTATGCAACCTGGCTGCACTGGTGCATCACGCCTCTTTTATCCTCTTCCACAACTTTGGTTCAGGCATTTGGCCCACAGTGATGCTGCTTTGGTTTCCACACTGGGTTTGTCTGAAACTCGGGTATCCTCCAAATCCATTGGTGTATTATCATACTTCCATATTTTTCGCACTGTACAAAATGATATCTGATATCCACTGGACATTTCGGGTGTAGCCATGTATAGCCTAATTGTCACACCTTCGTTATCGTAAAGCCCAGGCTAGGGTGCATGAAAGCCGACCAAAAGGGGATCTCAATCCTGTGGGCGTGGCTTTCCTGGACATCTTCGGGACACTGAGACCACTGAGCCCCCGCCTGAGAGCGATGCTGACAGTAGCAATGGCCCCTGATCCGTGATGTGGCTTGGTCATGCTTTGTCCCAAACTAGGAGATACCTCCAAAATGGTGGTTCTACAATGTTTGACAGGTTTTTTCTTTTATTTGGAAACTGATGATCAATCATGAGATTTTGGGGTACCGTTTTCACATACATTCGATACACCTATGGCCTGTAGGTCAGAAGAATGTGGCTATGCTGTACGTCGTGGGTCCCAAAGGCTTGAACCAGTTGCCACATTGTGCATGATGTAATACCAGCAAGTCTCCAACAAAATTACTGCAGTATTGGTGCGGTTGTCATGATGATTCATGCATATCTCACCATGTGGGTTTGTCTGAAAATAGTATACCCCCAATTCCACTCTTTTATCGTCACAATCCCCATTCGATGGCCAGAGATTGGGGGTATACCCCATTTTCAGGCACACCAAAATACCAGAGTGTTGATGATATATCCCATGATATCCCATCAATGAGCCATTTATAAGCCATTGACATTTCATTACTACGCCACTGAAATCCCATTCATACATATTAAAATCATATTAATACGCCATTCAAATCCCATGAACAATGGATAAACCGTTGATATACTTCATTAAAGCTGCATGATTCGATGGCAGGCACCGGAGCTCCTGGTGGCCATGGTCCCACGGTGGATTCCAAGGCCCAGTTCCTGCAGGCCGTGGAGGACATGGCGATGAATGCCTTGACGACGGTGGCGGCCTACAATGCGGAGATCAAGGAGGGGAGGATGGTGTCGTGTGAAAACGTGGACAAATCATCAACAAATCATCATCAAATCAACAACAAATCATCAACAAGTTAACAAACATCATGAACAAATCATAGGACATCATCAACACATCATCAAACAAGAGTCAAAGAAGCTTCAACAAATCAACACAAATCCAGTACTTGATGTTGCTTAATAATCATTTTCATATATCTTTTCACTATCTAAATAGCCTTGGAATCATGGAATAGCCATAAATTGGCTTGTCCCCAAGTCTGAAACACACCCATGTCTGGTGATTGGGATGGCCCACAAATGGCAGGTTCTGACAAATTACCTGTGAATCATTCCTGTATGAAAAGCCTTAGTTGTCTGCACCTTAGTGCAACTCCAAATCTTGAAGCATCTATTTTTTTTGCTTGTAGCTGTCAGTCCTCTGTTGTCTGGAACATCCACTGCAAATTGGAGAGGGCCAGTGATTCAGTTGTAACGGAGGAGCAGCAGCAGAAAGAGATGCCAAACATTGAAACTCTTCAAGTATGTTGCTTGTCAACAAACATCAGCTCTCCGGCTCTCCGCAACTGTGGCTCACTTTGCACCCTTTGTTCATTTGCTGAGAACACCTCAAAGGGAAAGCAGATCTATACAAACCTTGCGAACCTGACATGCTGAGGTTTAGTGTCCGGAGGAGTATATATGCATCCTGACAGCAGCAAGAAGGATGTGGCCAAGGCCATCCTCCAAGGATTTCAGCGTGGAGGGAATATCAGCGATTTACCCGTGGCTGCTTGGTGGCACTGCTTAAAGGTTTGTTCGCGTAAAGTCAGATCATCTTGGTGGTTGTAACACTTTTCAGACCCAAAGAATCCATAAGAATCTTCCATTCCAAATCATTTCAACATTTGATGGACTTTGGAAGGGAAGGGTTGAGCTCCCGCCGCCCATTTTGAATTGTCTAAGGTGCGCTTTGCCTATGACTCCAATTGCTTTGAGGATGCCGTTGCAGAAGCCACCTCAACAAGTGCATGAGGGACTCATCCATTGTAATCTCAGGGCGACCTCGGACATGAAGATTACGCAAAGCGGGTCCGTCCAGAACCTCCCCAAGGACGGGCCCCAGGACAAGCAAAAATTGCAACGTTGAGCTGGCGCTGGGACAAGACACCGACAGCTGCGGTGGAGGAGATGATCGAACTTCTCAAAACGCATCAGAACCAGTCCGGAACAGAGCAGGCCATGATCGGAACAGAGCAGGGGCTGGATCGAGCAGATTGTGACACCCCGACCCAAGCGAAGACCGCATGCAGCGGGAGGCAAAAAGAAGTGAGTGACTCCAGAAAGTCCTTGTAACTTCAAAGTTGATGGGTGTGTCAGGGCAGATGGGGCTACAGTAGCTGCGTGAGATGCTTTTTGATGCTTTGTGAGGTCATGATGATGCGGCTGCAGAGAGTTGCAGTGGCACAGAGGCATTGACGCAGCTGCATTTGGACAACAAAGAACCAAAGAATTGGAGACCCCTCAAAATTCAAACCCGGCTGTTTTGCCGGCTTCATTTTGGTGCCGTTGGGGGAAAACCACTTAGGTTGGACCAGGGGGTGAAATTTCACAATAGGATATTGGAACATCAGTCCATAGATAAGACCCAGAGAACCACAGATTTTGGTGATTTGCCAGCTGCAGGAGTCACGCAGGATGCACAGGGAGCTGGTGTCGGAAGCTTTCCAACGAACCAAGGCGCCTGGTAGGAGAGTTGGATAGCTGAAATGGGGATGGGTCAAAACCTATTATTGCCATCTGTTGGGGGAATAAACATCCATTAACCAGCTATTTTGGCCATTCTGCTGCAAGCTGAAATGGCAACTGACTTGACCATCAGCTCGTCACAGGGTGATATAGTCATCATTGCCAGTGGTGGCATGCGCCATGGCCGAGATGCTCTGGATGCTGCAGCCCGACTGAAAATACATTCAATCTCTGATTCGTGGTGAGTCTTTACGGAAATTATATGACATGATGATTAACTGACGATTGACTTACTTGTACGAGTGGATTTGAATGGATTTGAGGTATAGCTATACCCCGTTTTGTTTTAGAGTCCATGCATTGGTTTGGGATTGAGATTGGCTTTCGCCAGGTGGAGACTCGTTCTTTAGAGTTTAATAGAGTTTAGAGGCAAAGAGATCAATCTCAGCAGTTGAAATGCAGATTGTTGCGGCGCGAAGGGAATTTGCTGTCTTCAGTGCACTAGGTGATGATTGGTTTAAAACAGTGAAGGGAGTCTCTGTATAAAACTGTTCTTTCAGTGGATGAGAAATCTGTCAGCAGATGTGCCCCTTGTACTCCCATTGACCATGGATAGATTTGAACCCCCTTGTGCCTATTGTATCGCCTTCATCGCATGTAGAGCATGTTTGCAACGTTGGGGAATTTGGAAGAACTTCAATGTTTGATGGTTTGACCTTTGAACAGTCGACTAATTTTGACGCTTAAATGATCTAACATGCGACTTTCAAGCTCACATCTGGTGGCAATAGACGTCTTTTGCGCCTTGATCTGACTGAGGTTGAAGCTGGAGCGAACGTGTCTTGTCGTCACAAGACCATTCGCACGTTTTGCTTGTTTTGTCAGTACCAACTCCCGAGTGGGACTCCGGAAATCCAAGGCAGTACAAATCTCCTCTCTGCTTTTGACCGAAGGAGCGAGTGAGATTCGGATCAATAGAAGTCAAACTATGTCAGACCTTGGGATTCAAGTCATAGAAGAAACAATAATCACCAATAATAGTACATAGTTGTACAGTACTTCGCAGGTATGATATTGTATGATTGATACTAGTTAATTGGTACTGGCTGGTTTCAACTGCCTGGTGCAAGTCTCTGGTGCAGGACCTCGCGCGTGTCGTCGCATCAAGGATGACTTGGCACAACTTTTGATGCAAGAGGCGCCGCATGGGAAAGATGTCACAGATGGTCACAGATGGTTATGTCTTTATGATATGAATTTAGAATAATTTAGAATATTTAGACACATGAGGTGGACCTTGGAATGATTCTGTTTTTCTTGGAATGCAAGCTCAACCTCCTCTCAATGCCACATTCCCTCGCCGGGGATCAAGATGGCAGGGCCACAAGAACTTGGAGTCTGTGGTGGGCGCAGCAGTTCATCGACAAACAGGTCGCATCAAGCCGAAAAAAAAGAGGCCCAACCGAGTTCTAGTTGAAGGGATTCGATGACTGGTTGGTGGTGTCAAAACTTGTTCAAAACGAATTCAATTTTCAATCCTAGTTTGGACGATAAACCTACCGGACTAAATAACTTATTACTGTAGGGGATTGTATGAATCAAGCGATCGACTGGATGACACTTGATGCCGCCACAGGAACCCTTGGAAGCACAAGATTTGAGGCCAGTGCCTTCCAAGTCCAGTGGGTGCAGGCAGCCTCATCAACATCCTTTTGGCGAGCCTCACAGCAAAGATGATCCAGTGACATGTTGATTGAAACTAGTCTTCAATTTGCGGTTCATTTCTGCTTTGAATTTGAAGTGCATGCAATGTTTGATGAATAGCCCTCATTGACAGGTTGTTTGCCGCGCCTTGTTGCAGCTGGTGCGAAGTGCGTCTTTGCACATGCTGCTTGTGTGTGAAAAAGTTCGATGCTGACAGAAGCAAGTTTGCCCTTTCACATCATTGACTGTTTGAAAACTTCTTGCAGTTCTCAAAACTTACAGTAATCAATGCTCTTTGTGGACATGACGCTGTGCCGCAATTACCCCACCAGGTCATGCAGTGGATGTATTCTTAAGTGTGAATGGTATGCATGAAGAACTCTGAAATGCTTTACAGAATGGTCGTGTTTCTGGATGTGACCCGCGCAGTTCTACAGCCATGCCATCCGCTGCCTAAATGAGTACGCCTGGCACTGAGAAACCCGTTCTCCACTTGCTGGGTTCTGAATCCCGCCATCGTTCCAGGACTTGGATTAAGGGGAAATCAAAAGGATATCCTTTGTTTGGAGGGTAACCAATATTTTTTATTATACGTACATATATATAATATATTTATAATATACATATTATATTTATATATAAATGATATATTGAATAGATGTTCCATGTCAATGACTTTGTTGCGAGTGCTTTCTTCAATTAACCTGGCAAGCTAGTGAATTTACAGCTGTACGGCTAGAACACCGAGGATGTGAATTTGGAAGCCGTTGCTTTCAGCATCAACACTTGCGCAGCAGGCAGCATGAAAATGTAGGGAAACCCCCAAAATCCCATGGTTGGTCATGAATTTTCCTTGAATAGTTGCCATTTGGGGAATTATGCCCCATTTACACTGAGACACCCAAACTATTGTGAAATATTGTGAAACATTGTGAAACAAAGTATCCTCTATAAGATGAGATATGGACTGAATATTCTTAGGTGTTAAAACATGATGGGATAAGAATGCTGCGGCGGATTTCTCGTTGAATTTCGTTCAATTTCCCCCTTGGTCAAGATGATTTGCAGGTCCTGAAGCTGTGGTCCCTTTGAGCGACCAAGTGGCATCGTACACGGCATCTTGTCTGAACTGAGACCTTACTTCCGCTTGATCTGTTAAGAAGCAATTGATTTGTTAGGTTGCAAATCACAGGCCTTAGGGGAATCAAAGATCGTGCCTTGCAGTGTTTGTTTCATCCTCCTCCTGAAGTATGGGTTGTTAGTGGCAGGCAGGCTTTGAATTTACCATTTTTTCCATGGTGCCCCCAAGGTGCGAACCCTCCAGAGGACTTGTTGGAGATGTTCAGCTTGCTGAGCAAAATCAGTGATGCTGCAGCCCTTCAGGACACTTCCACCTGCTGTGGGCGCAGTACTGCTGTTGGCTGGTGACGTCCCTGCGCAGGAGGTGCACGGCTCAGCGGGTGACCTTGATTTCTTTTTCCCCCAATTGGTGGCAGTGAGGCCGTCCGGAATGCAAAGGCTGTCAGGATCCCAGCGCACCTTTCTTGGAAGAGGGAATACATTCAGTGAAGCATGTAGGATGAAGTGTATCAAGACCCCTGAAGTTGGATAGTTTCAACATCTTTCAAGCTAATCTTCGAATATGTTTGAGCAATATCCATTTGCACCAGAGATCAAGATATCCCAAAAATTGGAAGGAACCTTTACAGGAAACCCTTGAATTTGTAGGTAAAAACAGCAAGTTTTTGTAGATTTTTTCTTAAACAGATCCACTGAAGATAGCGAATCTTGACATCCGGCGAGGTTCAGGATGAGGCCAGTGGTATGACCTGGAAGATCGCACCTGTGTGCGCCTGTGCCGGATGACACAACTGGCTGCGGGGGCAAATAGATCAGTAAAAAATATCAAAAAAATCCAGTGAATACCATTTTAATGGGAACAGTATCATGATAGAATAATTCCATCCTCAATTCATATGAAAGATTCCCAAGCAAAAAGTGGAGGTAGGGGATGAGATCACATCTTGGAACCATAACATGCGGGTGTTTAGTGTTGGGGGGATGGGGTTATTGAGGATGATCATGGCTTGCAATTGGGGTATTTGTTGAATGACACAAATAGAGAACTGCAGTAACTGCAGATTTTTCCAGGTTTTCTCCCATTGCAGGTATGGATTGTCCCTATTGAATCCAGTCATCGCGGCTTTTGCTTGCGGCGAAGAAGGCGCACCGGTGAAGTGCCTTTTGTGGAGCTTGCTGAAAGCTAGTCAAAGCTGAACGCCCAACATTTCCAAAGTAAGCAAGGGGACTCTCCAACACTGGATCACATGTGGTGAAGCGAAGGGTGAAGATGGTGAAGATTACAACGGACAAATCAGACAGGCCCCACATCAACGAACATCTGACATTGCTCTTCTGCGTTTGTCAGGTCCAGCCCGGGATTTGCTGCAACGTGCGCCTTGCAAGAATTCTTGGACTTGGCTTTGGACATCCCTTGCACTTTGCCCGAGCAGACATACCCTCTGAGATAAACGGTGAAGGGGCGAATATGAAGACCACGTGAAGAGTGAGGACATTATACAAAGAAAAGCTCCGAAATGCTCTGGAAGGAGCGCTGATAATATGATGCAAAGTTGTGAAGGTTCTTGAAGGAAACATAAACTCGATCGTAAGACAAAGCAAGATGAGTCCTTCAAGGCTAGTGTCACCAGAGCCCACCGCTGTGTATCGCCAGGTTTGTTGGGTGCCTGCAAGTCAGCCCAAATGGCAAAATCGGTGGCACTGGGCTCTTGATTTGCTTGAAAAGGAAAAAGCTGGCGCTCCTTCTTTGCAGCTGATCTCGGGAAGCTTGTGAATAGCCACATTGACATCTTGGTCCTATGCAACAACAGTCATCACTGGATCATGAATCATGGTCCGTGCCGCGTGCTGTGATCACGAGCCTCAAAGACAAGGCATTGAGCTGCTTAGGTCAACGATGCTAATCCACTGAACAGACTTCCTTGACATACTACACCACATTCTTTAGAAGGCAATCTAATCCTCTGCTTGCCGCAGTACAAAGCAAGACATTGCAGGACCACATAATCCTAACTTGTCACTTTCTTGTGATCTTCTAATTGCTGTAGCTTGAGCTAGCAAACTAGCAAGCAATAGCCACCCAGAGTTGCCGAACCAATATAGCGGTCCTAGCCATGGAATAATCTGATGGGATGTTTGCTGATCACCGCCATACTGGCGACACATCATACCGTTGTTGCTGGTGCTGGCAACAAGCCGCTTTTTGATTATGCCGACCACTTTGTAATGCTGATTCTCGGTGGCATGACGTTTTGTTACCAGCATGATCCACCATGTAAGGCTCAAATAAAGGCGACGACAAGTGCTATTCAAAAATACTGATCAAGGGTGAAACATTTTCTTATCTTTATTTTGTGTTGCTTTTTGATGCGAGGAATGACTTTGGTCGAAACAGCTTCTACCAAAATGCACTGGCTGCTGCCATGAAAAGGCAGGATTGCTTCTGGGTTTATGATTCATTTTAATCTAGAGTGGCTGCGGATTCGAGATTATTTGAAAGCCGACAGAAATCACCAAACGAATCCAAACGACCTTCTCCAACGCATGCCAACGCTATGCAAATGAACTCCAGTGTTTTGATTCGCCTGTGGAGGTGTGCGAGCTGCCGTGTGTTGGACTTGGGAGCTGGTAGCGGCTTGCTGGCGATACTCGCAGCACAGCTCGGAGCCAAGGAGGTCTTAGCGTTGGAAGCGACACTGGGACCATCTGGGACCGCACCTCCGTGGTTCATCCATTGATGGATCTGGATGGGGTCAAAACGGGTACCCTACATTTTCCCACATTTTCCCACGGGTACCCAACCTTCACTGTAAAGTTCTATAGAGTTCTAAAGCTCCCAACAACATCCGCTGCGATTTTCGATGATTTTCGTATATCTCAGGAATCCCAGCTTGGCGGATCTGGCGAACAAGACCATCGAAGAAAATCGCGAACTTTTTCCAGACTCCGATGTGAAAGTTGTGGCTCAGCTGTCGACCCAAGTGAAGCCAGAGGGTGCAACCGCTGAGACTGCTGCAACCGGCGAGCCGCAGGCGTTTGAAAAGTTTGATTTGTTGGTCACTGAAACCTTCGGTACTTTGCTACTTGGAGAGAGCGCATTGGCCTTCGTGTCGGATGCAAGCCACTGGATCCTGTTTTCAGCGCTTCTTTCTTTTTTGTTGTTTGTTATTTGGCAAGATGACAAGTATTTTGCAGGTCCTGCCTCTACAGTCTGGGATCTAATGTGATCTAAAAGGGAAATTCAACTCATGCCTTTTGCAGTTTTACAATTCGTTGGGAGTTCCTGCAAAAAAGCAAGTTCCGAAATCATCCAAAATCCCTTTATAACATTTTATAACCCTTTATAGATTATAGACTATTTTTGAACATTTTGGAAGAGGTTAGTGGGAGGATGTAGGATTTATTTTCCTGCCATTTTGACGAGCAGAGGCCAGGACAGCGGCTCCTGAAACCCGGTGGCCGTGTCATCCCGGCGGGCGGCTGTCAATACGTCACCCTGGTGCAGCTGGCAGATCCCACGCCGTGGTTCGCCAACGACTGGCGCGGCTTCAACCTGTCCGGCTTGCGGAGCTTGCAGGATACCATCTATTGGAAGGCCATTTTTTTTGGAGACAAAGAGATAAGCATGAGATAAACATGAGATAAAGATGAGGAAAAAATGGTGAACATATGATGAAGGATGGTATTTCTTTGTCTTTGGACTTCAGGACACTTGACTTTTGTTTTTCGAACTCTGCCGGAGGCTATGTTTGGTGCAACCCGTACTGAATTTTACAAGCGAAGCGAGAGGATTTGCGTTCTGGAGGTGGATCTAAATCGGATGTCGCCAGATGATGTCCCAAAGAGTCGAACTTTTCGGATTCTCGGCGCAATTGGCATCGTGGCACGGCAGTGGTGCAAGATTCGATATGTTTTGTTGTACAGCAAATCCATGTAAATTCAGTAAATATCAGTACATATGATTGAAGAACCAAGGATCCAAGCGCAAGCAGACGGTATCATTCATGCAGCTGGGATCTCGGAGCAGCTGAAATCAAGTCTAAACTTCTTGATACATGTGAAAAGGAAGATATAGAAGATTGTAGATTTATAGACCACAGACATCCTTCCGAGGCCAGTTTTGAGATCAGTAGCTCAGGCTTTATTTGATTGGGACATTTGGGCCGAGCAGAAGGAGGAGGCCATGTTCCATGTCAGTAGCCCATAGCCCATGTGACCATGTGGTTGCAGATGTTGCAGATGCTGCAGCCAAGAGTCCAAAAAAAGGGACTTGGATCAAGCAAAGAGGTCTTGAGCACAGCACCTGGTTCGCGGAACTTTGCAGGGGATGTCCTGAACCGAGTTTGCGAGAGGACAGTCCTTGAATGTTCTTGATTTCATGCAATCACAAGAGATTTCAAGTCGAAGCATGTTGAAGGATGAAAAGGAACGATGTTTGATGTCAGGTTGCCTGGGGATGGCTTCTGCAGCTACAGGATCCAGTGTCGGGTTGTGCATGATGGGTAAATGAGTTTGTCACTTCGTGGCGACAGAAGCAAGACACACCTGGCCTCCTCCAAAGCAAAGTCTTTTCGTGAAGCGCTGGAAGTAATTTCTGCAAATTGAGACGCTATTACTCTACTTTCAATGTGAAGAGTAAAACAATGAAATGCGGCATTCCCCTGTGTAAGTTTTGTTCAGGAACTATCCGATGATGATTGGCAGTTCCACGAGACGCCAAAACAGCTTCAAGTTCAGGCATTTGTCAAGCACTGGTTCGGCATTCCTGACTTGACAAACCATTTGCATATAATCACGAGAGTGAACAGAAAGAACGATCAGCGTGTCATCACACTAACAATATCCGATGGCTGCACAATATTTGGATTGGGAAAGGAGAGGCCGTCCACAGCAACTTTAAAGTCAGCGTCTCGAAACAGGCTGGACAGTGGCTTGAGATGGCTGTGGAGTTCATTGCGCAGCTGGGCACATATTATTTGTTTAATCCCGTTGAGGTGCCATGGCCCACTTTACAATGCAATAGTACAACACACACAAACACACATTGGCATGGTTCATTTTGTAGAATTATATTATGTATAATATCATACCTGCACGACACTTAGAACAACAAAGTCAATACTATCGCTTCCGTTCAGAAGGGGCAACCTCTTGAGGCACGGTGTCAGCATGAGTGTACGACTTCGCCCATCCACCAACAGCAACTCTATTGACCGAACGTTGGCAACGTTCAGATCTCCGTCCAGGTGATTCCTTGAGATGGGATTTCTGGTTTGGGTCGGAGTGGTGACAGTTTAGATTGAATGAATTTTGCATTGTGGAGTGTTTTAATTCTTTTCATGTCCTTGAAACATCCTTGCCACGACTGCACTATTTGCATCAACTGTTTTTCAGGATTTTGCAGCCAACGCGAGTTGCAGTGAAAGAAACAACTGAGCCACAAGCTCAGTGGACTCAGTTCAGTTCTTTGGCCATCATTTTGATCCACAAGATCAACCTGGGAATGTGGGTCATGGGGTGCCCAAGAGGCCTATGCGTATATGGTCAAAATTCAAAGCCCAGAGCACCAAACAATTTTGATGATGTTTTGTAAAACATCATTCCGCTTTCGGGTACCTGTCGTGGCTTGAATCATTTTGACCAATCCTCTCATGTCATGGTCAGGTTTCTATTGCCAGTGGCCGGAGATATACAGCGCCACAACTTCTATGCAGCAGCCATCGATCATGCCGTTGGGGTCCAGTGGTCTTGTGGGTGAAGCATTGCATTCCAGTTTCCAAGACCACTGGAGGTAGAGACGTTGGGAATGCATAACCTCACACTTCTTGATTGCAGCAGCAATGCAGGGTTGCTGGACACTCAATATATTTTTTCTATTTTTTTCTTGTGTGGTGTTTTTGTTCCATTGACGTTTGTCTTCAATCTCACTGACTCACTCAGGTCAGGTTTTTATGCTGCGAGGAAAGGCATTCGATCAGTGGTCATGCCACGCGCTGCACTGAGAGTGGCAGTTGTTGCAGCACATGTCAGCAGAAAGTCCCAAAACGATCGACTATCAAAGGTGCCTTTAGACTTTTGAGCTCAGGCTGGGACCATGTTGCAGAAGTCTTGCAGCAGATGCTTCAGGACAGCACGCCAAAGCATGTCAAAGCCAATGATGATGAGCCTCTGGCCTCTGTCGTTTGTTTTGACATCTGAAACTTCAGTGCCCCAGTGTGACGTCCAATGTCACAAATACTTTGTGATACCAAACAATATAGACAATACTAACAATACCAAATTTTCCTTAGATACAAATAGGATGCCACTTTCCGCTGACCGCGATGTTCGGTTCTTGTAGGAGCACGGCCTCAATGACACTGCGGAGGTGCCCAGCTTGCACGGCGCCAGCAGCACGGACCAACAGAGAGACCGAAGCATGGCACTTCCGGATTTGCAGCGAGCAGGTCGTACCAGGAGATCCACGGGAAATGTAAATGGCTCAGCCTCAGACCTTGTCAACGCCCTGAAAGACCTGATCGCCCTGATACAGTAGCCGCCCCTGAAACCGGGAAGTGGTAAGGTTCGACATCCTTTTGCCACAAGGCAAGCGGGTGAACATTGTGGTGGTGGATCCTCCAGGCACCATCCATTCAAAGTTGTGGATGTTGTGGATCTCCTTGGAGCTAAGTTGAAGTGATCACTAATGTATCTAATGTTAGCCAATGTTCACCATCCAACTTGTGCAGTCTAATGATGATTTATTGATGGGTGTCAGGTACGCCGATGCATGGCATGAGTCCATTTGCCATCCTTCCAGCGATCCGAAAGGAGTTGCTGCAGGCCCTGGAGCCGCAAAGCTGGGATGGACATCCATTGATGGAGTTTGGGACAGATTTGACATATAAGAGGAAGGCGAGAGAATCATATTTTGAGATGTTTGGAGAAGCCATAATTTCCTATTATCGAAGGAAGTTTAGAAGTCTATACTTCCGTTTTACGGAATTTCATTGAATAGCAATTGATTAGCAATTCACTTGATTAGCAATTCACTTGATT
>BGPT01000583.1:295762-352186 GCA_003297045.1 Symbiodinium sp. clade C Y103 | reverse complement strand
ATCTTTATTTTCTTTATTTTCTTTATTTTCTTTATTAACTTTTCGAGGTGTCCAGCAGGATGGAAATTAAAGAAAATAAAGATTTATTTTCTTTATTTTATTTATTTTCCGGGAGCCTCATAAAGTAAATAAAGAAAATAAATCTCTATTTTCTTTATTTTCTTTATTTTCCGGGAGCCTCATAAAGTAAATAAAGAAANTAAAGAAAATATTGTCTTTATTTACTTTATTATCTTTAGAATGAAGATTAGTAAGGCCGTCAAATAGTACAGAAAGGTCTCTCTTACATATATATATATTCATATTATATTAAATGTTTTACCATGTTTTACCTCATTTTTGTTTCACCACTACTTGTATGAGTACATATCAGGTAAGACTCTCCCGTACATTGCCACTTAGAGTAACACCCAAAAAGATAGAACAAAAGGTCAGTCATGTATCAGCATTTTACTATAGGATTTTACCAAGCTCCATATGATTCCATATGTTTTTGGCAGGATTTGACATGATTTGACCATATTTTGATGTGGGATATCCCCTCACCATGGGGGATCCCCACCTGGCCTCGGCATCGAGGCCTGGCCGGAGACGCTGCAAGACGCGCGTCGTCGATTTGCGTTGCGATTCTTGCAGTACCTGCAGCGGGGCGTCGTCGCCAAGTGCCTGGGCGGTGCCAGATGCCTCGGATGGTGTCGTGAAAATTGGAGTTTAGCCCAACAAGGTGATGTTCGTTGATTTGAAGCTACTATAGAACCATAAAATATGGAAAAAAAACCTGACAAGCACTTGTCTGAGAAAGCGAGATTATCCTTGGAATCCGGATTTGTGCTTTTAAGTATTTTAAGTTGTGAAAGCATGATTGAGGCTGTTTGAGGATACTTTTTAGTAATTTGAGAAGTTCATGTCAATCCAGAGAACTCCCAAAGGCCATGGCCATTTGCATCCCTTTGCGGGTCCTTATCTCGATGACCCAATTGTCATCAATTGTCCATCATGGATCTCGGACATCCCTCAGTCTATGTGTCGGAGAATTCCATGGCTCCTATCAACGGCCACTTGCAGTTGGCTGGTGATCCCCACAACTCATAAATGATATTTTTGACTTCTGGGTATCCGAGGGGGAGTCTACTGTATGCAGGGCCGGATAAATCTTTCTGGGTAATGTTGCAAAACCACGGTAAACCCAATAGTAAACCTACCATTTGGGGATTTTTATATCACCCATTTATGATCATTTATATGATGATTTTGGGGATGGTTACCAAATGGGCTTCTCAACATTCGCCATGTCCCCTTAGGCGAAATTTCCTCATCATCACCCACGGTGACTGCATTGGCTCGGTGATGGGCATCATGCCAGCGAGGGATCTCAGCAGTTTTGACGCGTCAATCATTGGATTGGTGAATGGGAAAATTTTAACCGGAAACCAATGGGATTTTCCCATCAAATATAGAGGTTTCCTGTAATTTTTCCCTTCAACCAATCCAGTGAGTCAATGGCGTCCGTTCTTGCGATGGTTTTTTTTGTCAATGAAAGGTCGTAATTTTCCAGTTGGGTGTGCCTGAACATGGGGTACAAGTGTACAACCCCAAGAACGCAATTTGCATACGCTGAAATCGCTGCGTAAACAAGAAAAAATGGGATTCACCAATGGATTTGAGAGTAATTGTCGTATTTTCTGACAAACTCAGTTGTTTCATGCGTGTAAGTTTGAAGAATCTTCTCTCTAGTCGCATAGCTTTTGTAGGCAGGATAATAGCAGGTGTCCCCAGGTGCTTCCTCGCACATCAGAAACCCAATCAAGGCTTCGTGCATGTTTCCCCATAAACAAAGGCTTGTCATCCCCCCATGTTTCATAGTGGTTGATACTACATCCATATTATATAGATATATGATTAATACTATATATCATACTATATATATATCTATATATCATACTATATGTGATATTATAGAGGTGTTAACCATCATATTATAGTATAGTGGTTAATATTAACTCATATTATAAGGAATCCCCAAGTAATGATGATGGGATGACCAGGGACCTCTCATCCCATGACCGGCAGTTCCAAGGATCAGCAGGATGTCATGGTCGAGAAGGCGAGGTGATGACATCATTGCAGCACTCGCCCTGGGGGCTGAGTATGAACCAAGCAACTTCTAGGTGGAAGGTTGATCAACCAAAAAGATACCATAGTTGAAATGTTGAGCGACTTGAATACTTGGAATGCTGTCCCGATTTTGATGTCGATTCCCCGTTTGATCCTTGATCCTTTTGATGTTTGGGCTGTATTTCTGATTCTTTTTTCATGGAGGATGATAATTTGGGTGATGACACGGTATTGGATTTTGATGTAGAAAAACGTGAGACATCCAGTTCCCGGTAGACAAATCCCCACTGATGATTATATGTATGATATATCATTATGTACGCTTTGGTATTGTATGATTATCACATATTCAATTATTTGGTACATCATACACTTTGGAGACAATCATCCTTACAGTGATTTCAATGTGTTTTGGTATTGCATTCACCATGTGTTCACTTTCCTTGATGTAGCTGCTTGGATACCAACAGTGATGACAATCGTCATGAACCTGATATGCCCGTCTAAGTGGTGGATCAACATTGACATGAGCGTGGAACAGAACTCTACTACCTTAGTGCATAACCCATCATTTGGTTTGTCTGGGATTAAGGTACACCAAAATCCATGGTTTCGACATTATGTTCTCCATTTCACTGGCCGGACAAGGCCATAATGTATCATATAAGTTTTAAATGAGACATCAGCAATTATCATGGAAACTAGTATTGTATCAAGTATCAATCAATACATCCCCACCATATGTCTGATTATTTTGTATAAATCCCTCTGATATCCCACTGCATCTCCCCATCCGCACATCGGGAGTCATGGGACTCCCCGCGTTGGATCATGGGAACATTTAACAAACACGGAACCAGGCAGCCCCTTACACCACAGGTTTCGAGAACATCAATGGAAATTGCGGTATGCCTATATTGAATCCCATCATTTTGTAGGTACAAAACCCATGGGATTTTCCAGATGAAGTCTATATCATCCCATCATTTTGTAGGTACAAAACCCATGGGATTTTATTTTGTAGGTACAAAACCCATGGGATTTTCGCAAAAAATCGAGCCCAAAAACCAAACAAATCTAGCCCATGGAATCCATGGACTTCCTCCTCCTCTGGTCCCTGGAAGGTGGACTATGGCGCCATGATCTTGGGCGGTCGAAGTATTCAGCACGATCCACGCCCACCTCCCACGCCGAGCAGCACCAAGGCCGCTGGGATGATACATTGAGATTTGCAAACATATGGAGTATGTATATAGATGAATATACAGTAGAAACATACATAAACATACAGTATGTATATATATGTATATATATATATATATGTACATATATCATATATATATATATATATACGTATAGGTTCTACTGTGTATAAGACAGTACATCTCCTGTAGATGTATAATGGTAGCTGCTAGATGTATATCATGTATTTGTGCTTCAGATATTCTTCCAGAAGCCCCGCCCTGCTGAAAAAAACACAGGCGATGGCTTCGGTTCTTCCGCTCACCTCGCAGGCGCAGCGATGTCAGCCCCAAAGAATGGGGGACACCCAAAAAATGCCAACATGGATAAACATGGGCTACCCTCTGGTATTGCCTAACATGTTTCTATGGAAAATACACCATGCTATTAATGGGAAAATCCACCTATAAATAGCAATTTTCACTAGCTATGTTAGTTTACCAGAGGGTCATCAGTGAATCTACAACAGTGGTGACCTTTGAGGTGTGTTTTCATGGGGAGGATGAGAAAAACCACTGTCGCTCGATGGCCAGGATGAAGGCATTGTCGATGGCACTTGGTTTGGACGTTAGAGCTGATTGTTGGGGTTGTGCTTCAAAGTTACAGGGAAAAACAGCAGTATTCTATTGTTGATTATTACTTTTCCATACTTTTCCCTTGATACAGAATAATGTGTGTAATAAAGAATTATCAAGATATATAAACATGTTATATTAAAGTGTCTACAAGTTAGAAGCAAAGTGAGGCAAATACGTACACGGTACATGAACAAAGCTTGGTGTTGAAGGTGGTGAAGGTGTAGCACTCTGTCTTATTTTTTGTGGCTGGGGTCAAGACCCTCCCAGACCTTGAAGCTAAGTAAATCTTATGTGGGAAACACCAAACAAAGATAGTTCCTAAAACACCATTCCACTATATTCTATCGGTTCTATTGGATTTGATTATATCAAACACTACGCAATAGTACTGTGAATTATTTTTTCCGTCAAATATATACAAAATTATAGACACAATTCTCTTGAATTAGTGGATCACGTGAAAAACCTGCTCGGTGCTTGTTTTGTTCAGTTTAAGGCCTGGGTCCACTTAAAGCTTGTCATATTTGTTTGACGAAGTATGAAGCACTATTGTTCACACATCTATGACATCATATATGACATACATATAGCATCATATAACTATGTATATACATATATGAATACCGATTAATACTTATATGATATCAATTGATTTTGCGGAATGGGTATGTTCAAGTCCAAATCTCCGGTCGACTGCTGTTTGTTGATATTTGATTCATAAACATGGGGGTCAGAGTCACAAAATGTCCCAATTTGGGAGATTCCAAACACTAACTGATGTTTGTTGGTAGTGATAAGCCAGTGGTTGTGTGACTTTCGGGTCACTGTATGTCACCTGTCTCAGGTAAAGACTTCAGCCCCTTTCAGGACGCTGTGGGCTGTGTTACAGCCGTAGCACAAAAGGCATACGATGCCTCATGCAATAATGTGGTAAACCCAATACCAAACACTTCCACTTTTGGAGGGATAAAATACCAAATATTACCACCCATTTCTTGTGATATTAGGATGGTTCATTATCGGGTCTACCACGTTACTAAAACTATTGAGAACCTATGACATCTATCATCATCTATCAAATCATGAGTACGTCGACAATTCCACATGATCATGATGTTCAATCAACCCTCAATTGCATGTAGATATGGAATCAACTGCATGCAACAGTTCTTGCATCAATGCAATCATAAGTGACATGTGGGTCCGACTGATTTACACAGATTAGTAGCCAGCATTTCCGTGTCTCTACCCTTCACTGGCGGAAAAAGTAAGTAACATGAACAGAACTATGCATACATGTTTATGTAGCATGCACTTTGAAGTTGCAAATAATGTAAGCAAATTGATCAACATGATTTTACCACAAAGTCCTGCACAATTTGGGCAGAGAAGATCTTCATGTTGGTGTAGCAGGATCGGCTGCAAAGCGTGGAGGAAGGACTTGAGGAGCGGTGGTGCCAAGGGCCGAGTGTACGATGCTACTAGCAACCCATAGAGTGACCCAATGTGACCCACAATTACATCCCATTAGATACCAAATATATCGTATATCCCAATCATGAATTAAATTATATGCCACTCGTATCCCAACATATACCATTGCATCCCACCTATACCAACAGTAATATTGGCTATATGCATATACCGCAAATGGAGTTGAGTCGATTATGACATCTTGTGACTCTTGTCAAGTTTGCTTGTCCTGTAGATCCCAAGATATCCCGAGTGTCTTGCCTTGACAGGTCTAGAATATGCAAAGTGTATTACCATTGATTATCAGTAGGTACCGTTAAGTACCATTAATTAGCATCGATCAAATCTAGCAGCTAGAGTACGAGCGCATCAGACCAAGGAGGTAATTGTTTCTCCAACATCTGCCCCACAGTACGATTGAGGATTTTGCAGAGAGTCGACATGCTTGAGAGAAGAAGCAAGACACTGGCTAGAAACAGTCTTGGAGGGTTAGTTTTGGGTTTTAGGGTTTCAGGTTATTGTTTCAGAAGCTCAAAAGCAAAGGGTCGGCGCAGGAATTTGAGGATCGGAAAGGACATGTTTGGACTAATGGTGACAAACTGTGGCGTAGTTTTGAGCTGCGGTGCAAATGGTGATAATTGGTCGATGATATTTGTATTGTATGCATGTATAGACAATTTACATTTAAATATGCACCATCTTACACCTAGGTACATTGCATTGCAATGTTACGTATATATTTTAAGTGTCTTCATGTGAAGTAAATACTAGTGGTATCACACAACTGACCTGAAAGCGGGTCCCATCTTCGGTGATAGTCGCAGTGATACGTCAGGAGTTGGAAGCTTTTCAGGCTTTGGCACAGGATAAATGGGTACCTTGGCTGCTAGGAAAATGGCTGGCCCAAAGATCAGCTATGTAGTGATACAGTATTTATCCGGCTCAGTGGGAGAGTAGACGTTGGAACATGTGATAACACATGTTTTCTCATGTGTTGAGAAACTCATGAGTCAATGTGAGTGCAGAGATGTGCAGAGGTCAAGCTCACGCACGCTGATGATGTGCAATCCACGAATATCCGGGATGATTGTTTGGGTATGGCTCAGATGATTTCTTGGGTAGGGCTCGCTCAATTTTGGGAACAAATGGACCCACAAAATTGGTCACGTTTGGTAAGAAACCCACCAATTTTGGGGCTGCCGAAACCATTTTGTTCGTAAAAAGATGCACAATATCAACACTTTTAAAACTATTCGAACCTCTACTGTATATTCTGTTTCTTGGATGTGTCAAACCCATGCAAAACGCAAAACGTATATTACCCATGTTTTGGGCAGATGAACATCCACAAATCCCAGCGATTTTGGCACAAGCGAGGCGATGCCGGTAGCTTCTGGTGAGGCGGAAGTGCCACAGCTTACGCAGAAGGCGCGTGTGCATGGACCCCACAAAAAGATCAAAAAGAAGCGGCCGTATGAATATGTTTGGAAATCACTGGACATATGTTTGGAAATCATTGTGATTCCCAAACAATATGAATTTCGCAGTTGATCAGAGGGAAGAAAATTTTCGGTCGCAGTGCTGTCTTTATAGAACCACTCGTGACGGGGGAAAACTCACCAGCTGAGATGAAACTAGTGGCTGAGCGCAGGGCTGTTTCCAAGAATGTGGAAAAGGGGCACCAAAGCTATCGGATTTGTATCTTCGAAACCCCTCAAAATGATGTTTTCAAGATATGGACAAATTCAAATTATGAATATGTTGTTTCACGAGGTCACAAGGTATTTATTTAGGATGTCCCATTTGATTTATATTTACGTAGTATTGTTTATTTCTAATATACCACCTGCTAACTAAACATAGACCCTGAGAATCACCATATTTTTGGTGGAAACTCGTCTTCCAACCCCTATCTCCCAGGGCGTTGATATACTGGAGGGTTTTTCGGCGGAGGCCATGACGGGATGGCACTGTGAGACCATGAACGTGGCCACACGCTCCAAAAAGAGTTGCTTGGCCGACGTTGAGTCCAAAAATGGATGGTACACCCATATTTTTGTTACATATGTGTTGTCCATTTCGCTTGGAAAGGGATGCAAAACTTGGTATACCCATTGTTTTTGTTGCCATTTACAATCTTTTGAGAATTTGTTTGTGATACAAAACTAGAGGTAAAAGGCATAAAGGCCATGTGTTCAAAGATTCTAAAGACCAGTATCACCTTTAAATGGTGTAGGACGCTTCACCATCTCCCTGCTTCCTTAAGGGCTGTGGTTTCCCCAGCATTCTAGACTCAGAAAAAACAAACGGGCATAGTCTAGTACTGAACCAGTTCAATCACATGTGGAAATATGTAGAAAAATGATGAACAATCCAAATAGAACCACTTGCAACAGAATTGTGGCGTGTTTACAAGTGCCTCCCAGGACCAGGATTTTGGGGACCTTGGGGCCCTTGAGATGGTTTTGGTGGAAACTATTTTGATAGGTTTGGAAAAGGATGGAAAAGGTAGGTGCGGCCAAAAGGCTCTGCCAGGTTGTTTTTGCGAAACCAGCAGCCAAACCCCCTAACCAAGCTGCACTTATTTGGCGGGAAGTGAAGTTTCCGAGCCAATACATTCCGAATGACATCGAATGATCCTCCATTGCAGACATTCATGGCAACATGGTGCTAAAGTGTGAGGCAGATTCAGATTCATGGGAAATGATTTGGAGATGCAGTTTTTGATCTTATGAAACAACCAAAATAGAATAGAACCAACTTGCCTCCCCCTTTCCAGAACTGTCGGCTGTTTCATCCCCCTTTCCAAGAACTCCTCTCGAAGTCATCGCTTCAGGTTCCCGAAGTAGCAAGCTGGCAAAGCGCTTGAATGCCTTGGTCGAGTATTTTGGATGCACATTGTTGGAAATGCTATGGGTACTCGTACAGATATCCTGCACATCCTAGCAGTGACAAACAGCATTGCTGTTTTGCTATTGATGTATGTTTTCGCATTTGGACCGTACACACGTTAACTACTGAACTACAAGCTGTCACAGCATTTCCAATGCAGAACCCCCCAGCCATAGGTTTGAACTGCTAAGATGTACCACGTTGTGTCCGTGTTCCCGTGGTGCCCAAGTTTTGCAAGAACACATACTTGTATGAGAGCTGAAAAACAAAGCAAGTGCATGTAAGTGTCAAATGATGAGGATATCAATGATAATTATTGTTGTCAAACACTGTGTAGAAACTCCAAACCCATCACTTTTACTGCGGCCAGAGGCAGTGACAGATTTATGGTTGCGCAATGGACAAGCCTTTCCTTGCAAGGGTGTGTTAGAATCAAATATCAGGTCTATAGACCAATTTATATTGACTGTTACACAAAGCATCAAAGCATCTTAAAAGCAATGATGGAATGTGGACAAATCTGATGAGGCCCAGAGAAAGCTCCACAGGTGATGGACCTGAATGAATTAGTTCATGAGTTAAAGGCCAAGGGTTTGATTTTATGGATTAGAAGGCAGAGATCACAATGCATATGGCACTAGCAAGAGAACTTTTTTTCTGCACAGGAGATTCTCATGTTTAGTTTGTTTCGCCTTGGCCACTTTTCGGACCTCGAGATTTTCAGGTCCGGTCCCTTCTCCATGCAGAAAGTGGAGAAGTTGTTGGGTGCGATTCCCCAAACGCCCCTGGGCGACAGCAGCACGCCGAGCTTTGGCTCCAGCACTGCTTCTTGGCGAGACGGGGCGGTTTAAGCGACTTTTTTTCGAATCGGTACCCTCTAGTAAACCAACATAACTACGGAAAATCACCATTTTTAACGGGAAGATCCACTATAAATGGCAGTTTTCAATAGCGCAGCTACGTTAGTTTACCAGAGGGTAAATCATTTGTAAATGGACCATGTTCAATGGCAAACTGTGAGATTACCAAAAGTTATTTGTGTTTTTTTTGGGAAGATGGAAATAGTTGGATCACGAACACTCATTAAGATATCCTTTTTGTGAAGATATTAATGGTGATCGGTGATATGTGATGGGATATGATTTGTGGATGTTTGTGGGACATCGAACCAACGTTTTATGTTGTTTTTTTGAGGCTTTAACATGCTTGAAGCGTTCTGAACAAACGTGGACTTCGGGAAGATGTCCCAACCATTGGGGATGAAATCAAGCTATATCAATGGGACAATTTCATGGGGATATAATTTAGTAATATTAAGCAAAATTGCAAAACATATCAAACATAAAATTCAGATTTTCATCATGGAGGCACCGGAACCTTTGGACAAGTATAGATGAATACTAATGACTGAGATAGAGATCCCAAGATAATTTGTATTAATCCTGGGTATTATCATCATCTAATATAATCATGATGATATGTGGATTACTGAATAGCCATGTAAACATGAATATAGTTCCAGCAATATGATTCATCATCACTATACATCATGTATAGTTGTATTAATGAATAATCATCTTGCTCATAGCTGCACAGAAATTTATTTTCAGGTGTCGGTGTCTCCCCGGTGAAGCTAAATTTTGCGCGTAACAATGTAGTGAAACAGACTGGCAGTGAGATTGTGGTGATGGAATCTGAGGCATCCGTTTCTATTGAAGATGGTCCATGGATGTAATTAGCAATAAGTTCTTCAATAACAAATATCAATCTTGAAATGCAATTAATTAATATTCATTATATGGACTATGATTTACCCACTAGCAATTTTAGATAGAGAACTATGTAACATTATTGTCTTCATAGATAAATCATGAATAAAGGGGCCAATTTCCATAGCAAACTGTTAGATTTCAAGATGATACACGATTTATATGTGATAGCCTCAATTGCTTTGTAGAGAGTTACTAGTCCTGGGTCCCACACATGGGGGCGTCATGCCACCTGTGGGATCGTCGGTTGAAGATACTATTTACCAACCAGGATAAATTATGGGATGGGACAGGGGTATTGTTCATAGCGACAAAATGATTACAAGATGAAATGACCCATGCCCATCTTCAATGGCTGATGGTTGTTGAATCATAGACAGATGCTTGATGATCATCATCCATCGAGAAAGTGAGCTTTAGTACCAATAGCAGTTTCTCGGACAAGTTCAGGGTTCCAGTCGTTGGTTTTTTCAGCTTTACTGTATCAAGAGCGACAGGTTGCTAAGCTTCGAACGCACGTTAATGAGCCTGCTGGAGATGAATGATTCCCAGTACATTTCTTGATTGAGATACACTTACAGGGCATGGATCACCATCACTTTTTGCCATCCTTCCAACTTCCACCCATTTCCTCTCGATATGTATATATGTATGATACATATACATATATATTATATACATATGTCCATTGTTTTCCGTTTGTCCCCATATATCTATCTATGTTTATATACATACACACTCATGTTATATATTATATATATGTACATGTCCATGTTATATAGTATCATCATATACTATTGTCTACTTGTTGTTGCTTTGTTCGCCCACATATACGCGATCCTACTTCCCACTTGCAGAAAGATCTTGGGTTCAATGTTCCTGTGCATCTCAGGCCAACAATAGTAGCGACCTCAGTTCTTGGCAGTGACAGCTGTGCATGGTTAATGGTTCAGAGGTAAATCATCTATAAATAGGTCATGTTCCCAGAACTGGTACAACACACAGCAACTAAACTGCATCACAGGATAGATTTGATAGATTTGCCAACTATATGCATCATCAGCTTTGATGCCCAGCTTTCCTCTTTCACGCGAAGTTGGTGAAGTTGGGTAAGTGCTGTGTTGCTGGGTCATTCACAAAGACTGAATGGGGTTTTGAATGTTTTTTTTGAAAGGGTTGTTCCTCATGTCACATCAGCTGAAGCGAAGATGACTCACCAAAAAAGGATTTATCATAATCATCTCCGTATCAGGCATTTTCGTACAGAAATTACGTTAAACCATTGTGAATATCTGAATGTTTAACCACGTTCTAATGGTTTAACCAACAAAAAAAGGCTCTATTGAAGTGCAAATCATTACAGAACAACAAGATCATGTTTTTTTGCTGCCTTATATAAGCCATTCAGAACCCATGGATTTCAAAAATCACCGGAGAACAACAAGACGCGCGCAACGAGGTCAGACCCTCTCGATGCAGTCGGGTCTTTCGGCCTCCACAGTCCTCTTTGGGCAAAGCGAAGTGGATTCTGAGGAGCTGGGGATGGAGCCTGGGAAGTTGGGAAGAGATCTATAGAGTATATATATATATATAAATATGTGATGATATATGTGATGATATATAATATCCCAACTTTCTTGTGATGATATGTGTATATTCTATACATTTTACATACATATATATATATATATATGTACATACAATGTATACATTTCATGTGACATGATGTATTATGATAAATAAGTAATTAGAAACACATTTTATTAGTGGTCATTTTGGGATTTTGACAGCATGGGAAATTGAACTAAATGAGATACTAATTATTATTTATCGAGGATATGATGTGATATGTATATGTTAATCTGCAATATGATGACTAGGGTGCAACATTTTTTGATTGTGAATCACCATGTTCCTATTACATATTAATAAATGGTCACAACTGCCATCTCTCTATATATGTATACATATATACATACGTATGCTCAGGGCGCTTCCCATGACCACATGACGCATTGTTTGATGGAATTGCAATAATTGGATTTCTGAAGTCAGTTTTCTTTCTTTTTGCGACAATTTGGCAACTTCCATGCGCAGGCTTGAATGATGGTTTCAGCGTCAAAGAATAATAGTTGATAGCACGATCTGAAATCTCACATCACCAGCGTGCACCTAGATTGGAAAACCCCAAAGAAATTGATCCTTAATTTGATGGTCTATACTCTGTATTGTCTCATTTGGTTGGTGTTGTTGCTGGTCGTTTCTGGACGTTTCTCCCTGTCAGGACTTTGGACTCGGCTTGGGTGCTCAGAGCCTGGGTTTGTGGATGGGGGTGCGGTTGGACCCTCTGCTGATGATGAAAATCCACTTTCTAACCAGCTGAAGTTTGGTGTGGAGATCTTAAGAGAATTGAAAGTGAACTGGCTGAGATCGGAATCAATGGACTTTGGGGATTCAGACATGGGATGCAATTGCCGAGTAGTGAAGTTGTGCACTGGTGTTGAAACCCGGCAGAGAGCTGGATCAGGCTCTCAGAAGAAACCAGGATCCTCTGTTTAGATTAGGCACCCATGGTTGTCAATGCTGCCAAAGTATGTGGCGCTCGGAGGACAGGAGACTTTTGTCTTATCTTGGCCTGACGGCCAGGTCAGCTGGTCAGGTGGACTTGACACAAAGCTGCGTGGCTTGTTGAACGGAAGGTACAACAACAGCGGCCAAAAGAACAGAGGCATTTCCTGCATTTCTTTTGCTGACGATCGTTACGCTGTGTGCTATGAAGGAGGTCGTTGGCAATTTGTTTGTGATTCTCTCTCCATGGAAGTGATGGACGATGCCGGCACAATCTCGTGTTTGTCCTTGGGTCCACAAGGCTCCTACTTTGTGATGGGCGAACAACGACTTCATTGGTCAGGCATTCCCAAGCGGGCAGAAGAGCTGATCAAGACCAGGAAATGCGCTGCTGTTGAATGGGTGGCGCTCGGGACGAATGGGTCATACTTTCTCCTCTTTAGTGACGGCGTGTACTATTGGGATGATCTACACCCCACATTGATTGAACTGCTCCAGCAGGAAAGAGGTATCCACCGGGTGTTCCTGTCTGCAGAAGATGAATCCTATTTCCTGCAACTGGAGGACGGTAGGGCCTTCTGGGAGGTTGGCGAGCAATTTGACTCCCAAATATCTCGCTGTTGGTACTTGGCACCTTCACAAATCATGTTCTCCCACGACAAAATCGGCCCTGTATTCTCAAATGGAAAATACAGCATCAAAGATACCTTTCTATCTTTGCACAGGGGTCATCTGGACCCAGAGGATCTTCCGCTCATGAAAGTTGTGCAGCACCAAGGCTCCTATGTATCCATCAACAACCGGCGGCTGGCGGTCTTTCGCTTGCTAGAGATGTATGTAAATTCAGATTTGCGAGTTCCAGTGGAGTTTGTACAGAAGACGGACAGCTTTTATTCACGATATTCCACCCGGTGCAATGGCCACTATGTATATCTTCGCCATACGGAATTTGGCATTGGCCGCACTCAAGATGAGACAAACTTTGATCCCTTCAGCCACAAGCTGACAAAGCCGTGTCACCAGTCCTCGTGGCGTGATTCCGATTCGGACAGCGACATCAGCAGGTCCTTTTGCTGTGGTTCCGATTCGGACAGCGACACCTCTTGATTACATAGAAAAGTTTTCGGATGATTTTGCTGTGCTGTGGTCAATCAGGGTAAGAACATTTGCTCTTGACTAAGATAGGAATACCAATAATATACAATGAATATACCAATAGTACCAGGCGTATACCTTGAGGATCCTTGAGGAAATTTGGCATTACATTATAAGTAGACAGGAACTTGAGCAGTATCTCAGTCGGGGGCACAGCGAACCGCAAGGGTCATAAAGAAGAGGGAAGTAGGCTTGTTGAGTACAGGGAGGTCGCTTTTTTGAACATATGTTTACATCCGGTACTCAAACAGAAACATGGCTAGGTGGGAAATCCCCGAACTGAATGGAAGTTTACAGCTGGCAAAATCCTCTGTAGATGGGAGATTTTCCAGCAAACTATGTTTGATTACAAGAAGGGTCTACTCTTACTGTCTCTTCCAGTCTTCACCAGGCGCCAAGGGATCGCCACCAGCAGCGCTGTCATCAGGTCATCTATTGGATTCTCCTGACAATGAAGGTAGACAGCGTAGCCCGGCAGTTTCAGGTCCAGTGGTGGAAGATGGTGGTTGGCTGGCTCAGCAATGAGTTGGATTTTAAGCATTCCATGAATATGCTCACTGGGGATAGTATAATAACCCCGCGCCTTTCATTTTAGCTTGGGCCTGCCCCTTAGCACTACCAATGCATTACCGGCCCAGAAAACGATAAGAGTAAAGAAANATGAAAGGAACATGAAAGAAAACGAATGCAAAACGAAAGGAACATAAAAGGAAAGTGAAAGGAACATGAAAGGACGTGAATGCAAAATGAAAGGAAATGCAAGGAAAAAATGAGATTTGTTGACTTTGGACCAAGGATGCTTTTACATCCACAGAAAGCTGGAAAATTCACATTTCTAGTACAAAGAGCCCACCACCTGNTTGGACCAAGGATGCTTTTACATCCACAGAAAGCTGGAAAATTCACATTTCTAGTACAAAGAGCCCACCACCTGAGAAAACGATAAGAGTAAAAAAAAATGATAACATGATTTCGGGACATTGAAAATGATACGGGGTTTTTATACAACCCCAGACTGCAGTATGGAATGGGAAGGTCAGGATGTCAATCACAGAAGTACCATCAACTACTCTCTGGTAATCTAACATACAGATACATACAGTAGAAAATTGCAATTTTTTGTATAATATAAATCAGCAAACTAATTGGACAATTTCCGACCGTCATGTATTGTCTATCGCTATGGGAAATTACGAGAGGGCACCGATCATGGGTGTAATTTGATGTTTCATCACTTAGGGGAGAGGTGTTGAGCTTTATGGTTTCTACTCCAAGTTCCCCCATGTTTTTCCCCTCTTTGGGATGAGTTGTTGTCTGTCTCAAAACAAATTTCAGGGCGGCTCAAGGACCAACATGTACCAACTATTTCTTTGGTCTTAGGTAGTTTGAGCATATTTGTTCATATCGTTTACCAGGTTTTCCTATTGATTTCCCTTGATTATTTTGAGGATGGTCATTTCGGCCACGAGCGAAGAACTAAGGTGTTCTGAGCTCCAACCTGGACAGGGATGGGGGTCAGGATGAGATTCCCTGTTTGAACATTGGTCAGCTATGACTCGTTATGTATAGATTCATATATGTATCATTGGTTGCAGTTTGAGTTGTGTATCATTGGTGTTTTTGTTGAGTTGTTTGAAAAACATGGTATCTTGGAATCGTGCTTTCTTGTGACTGTGGGGTATTTTGGTTAGTCACAATTTCTGAAGCTCCAGGTTGTTCCATGTTTTTTCTGATTGGTTAATCCGCAGGTCTAGAGCCACATCCGACAAGCCACCTTAGTGGCACTGATTGTCGCCTGCCAGAACACATGGACCCATTCCCCAGCCCCTTTCTGCAGTCATGTGACAATATGTGGTAAACCCCAAACTAGACAAATCCCTCAAACTAGCCATTTGGATGTAATTTTACATCATCCCAGATAGGGTATGCATCATTTTTACAACCCAATTGGGGACGGTTGATTAGATTACTCTGCAATAAGCGGCATTTGTTACATGAAATGAATGGCTACTGTGTATGATTGGTGTTTTTTTTTGTTTTCATACCACTATCATGTTCATTCATGTTCATTCTATATTGTTATTTACTAGTCTTGTATTCAGCCAGTTTTTGGATGATGGTCCTCAATGACTAGTACTTTGGGATTGGGTTTGGTTCTTTGGGCATTCGACTTGACCAGGACTCGAAGAGACATCGACCCGAGGCAAATCTCCGCTCCGTCTCTGCGGCAGAGAAGCCGGGAGTCCTGGCAGTCCTGGGTGGCTATCAGATAATATTAGATCATATTAGATCAATTAGGAGCCAGAAAAGGTAGGGCCGGGATGCTAGAGAATTGTGTTCCATGTGGCCATGTCCTTAAAATGTCATTCAAATGCAATTAAAATACACCATACATGGGAGGATATAGGAGTGTCATCATCAAGCACCCAATTTCTGGGTCCAAGTGCACCCACCCAGTACTTAACCTCATGGTGGAACATCACAGAATGCTGGATGTTTTGGATTTTTGACATGACGAGTTGATGAATTTGATCCAAAGTCTTCGATTACCGGCAATCAAACATGGCCGTGAACATTGATTTGACACAGCTACAGAATATAAAAGGAGGTATTACTATATGGAGGTTTCCTAAAATAGGGGTACCCCCAAATCATCCGTGTTAGATAGGATTGTCCATTATAAACCCTCCAATTTTGGGTACCCCCATTTTAGGAAACCCCCATATTGTAGATGTTTCTCTGCCAGAGGAAATCAATCAAAGATTTTCGCGTTTCTGTCCATGGGGATCAGCTGAAGATTGTGGACTCCAAAATCTCGTCGTGAAGGCAGCCACATAGGATGGTGCTTCCTTCGGTGTGTGTATATAGGTGTTCCGCAAAAACTGGGGTGAGTATACAAGTATAGTATAAAGATATGTTTTTAGCCCAAAGAATGGTATTATGATTAATCTATGTTTGAAGTATGATTGGTCAATTTCTCCACCCGCAGACATGGGCAGACTGACCTTTGTTTCCACCCAAGATGTTGACGTTTTTTGAGCTCCCTAGGCTGTCGGTGAAGAACTACATGAGTGCATTGGAGGGAGTGAAAGAAACAGAAGAGAGGGAAAACAGCCTCAGAGCCGTGCAGGCTGGGGACATGGGAACATCAGAAAATTGTGGAGATGAAGTGAGACTGGACTTGACTTAGACTCACTGATTCACTGACCTATTTTCAGATATGCCAACCACGATAATTAGCGATTTAAATCAAGCATCACTGAATGATGTGATGTGACATGATGTGTCAGATTTAGGAGTGTAGTTACTGCCCGAAGATCTACCACCCATGTTCGAGTGTTTGATGGGAGAACATGACATCCTCTGTTGGCGCTGCTCTGGTGGCACTGCATAGAGGTGAATAGAGGTGGACTGGTTGCAGGAGTAGATGACACGTTCTGGCGGGGCCACTGACATGCTCCCTTAGCGAAATGGTTGGAAACGGGTTTCTTGTATGAAATATACTCCAGTCATAATCGGCGGCATCAGTTGAACATGATTTGCTCAGATTATTGAATTTGAATGGATCTGACAGTGAACCTGCAATTCTTGGATGGCACAAACATCACAAAGCTTCTGGAAATCGAACTGTAACAAATAATCCTCCATTTGGATCCGTTTGTATAGTTTAGTTGGATGATTTCATATGATTTCCCAATCTCTGCAACCTCCATTTAGCTCGGGGATTTCGCTCGCCATGTTTCATGGCCCCATGGAGGCGCCTCAGCCACCTGCCCGCGCATTCCAGTGGCCGTTTGAGCCTGGCGTGCTCCTCAGTGACCATGGCAGACCTAATGGGCTTGAATATGTTGATGGATTTTAATGGAAACATACCCTAGGCTTATCTATAGCATTCAAGTGAGGTTGAGAAGCCACTAAGCCACTTTTTAGTCTGGAATCTGTATGAATCTGTTTGATATCTGTTTGATCCAATTTGCAAGTACTCAGGGACATGATATATATGGTATTCTGGTGCTACTTCTGTACCCTACTGAATTCGTGGATGTGTTGGCAAATTTTGGATGATCTCAACTCATTTGCGCGTGGCCCAACGACTACCCGAGGTAGCGGCTCCAGAGCCAGAGCAGGCGGGATGAGGGGGAGAGATCGTTGTCAATCCACCCAATCCCCATGTTATTGTAAAAAAAACATTGGTAAAGCAGAAATAAAGCACAATGTGAACGTCTTACAGCAGGTAGTGTGCAATTCCTGTTTTGTTCCAGAAGTCAAAACTGATTGCTAGTCTGACATGTGTTTCATTGTGTTTCCTTGTCCATCCCTACTTGAGATGTGGAACCCAAGTGACTCAAGACTTCTTATGCTTTAGATTGTTCGAACACATGTCGGAACATGCCCGAGTTAAACACTAGTCAACATCAACAACTATGAACAGCAAGTAGTGTATATATATATATATATATTGGAACGAGGGGTGGCCTCTTTATATAGTGGTTTCTGTCAGACCCCAAAATCATTAAAATCTATCTTGGAATCTATATTGCAAATCTTGGAAACTATATTGCACATCTTGGAACCTATATTAGGAATTTGCCTTCCAACAGTGTCTGTGATGTCAAAAGACAAGCGGAGACTTAACACCTGCTGCCGCCAGCCACCTCGCCCCACAGACTCCAAATGACAAGAGAACATGTTGAAAGGAGAGTCAGGCAGAGCCAGAGCCAGCGCCACATGCTATGCCTGGTTCCATTCCCATGCCCTCACGCCACTGACACCCAGCGCTTGGGAAATCTGAGACAACAGCTTTTCCTTTCAGTTTTGGGTCTGCCAAGCGCTGAAGATAAAGTCGTGGCCATATGGCAGCATTGCACGGACGCCGATATGAAAAAATGTAGGCAGTATGACACAGCCGTGAAGGAATAAGACTTAGGTGTACCCTGTGAGGTAGGAACCGTCCGGAACGGTTCCAAACCGTTTCCACCAGTCCTCGCGCACGGGAACCAGGGCCAAAACACCATGAAACGCAATTTTTCAGCATCATATATGATCATCATACGTCTATGGTTTCCCGTGTGCCAGGAACGGTCAGGAACGGTTCCGAACGGTTCCGAACGGTTCCTGGCTCACGGGGCTTGTGCGCATTGAAGCCATGCTCTGACATTTTTTCTGGAAGGAGAGCCTTGCTGTCAAAAACATGGCAGGAACACAGGACTTGTAGGAAACAGGCAGGGCAGGAAAGCCTTCCCACAAACAAGAACCCATGCCACGTCACCGCCGGAACGCAAGCAAAGGCGGCAAGCATCTGACATCCTGTGGCATGACCGTGTGCCCCACGAGCACACCCAAGATGTTAGCGGGCCTCTTGCGCACTGTTGCGATCCATATCGCAACGTCTTGAACATAAGCGTGGCGCGCACGGCCCACAGGGTGGCTGTGCAATACTGCAGCATGATTGGGCCATCATTTTTGGGTTTGCTATGCTCATGGGACGTCTATGGGGCAAGGTAGCTCAGCTAGCGGCAGCATATGTCGAGTCCCCGCTTATTGTGTTACATAACAGACGCCGTTACACGGCAAATTTCCCAATATAGTTTCCAAGATTTTACATATAGGTTCCAAGATACTAGCATATAGGTTCCAAGACGTTTGATATAGGTTCCAAGATGGGTTTTGGCCCACAGACAAAGAGGCTACCCCTCGTTCCAATATATATATGATAATACAATATGTGTATGTGTAAAACAACAGGCAAGTTGCAAGTAAAGTCACATGTTTGGCTGGTTCATGCTGATGTTTCTTATAATTACATATGTGTATAAATATGTATAAGACGTGTATATATATATATATATATATACGTATATATATATATACATACATATATATATATATACGTATATATATATATATATGACTCTGATCTTTGCGGGCGTCGCAGTCAGCGGCAACAGTCTTCTAAGCGGCCACAGCCTCAGCCCAGACCACACCCCAAAGAGTAGTTGGAAGGAGGCGAGAGCTGGAGATGGTTGGGTGAAAAGTGGATGGGCACCTGGAAGAATTGGGGCTCTTCAGATCTCCTTCGACATACAACATACACATATGTATATACGCATATGTACGATATGTGTAGACATGGTGTTGTTCCAAGTCACATAGATTAAAATCAAATGAACATGTAGAATACAGCACGAATGACATTGATGAAGTTAATGAATTCAATGAATGACATAACTATAAATAAAATGACAGGAATGAAATGAGATCAATGAACGAATGAACCTGCCGGATAGTCAATGAACACATGAATGAATGCAATTAATAAAAGCATGAAATAGCAGAACAACTAAATGAATGAACGATTGCATGAATGATAATGAACGACAAAACAAATTGATGAAACGTAGTGAATGAGTGAAAATAGTGGAATGAACATAACGGAATAAATGAAATTAGTGAATACTGTAACTGAATGACCGAACAAATCAATGTTATGTTCTATGTACTGTAATTGAGGTGATCTTTTTGGTGTTCCTTGTCCTCAAAATGATAGGTCAACTGATTGGTGGAGTTTTGGAAATCGCTCCTGCAGCGCCGCAGGGAGATGTCGATGACATTCTCTTTGAACCTGCGAAACCGGCACCGCCTTCGGAACCGCTGCACCAGATTGGCATTCCGGGCATTCCGTTGCTCAGCCTGTGAGGATTTTGGACAACTGCTTGGTGGTGTCAAGCATGGGTGTGTCTGAAAATGGCCATTTGGATCCATTTGGCCATTTGAATAGGACATCATGGGACGAATATATGAGAAACCACTGGATTTTGGAGCACCTGATTTTCAGAGTTTTTCAGATACACCGATATAACACCTGTTTTCACAAAAATCCAACGATCAAAAACACTTCTTCAGAAAATCTCATCGATGCAAGTCGGGGGATTGAACCAATAGAAATTTTGAGATTTAAGTGAGGTACAAACATGGGGATAGAGGCTGGAGTTACTGTAATTTGAAATGATGGTTGTTGATTGGGGTGTTGTAGTTGAATGGGCTTAGCCTGAACTGAGTGGAATCCCCATCCATTAGTTACAGGATCCCCGTTTGTATAAATGATTCTGAAAGATTTTTCTGGGGGTCCGCTGTCAAAATATGTTTTTGTTGAACTCAAATCTGTGTGCAGTATTGGCTCTTGCACAAGGTTTCTAGATGTTAATGGGTTCAGTGCAGCCGGGATTGTGGATGCTCCATGGCGTCGATGGGAATGGGGAGCCCATGGGACCAATCCCCAGCAGGTTTCGTGGTGCAGACCGCGCGTACTCAGATGTGAGCGCTGGCGCAGCGGGTTTCTTTTTCGACATGGTCTGGGTGATGGTGAGCGCTAGGATTGATGTCAATCCCCATTCGAAGCTGTAGCACAGTACCACAACAGCTCGCGGCGGTTGTTGATTCAAAGTCACTATGATCATGTAGGATACTAATATTAAAGTCACTCACCCAAGAAAATCAGATTTAATGGAACCCCAAAATAGATCTTACCGATTGTCTTTGTCAAAAAAAATGAAATCCATTGCCAGTTTTGGGTCATATGTTGATTTCGGTTCGATAGATTGACGCTCAACAGCGTTCAGACTGCAGGTTCGATTCTTTCTGGATCCCATCGATGACAGAATCACGGATGGCGATTGACAATTCCCCATGAATGTTCGATACTTTACCATGAATTACCTTTGAACATCTTTTTTAAATGATGATTTTCGATGGCAAAGTGCTGCGGCATGCTGTGATTCTCCAAGTTTCTCTGGGAGCCGAGGTGACAGATTCTGTACAGCCACTGGGCCTGGAGAGATCTGGAGCCAATCTGGAGCCCCAAGAGTTGTGGAGTCCCAAAGTCATCTGAAAAACAAGGGATTTACCATTTGGTTATTTAACATAGCCATATTTACCATTTGGTTATTTAACATAGCCATGGAAAATTGCTAATTTTGGATGATGTTCCCATTAAAGCCTCCATTTATAGGAGATTTTCAATGGCTATGTTAAATAACCAGAGGGTATAGACGCATAAAATGGGATATGGTATATGGATAGATCGTGTTTCAGGGGGGTTCATATTTGTTTCTTACATGTTCGTACATAATTGATTGCTATATCACTTTCTATGCCCCACCCTCCCAGCGCCTGTGTTGACCCTGCGATTGGGTGAAATGTGACACCATGTAGCCTATGTTAGTAGTACGTTAGGATTTTACCATTTCAACTGGGATATGCATATCAATATGTGCTACGGGTGGGTATGCGGCATGTTTGTTTTCTACTGGAGATAAATATCATCAACACCTGTACTTGGTGGGTTGTCTGAACGCATTATGCAAATTGACACTGGAATACAGGGATACCCGGAAATCTAATTGTAGGGAATGTCTCCAGCATGATCAATTTCTACATAAATTGGGGTGGTGCTCTGGTGCAATTTTTTAAGAGATGGCACAGAGAGTTGTCTTTGCATTCAGCAATGTCGTCGCCTGTGGTTCAAGCATTTTGCTTCTTTTGTACCTCAAACCATCAAATCATGTTCAATCCTCTAAACTCCGTCCAAATCCATGAAAATTCAGATTTCCCTAAAAAATCAGTTGGAGATCTTCCCAATTTTTTTTGCCGGCTTCCCTTCATAGCAGTGTTTCACCGCCTTCGCTATGGCTTCCGTGCGCTGGGGCATCCTGGGTTCTGGTGGCATCTGCAACGACTTCGCCTGTGGCGTGGTCACGGCGGGGGGCACCATCTCAGCCATCGGCGCCAGCTCGCTGAGCAAGGCCAAGGCATTGGCTGACAAGGTCAGGGGGCGCCTGAAGATGTGGTGTTTTTTTTGAGTTTTTTGCAGGGAGCACCCTCTGGTAATTTAACAGAGCTACTGAAAATATTGAAAATGGGCATGAAATGGGCATGAAATGGGAGTACCCCAAGAGCTGGATGGTTATGGAAATATGTCATGGACAATCCATGAATTTATTATAGAAAATATGGATGAGAACAGGGGGTACCGCCATTTTGGGAAACCTCTAAATGATGGGAAAAAAACAGATTGGGAAACTATGGGGAAAAAACTCATCTATTCAACAAACTGGAAAAATGTTTCGGCATCTTCTTTCGCGGTTGCTAATAAGTGTTTCTTTAAACAGCCGGAAAAACAATATTGGGATTGTTGACATACCATTTTATGGGATAGTAGGGATGATATTGCATGGGATATGATTGATGGATGTTCATGGGACATCATATTGGTCGTTATATGTTCGATTAGGGATACTTTCGTGGGGATTCCCAACCAAACATGGGGATTCATAAAACAATTCATGGGGATATACCCTCTGGTAAACTAACATAACTATGGAAAATCACCACCTTTAATGGGATAATCCACTATAAATGGCCATTTTCAATAGCTATGTTAGTTTACCAGAGGGTACAACCAACAGATCTGATTCGGCTTCGTCCGAAAAATCGGGATTTCTCATCTTTAGGAGCCACGGGACGGTGATGTTGACTGTGTGATACCCCAAATCTCAGGTGGTGGGATTGTTGCATATGGGTTGGCATCACCATCAATAACTGATATTTTTCTGAATTGCAAATATGGGAATGTAAGGTGAGTTGACAAAAAAGAGGATGCTAAGTTTCAACAGTGAGGATATAAACATAGCCCTTACATGATGAATAGTGGATGATGCTGACTGTAAAGCAATGGGTTGTGCATCGAGCGATCCCCTTTGCCAACCATTTGGAATATCAAGGGCTCAACTGGACACTGCTCAGGTGAAGGTAGAGAAAGCCCATGGATCTTATCAGGACTGGGATTTGTTTGATATGGTGTTTGCCTTTTCTATGTATACTTAACTACTACAACTTTGTATAATGTAAAAATATAATTTATCAATATATATTATGTGTATACATATATGTATATATGATATCATTACCATATTGTTATCTGCGTTTTTTTCTTTTCTATTTTGTTTGACATGCTTATCACGTTGAGTAGTTTCGTCTGTTCTTTTTTTTCAATAGTGCACTGACGTAGATTAGATATTATGTTTTGAAATGGGCGGGTGTCATGCCCCTGGGTACCCACAAACGAGCAAATATTGATTGCTGTTAAGAGTTTTCCCCTGGTTGACTTGGTTCAAACACAATCCAGATTACGAGTTTTGCTTGGGCTGTGCCTTCTTCATTTCACAAATTTTATGACTTGAGTTTTCCATGCCTACCATCCCAGAATGGGAGGACGAGAACATTTACCGCACACTCCTTGGTAAAACCCATGGTTTCCTGTAGATTTTTACAGATCCACCGATCCAATCCTCATGGCACCAGGAGCTTGTCGAGGATCCAAACGTGGATGTGGTCTATGTGGGGACCATCCATACCATGCATTTGCCACATGCGAAGATGGCGTTGAACGCTGGAAAACACGTCGTCTGTGAGAAGCCCTTGGCCGTGAATGCTGCGGAGGCGCAGGAAATCGTGGACTTGGCGAGGTGGCTCACGGTGGCTATGGATTTTCACCCAGAAAATGGTGATTTTTCAGCAACCGAAAAGGCAATGACTGTGAAGGGATTGAACCAAACCAAAACTGTGGTTCAACAGGATTTACCCTCTGATGATTTCAGATTGTGCTATGGAAGATTTACCCTCTGATATATTATATCTGTTGGATTCGCAAACCCATAAAATCAAACAATGCTGGGTTGATAAGGAGTAGAATCAGGAAGATCCACATGAATCCAACATATTTGGCGAGTCAATTTATGTGTGTTTTTGATATTTTTTGGGATGGGACCCATTTAGATTTGTCGATTGGTGAAAGGGAAATCATATTGAGCATATTTAAGCATAATATTAAGCATATAAAGCTATCATGGACTACTATTATAGAATACCAATGAATACCATATAATACCATATTTGTTTGGCAAAACATGTTCTGTTAAACTAGCCATGCAATTTTCTGACTCAGAACGATGTCAAGCGGCTGGATCATCTTGCCCTGAAAATGATCGATGTTTGGTGCCTCCCTGCACAACTGCCTCAGGTCGAAGGGTCTGTTTTTGATGGAAGCGCTGTGGACGCGTTTCTTCCCCATCGTCCGAAAACTGCGCGAACTTCTGAAGGGTGGAACTTTGGGAGTCCCTCGCTGCCTGCAGGCTGACTTCGGATTCGTTGGCCCCACCGATCCAAGTCACAGGTTGTTGGACCCAGCACAGGCAGGCGGTGCTATGCTGGATATTGGCATTTACGTAGTGCAGTTGGCCACTATGACCTTTGGCACCAGCATCCCAGAAATCAAATCCTCTGCCATCCTTACACCATTGGGGGTGGATGCTGAAGGAGCTTTGACATTGACCTGGAAAGACACTGCTTCTGCCAGTTTGTTGTTCACCATTCGCGCTTGCACTCCTGAGAACAGCGTCATCATGTGCGACAACGGCTATGTCCGCATCCACGGGCAGGCGCACTGCCCGGAGCGCATGACCGTCTCCAAAGCCTCCACAGATCGAGGGGAGTTCGTGGACGAGGAATTCAACTTCCCTTTGCCGAAGCTGAAACAGGGTGATCATTTCAGAAATATGTTTTAATTTACCACCCTGGATGATAATCCCCATTATATAATTATTTAATATTATTGATTATTGATAATTAGTAATTTCTGAAACAGATTGATAATCCATTTTCCACCCCGGCCCATCCTGGATAATGATCCCCAGTGATAGGTCGCGAACCGTTTTCTTTGGTGGGTTGAAACCGACCAGGAAAGCTGGACTCAGCGTGAACTATCCCAACTCTGAGGGGATGGTGTATCAAGTTGAGGCGGTGGAAAAATGTATCCGAGATGGCCTGTTGGAATGCCCAGAGCCTTGGCATCTTCAGAGTGCCCAGGTGATCCAGGTGCCAAGACGACCCAGCATTTTTGTCATGGCCTGAGTTGGCTGGTCAGTGAAATTACTGGACTCTACCCTGCCCTACACTTCCTTTATTTCAATGGCATGGGGTTGGACCATTGGATGGGCAGGTGGAAACATGTCTTCACACGGTTTCACTATATGTTTCGCAGAACATCGACTTGCGTATAAATATATAGTATACTTCTGCAACTTGTGTCGGGTTGCCTGACTTGTACGCATGAGAACATGATAGAACAGCACAGCAGATCGACTTGGAAGAATCAACAGGACACGACTCGATCTTCAGAATCTTCTCTGGAGACACCGACTAAGCACTAAGGAATATACTTTGGAGGAGAGCCTCAGTATCATGAAGATCATGGACACCTATCGCCAACAGGTTGGTGTGACATACCCCTCCGAGAGGTCCAATTGCAGTGTGTCCTGAGCGCGAAGAAAGAGCGCTGAGGAGAGCAAGGCAGACCTGAGCTGGATCATGTAGCAAAGTTGTTGCCGTGGTTTGGCTATTTGCAAAAGGGTCATTCTGTAGGCAAAACGAAAAAAAACACATTGGAAATAAGATGAGACAATGCAGGAGTTAGAAAGAGTCCATGGAGTAGAATGTTGACGCTATTTTGTTGCAGTTCGTGTTTAAACTCAACCTACCGAACAACCGTTTCATGGATTCTCGGTATCCCCGGTTTTTAGTTTTTAGACACCAAATCTGCTGAGAAAGCTACTGTGAACAACAAGAGTCTTGACCGATTTTGCCCATTTGCGACCCTGCAAATTTTGAGCAATATGGGTTTGTCCAAAGAAATGGCCCCTGAACATCCAGTGGTCGAACTGTCGAACATCATTTTCCAAATGACATGGTTCGATGGCATTGAATTTGAAGTACAGTTTCATTTCTGGACAAAACCATACATACGGGTTCTGTGAGTTTTTAATGGTTTTACAAAAACAAAGCTGGCGTGCAGTGCTAGTGCCATGGTGGAAAAAGCGACGAAAAAGGTAGCAGATAGCAGTTGTGTCAAGCGGCGGGTTTTTGGGCATTCTCAGTCAAGAATCCTGGTTTGGTACCCACTTAGAAACCTATAATTCGCCCGAAAAATGGTCCATGCCTTAATGGCGCTCAACCTGGATCCAGTTTACATCAGTTTGGGTTTCAATACGCCATTTATATCTTTGTTTGTTTGGAGTTCTCGGGATGGAACCATGTTGGCCAAGGGTTCATCCGAGCTTCAATGTTGCCATGCCCACGAGATGATCCATGGTAGAAGATTAGATAGTCTCCAATATAAGTGCATAATAGTGCATATATATATATATTATATACATAATTTATCATAATTTTACTTGCATATGGTATTGGTTCGTTGTTTCAAATCTTTGTCCCAGATTCTATCCTACCTGGTTTCGAATCTCCCGTGTTTTTTTTCCGCCAAGGAAAGTTGCCAAACTGCTGCCGAGCCGACTGAGAAGATGCCAAAGATCTTTACGCCAGGAGATTGATCACATGGGGATACTGTGGTGGATCTATGGGATACCCTCTGGTAAACTAACATAGCTATTGAAAATGGCTATTTATAGTGGATTTTCCCATGAAAAATGGTGATGTTCCATAGTTATGTTAGTTTACCAGAGGGTAAAGTACCACATATTTCAGGGACCATTCACCATGGGGGCATTTTCCAGATGGGGGATGTGAGGATGCGAAGTCCATGAAAAGGGGTGTGGGTAGACCCTCCAAGTAGCCATGAACATATGGATGTTAGCCCATAAAGTCATAAAATCTATAATATTCATTAATATTTTATAATTAGTACTTTAAAAACCTTTAACATACTTTAACCAATCTCACGGGGACTTGGAGGGTCCAGGTAAATATAATTACAGTAAATCCATTGCAGCATGCAGCATACTATATATAGAATGAGTCAGCAGACCTAACAGTGGGATCACATTACTATTCATGGAATCAAGTATTGGAAATGGCCGTGCTTCAAGACATGATCCAATCTGTTGCAGGAACCTCCAGTTCCCTGGCAAAAAGGCGTGCCAGTCTGAATTTGAAGCCGCTGGGCGAGTGAGCCGACCTCCGTATCGTAGGAAACTGCAGACCTCATCTGCTTGAAGGCAGCTGCCTAGTTCTGGCCATCCGAGAACCTGGGGTCTTTGATTCTTCTGAATGGTTATCTTAGAAATCCCACCGAAAAGCCAGGTCGAAACAGAAACAGTGCTGTTTTCGTGCTTCGAATGGTCAGAAAACATGTTAGATCTGCAATCCAAGCCGTGGCTCATGGCTGTGGTTCTGCGTGAAGAGCTTCCCTCTTCGTGACTTGGGCGCGTTTTCACGGGACAATTTTTCATTTTTTGTGGCAAACCCATCTTGAAAACCAGATATGGATAGAAATGGCACGAAATGGCAAACAACTTATGTATAAGTACAACCCTGATCTTTTTGCTGATTGGAAAATGGGTTTAGCACATAATTGGATGTGGCCTTGTGCTTTCAACCATTGCACGATCCCGCTACGGGGCCTCCAGCTGTCTCACGGAGTCCCCTCCATGAGGTAGCTGTTTTTTTCAGGTCCCGTGCTGGGAATTCGGTCCGTGTGGGTGAAGCATCTGCTAGCAGCTGCTTCCTCCACGCGACTTTAGGAGTAGATCGTTATACCACATGCAGACCCACTCGTGTCACACAAAAACATGTGCAACAGACTGAACACATACTGTATATCTTAGTATGCAATACCACCGTAGTGCATTGTGATGAGTAAGTCCCCGAAGTAGGATACCCCCCTACTGCAACCGCTTCCAGTTGTTGTGGGTTGAGAGGTTCTGGGTTGAAAGGGGCGCTTCCTTTTCACATGTTGAAGTTGCTGCGTTGGGACCAGAATCAACCCCACAGGTTTGTGCGATCAAGGTGGAGAGGGACCTATCCAGGTAGCAACGGACAAGTGGCCAGGAGTGCGACACATTATCGTATAGATGAACATATACCATTAGATACTGTACACCATACTTAGATGGGCATATGTATATATATATATATATATGTATATCACCAATCATGGAAATTCCATGAACATCCCAACTTAAACATATGATTATTCGTACTGTTGATGTTTTCCTGACACTTCCTTGCTTTGGCAGGCAAGTACTTTGTTGCTCCTGCCAAACTGTTGCCCGTAGCATGCACTGCCCGGCATACAGTGATAGGACAAAAAAAATGATTTGCATCACCCAAAAAAAAATTGTATCAGTCCACTACTGGTTGGTCTTCTTTGATGATAATCCATGAATATCCATGATGATCCATTATCATTTTGCCACTATGTTGCGCGTTCATGATCTTCATGTGAAACAAACATCACATGTGTAATATATTGTAGTAAGTATATTATATCATATTAATTATATCTCTAAGGGTACAACCGCAACAGTAGAATGATGCCAGCCCCCCAAAAAAAAGGTAGCCTCTTCGATGTTCCATGGAGACACGTATATTAAAGGGTCCCTTCGACCTGGCAGGGATGCAGACCTGCAACCAGCCAGGCTGGGTATGTGGTTCTTTCTAAATATGCAGCCAGAGCCCCCACAGATGGCACTGCAAAAAAGCAGGGATGCTGTCATGGCTTGGGCGAAGTGAACAGTCTGAAGTGAACAGGATAGTGAACAGTCAGTATGAAGGGTTTTAAAAGTTAAAGAAAGAAAGTTTGAACAGAAGCCTTAGATTGACAACTGTTGGGTTGGAATGTTGGAAGTTACAGTTCTTTGCAAGACGTGTAAAGATTCATGGGCTAGGAACCGCTCGAATCATTTTGCCGATGATAAGACTGGTTTGCTTTATTGTAGGGCTTTACAGGCGAAACTGCTGGATTTCAGATCTCCAATTCTTGGATGCCCGGTTTTACTAGCATTACTTTACTAATGGTTGTCTTAACCATATTGCTATGGGTTGTAGAGAGACTCGCATAACTTATATCGCTTTGATATCCTTCGATATCATATCTGATCCTGAAGTGCGTCAGGTAATCCCGAATATGATATGCATGTCGTGTATTTGTTTCTAGTTTGATTCAATCGCCAGAACATTCGGCATGATATGGATACTGAAAAAACAGGACTTTGGCACTGGGTCTGAAAAAAAAAACAAAGGTGGAAGATTCAGCTATGATCAGCTACCTGGTACATTTATATGTATATATATATATATATATGGAGGTTTCCTAAAATGGTGGTACCCCCAAATCATGAATCTAAACAGGATCTTCCATGACAAACCATATATTTTTGGGGTACCCCAATTTTAGGAAACCACCATGTATACATGTATACATTTATGTGTATATATATATATATACATTGCATAGATATTGTTAAGTGTCAAGACAGTCCAAGCATGTGAAAGCGGGCTTCATCGTTCACAACTCTGAGAGTTGTTTTTGCGCAATCGTGGTGGGCCTTCATTTGGGTCGTCGTTGGCTGAGCGCCTGCAGTTCCGCTTCACGCGTTGCGAACAGTGGGGTGTGTACAGTTGAAGCTGGCGCGCGCCCGGCTTTCGACGTCCATCGAAATACAAAGGGCAGCCTTTTTTTTAATTCCTTTGCAATTCAAAAGTTGGATATCCATGATGCCAATGTAACTTATGATCAGAGATGGAACTATAGGGGTTCGTCTCAAGAGGGATACCACGAGAGATAATTACTTCATCCCATGGCTAGTTTCCATCATGTTCTATCAGTTCAGGTCACGCCCAAAGGTCCAGTTGCCATATAAATGTTGTCCATACCTGGATAGATGAACATCACAACAGAGTCCATTCCGTCCATGTTGGAGATGTGACTTGAAATAAGGGCAGGGTTTAGATATCACTTATATATTACTTATATAATATCTCGCTGATCCACAGGTGTGATTCGTACAAACCTTGAGACTAGAGTCTGCAGCCTTTGTGATACGGTCAAGCAGCTGTCAATCGACAAGCGCTACTGACCTTATTTCGAGTGGAGCTTAGCGGATGAAGCACCTGAACCGCCAGTTTTGGTAATGTGAAGAAATCCTCGATCCATGGATCGAAATGGGACATTTACCAACCATAATATATGTGAAGTTCCAACTACAAATTATCAATAGCACAACATATTATTGTAACACACCGGGCCCGGAGTATCCAACCACGCATTCTGAAATTAAAGTGCTTACTGATTGCCAAGACAAGTTTTTTTCATCAGCCTGGATGAAATGGGCATGTCAAGTGGGAAACCCTGGCTGCCATAAACCTAGCGTGACTGGGGATGCAGCCATGTAGGGTGATGACTTGGCGATGGTATATCGCGTTGGGTTTACCACATGATTTTCCACTCAGTTGCAGTTGCTTTTAAGTCAATTGAAGTCCACAAAGTTTGAAGCCACTACTTGGCGTGTTCAGCTGCTGGATTTCAAGAGAGGCCGCGAAATTCAGATTTCCGACCAAAAAGATGGTCCGTTAGCTTCACCACTGAGGATGTCGTGAGGATATGACCTGCTATGGTTGTGTTTGAGAACGGGGCATACCCTCAGTTAATGCCATTTCAATCTGATTAAGCAATACATTTCTGGTTACCCTTTCGGACAGACCCATATATATATGCCCTTGTGCTATGCCCGCCACTCTTTTGGGATGATTGTCGGGAACCTCATTTCTGCTGACACTTACAGTCCAGCGGCTGCAAACGCTGTTTTCAACACTTTTTACATAGACCCTGAAGAAAACCTAGAAAAACCCTAGGCAAAACCCTAAATTAACCCTAAAGAAACCCTAAGTGAACCCTAAATGAACCCTAAAGAAACCCTAAACAAACCCTAAAGAAACCCTGCAAAACCCATATGAAAGTGTATATAGTGAAGTACCTGGTGGGCGTAGCGCACGTGCTGCGGGTATGTATATATATATACATATACATGGTATATATATATATATATACACATACAATTATATATAATACATGTAAATGATCGTTCTTATGATTCCAATCAACCAGAGCATGTTTATCCCCAACTGCTGGTGAGAAAAGGAAGAATATCCTCCAACAAGACGTTTTCTTTTCTGACCAATTCATGATTCTTGCCGGTCGGAATCCCCAAGGCTATGATCCGTGTTTATGTCATGTTTTTGTCACTCAATATTCAACATGTCATATAGTAGAGTACTATTGTCACTTCCTTAGTATGAATACTAGCTCTTGCTTTCCATTGTCCATCCCTTGAATCATGATCCCAGTAACCACGATTTTTGGGGATTGAAACTGGCAACCAGCACAGGGCTACCAAACCCATTTCTATCCATCTCTAGAACATGTGAACATGTCCAATGTGAATAGCCCATTTATAGGGGTCACAAATAAGATAGAGGTGTTTTACCGGATGTTGTAACTGATGTTTCCCCAAAACTTTCCAGTGTCAAACTGACATAATACATATACACTATCATATAAATACAAACATCCTGAAGAATATGTTTTGTTGTTCAAACATTTTAGTGAGTATGTTTGAATTACCACCATCAAGTCCAGGATGACATGCACAAAACAAAGCGTTTAGGTGGTCGCGACGAGCGTGGAGGCACTCCAGCTTGTTGGTGGACACGCCTGAGCTGAATCGTTATGCAAATGGATTATTTATATGTAATATGGGTGTTTCCATCAATGGGGGTAATTACTAAATAGCTGGATGTTTTTTTTCATGGAAAATCCTTTGAACAATGGATGATTTAGGGAGCCCCCTATTTTATGAAACCCATATCATACTGTATGTGTATCTTGGACTATGTCGGTGAATCTGAGATCTATATATATTATATATTCCTAACCAGAAAAAAATGGAGGGGATAAACCAACCTTGATAAAGATGTACTGACATCTGTACCAACAATTTTCGATATTGTTTATATATTTGGATTGAATATAACGACCACATTGTGACGTGTAGATTGTGAGTGGTAACGGGCAATATCCCCATATAGCTTTATTTCAGGCTGATGAATTGCTACAATTCATCTAGATACATGATAAGAGGATGTAATAAGTGATTCTAGATGATTACGCCAATCTATATATAATCTATATATGTTTCAGTTATATATAGTTGTAGTTGTGAGGGGGCTTGGAGCTGACCAAGAAATTCACTTCAGGTATCATCCTTTTCATCTCACGTGAAAGAAGATGGGCTTTATTGAAAACGGCGGGAAAATTATGATTCACCCCAGGATTCAACGGTGATTTCCCCTGAATTTTATCAGAAAAAACAAGGAAACAAACGTTGAATCCTACCACTGGCTGATCTCGGTGTTTTTGCGACCAATGTGATCGTCCACTTTCCGCTAAATCTTGCAGATTGCTACGCCAAAGTTCCAGGTTGGAGGATAAGTCAAGGTGATGTGAAGTAGGAGAAAGCAAGCGACTGAAAATGATAAACTGAGCCACCAAAAGTTTGAAGTATTTTTGCAGGATAAGAAACCCATCTTGTATGTGATGTATTCCCGGCTTGCCGCACCACAGCTCGGCGCAAGCGTCGGAGGTGACATTGCGGCACCAGCAGGGACCTGATGGCACTGACGGTTCAGCAGATTGATCAAGCTTTGTCCAGAAATGGGGGTATAGTACCAACCATTTGATGGGCATAGTGACGGGGATATAGTGGAATATACACCATATTTGGCTTTGGCCAAAAATAGAGGATATCCCAATATGAGTATGAAATCATTGAGAACACGTGGTACTCTCCCTGCAGAGGAAGCCCATGCAATCGCTTCCCCAAAGCCTCGGGGAAAGATGCTGGATCTGAACCCTCAGCTACACCTTCGCAAAAACTGTATACTGCAAAAGTCAGAAGTACAGGTATCGTTCAGTAACTTCAGGTATAAAGGTAGTGTGTGTGTTTCACCCAACAGCAACAATACTGCCAATGAATTCGAATAATATAATGATATTATATTACCACCAATATATGGAGGTTTCCTAAAATGGGGGTACCCCTAAATCATACATGTTTGTTTGGGATTTTCCATCAAACAAACCATCCAGCAATTGGGGTATGGGATACCCCCCATTTTAGGAAACCGCGACTATTGACCATTATTAACCATTACTAATTGCTATTTACCATTACTAACCACTATTAGCCATATTTATACCCATGAATCAACAGTAATCTAAAACACAAATGTATATGTATATATAATTAAGAATAAACACTACCCAATGTTACCAGAAATGAGTGGAGCCAAGGCTGCAAGCCATGGAGAAAGCAATGAAGGGCCGCGAGGGCCCAAGGAAGCCAGGGAAGTTTCTCTCGCTTGTCCAGCGAGGAAAAATTAGAAAAAAAAGTGCACTGCCAATATCCAAGTCTTGTCCCTGTTCTATTGATGGGTCTTTGTTATTTGATACTCTGGAAACTATATACTCAGTATTATACAGTATGTATGTATAATATATGTTTATAGCAGTGTTGATTGAATCTGCAGTTGTGAAATGGTACACAGGCGGTTTTACAAATAGCATCAACAAAATCCAAGCAGAGGAGTGGATGGGATGCATCCAGGCATGCTGAATACCCAGCCAGAAACATCCAGAAACCATGCTTTAGTATTGGAGACTGGCACATACAGGGGACCATACAATGGGGGTGTTTGATATTCTGCATATTCTGCAGATGGGATTAGTTTATTGAGACAAGTGGTCAGAGATCTCCTAGCTGTGGCTGGTAGAACTGTTTCCTCAGGTCCGGCAAGGCGTCAGTCTGGCACTGAATGGGACATCTCATGACATCAGGGGACGCAAACGAAGGTTGTGCAAGGTTGAAGCATGAGGTAGGTGCAAACATGAAGCATGTCAGCTATATAATACCTACGAGCCTTCTTAGCTCAACAGCAGACAACAACTAGAGAGATACATATTCATGGTTTCACTGAGTAAAGGCGGATGTTCTGTCCATTTGTACTATTTTATAGTTTGTCATCAGAATTTCGATCATACAGAACTATGAACAACATTGAACAACCATGACACATGTTTGTTTTTTTCCAGGTGCTTAGTGTTCAGCAGCAGTGTTTTTCGGTTCGCCAAATCGCGCGATGTCTGGGTTGCGGCGATTTGGGGAAGATGCGAATCCTTTTGGATCGAAGTACCAAGACCGATTCGGTGGCTTCGCGGCCGGAAATGGTCAGAGGACCTACACCAAACCATCCTACACCCTCTACGTCACAGGCGGCTTTGTCTTGAATTTTGAAAGAAACAGTTTCCCATTCCATCTCATGGCTGAGAAAGTTTGATTTTCCCTTGCAATTTGATGGCCATGGGTTTGATCACAATTTGATATTGCCACAACTGGCCATGTTTTAAACCCTGATTTGACGACCATAAAGAATGTTTATCATATTTTAGTATATTTTATCATCATTTTTCCACTATTAAATGCCCACAGCCACAAGTGGTTTGGATCATCCTGTTCCCCACAAATTTGAAACGGCCACAAACACTTGTTTTAATTCATGCATTCATCATTAGATTCATTATATAGTTTCCCAATAGGTTCCCATACTTTCCCAATAGTTTCCCGATATTTTCCCCCATACTTTCCATGTTTCCATTTTTTTCCATGGCCATCGGCATCAGCTCCCAGCTTTCCACCAAGGCATCCCGGACGCTGAGTCCTCGGATGCGGTGCAGTCGGTCTTCGAGTTCGACGAGGGCTTCCTGCAGATGCGCCCTGTGGGGCACAAGTCCAAGCGGATGGTCTTCGTGGATTACGACAGCATCGAACACGCCACCAAGGCCCTTCAGGCGCATCAAGGATGGAAGTGGGAACCTGTGGATGAAGGTTTCTGGGATTGGTTTTTGTGATGTTTTTGCTTGTGCCTATTTCCAGCTTTGGGAGCAGACTAGATTTCTATATGTTTATGATTGTTTATGCTATATTTTCATCTATGTTCAACATGTTGAAACCTGTTCAGGTTTGAAAATCGACTATGATCAGGATGCCCGCAACAAGAGGAACACGGCTCTGGACCTGGGTTTGTATGAAAAATTCTATGCCATCGGCCCAAGGAAGGCGGAAGTCGAATCTGAGAGCCAGATGTTCGCGCGGCTCAAGGCGGAATCCTCCGGGTCGGTGACCAAAAGCAGCAAGGCACCACCAGCCAAGGCCAAGGAGAAAGGCTTGGGAGCCCTTGGGGCGAAGATTCAGATCAAGAGCAAAGATGCCAAAGATGCTAAAGATGCCAAAGATGCCAAAGATGCCAAAGATGCCAAAGATGCAGGTGAGGTGGAGTCCAAAGCTGGGGCCTTGGTACAGTACAGCTCAGACAGTGAGGAGGCGGAGGAGGAGCAGAATGTGAAACGGGCCAAGACGGACCACGACTGACGCCTGACGCGGTGGTTATGCAGAGGTGAATCTGCAGAGGTTTGAGGAGAGATTGCGGAGCCGGAGAGCTATTCTGGAGGAGCTGAAGGAGTGTTGCCATAACTCTAAGCTGCTCAAACTCCATGGATTCCCATTGCCAGTGGTACCTCTGGATCATTCGCGATCTGCAAACCGTTGAGCCCATGGAGTTCCACCAGCCATCAGCCTGGCGACCACCAGGATAGCCCTGCCAAAGTGCAGGATGATGACAGATCAACGGCGCTTCCACCTTGGGATATCTTGGGATTATGGCTTCCCAATGACCAATATTTGTGGGATGGGTTGAAAATGGTTGACACATGTTGAAACCAGAAATCAGGGAAAGTATCAAGATCCTTTCTTTTTCAACGTCCAGAACCTTTGCGTGTAGTCTGCAGCACAAAAGACCACCGCTGATCCGAGGTTGAGTCAGACAAGCAGTGAGTCCTGTGACCAGCCGACTCGATTGCCATGTAGAAAAGGAGAATCATGACAGCTGGGAAACCGGTTGATCAAAAACTAAACGCTATCGTTCATTGGTTAGTTTAAGGGTTGTGCTACCAGTATATTTGCATGAGATAAGGGGATTTTCATGACTCATTTGAGTCAGAATTGACCTCTCTACAAGCATGAAGAACATATTGTGGCAAGCTGGGCCATGCAGCAAGTGGCAAACTCTTCTACTTCACAGTAGACGGTAAATCTACACGAAGTTGTTCAGTGGTAGCCTATTGACTATTGAACCATATCGAAACCTTTGGCCACTAACCCAGGGAATGGTTTCTTTTAATTCAAACCACATTGTCTCTTTTGTCCCCGAGCAAGTAACGAAGCCAAAAGTTCAAGCCCAACAGCGACAAACACACATTGATCAATCTGTCAGGTTTGGAGATTTCACAGAAAAAGCAAATTCACCAGCAGCTACTCATATTTTACAAGACCGCTTTTGGGACTTCTTACTTACAGTAATTCTCTGTCCCATACCAGAAACCACAATGAAACCAACAATTTTCCCCGTGGATTTCATCGTCATCCAACACCGCTGGCTGTTTCGGGCCAAAAAGCCAGCCGTCCATTCCGATGCGCCCCCGCGGATCAGCGCTGATGCCGTACCAGCGCCGCTGATGCCGGCGTTCTTTGGTTGTGGAGGGTTGGGGGATGGGCCAATGCCATGGAACGCTTGGGGATTTGACCAGTAAAAACTGGGTTCTCGTGGGTATTTCATGGAAATATCTTTCGGATATGATGATTTGGACCGATTTGAATTTGGATGGGTTCAAAAATGGGGGATCCCCCTGACATTGCACTTTGCACTTTCAAACAAGGGATGCTTGATGCTAGACCAGTGGAGAACTGCCGTCTAAAGCTGAGACAAGATTTTTTATAGAAGTTTAATGAATTTTATATAGACCTTTATAGATATCATCAAACTACGCATATATCAACTACAAGACAGGGTGGTAGCTTCAAAAAGTGGCTGGGAATATGTTTCCTCGTCATCACAGTTGGAGGTATGATAAACCGGTCAACCGTAGTGGCAGTGGTCGTACAAATCGCTGGTCGGAGTTGGTGGTAACATACGTCGGATTGTTCCTTCTCTGACATGACGATCAAATACAAGTTTCGGGATTGTTTGCAACCAGCAAACAGAAACTTGAGACCAGAGAAGCGTCTTTTTCAAATATACCATGAACATCAATTAAAATCATGAATCTGGGCTATGGCCCACATGCTTAGTAGACTACTGTCACATGGGATGATAACCTCAATTGACTAAGGCTGCGCCGTGCCGTTCAATGGAGGAGGGGTCCGGGGGGGAACACTTGTGGCCCTGAAAATCATTGTTTTTCTATTGGGTTGGGCCACCAACAATAGGAGTTTAAGATACACTTGGGATTCAACAACCAGAACGTGAGGTGCAACCACCACCATTCAGCATAAATGAGTGGATAGACATGCTATATGACCGGGGCCCGTCATGTGTGGTTGTCCCCATTCCCTACCTGGGATGAAATTGCCAGCAATGATCAAAATGTTCCCCAGGGGTTGAAAGTATACTACTCAATACAATATCACAATCAAAGACTATAGTAGCACTTGGCAATTTAGCTACAGGTCAAAATTTGAGACACACATCGACACACAGAATCACGGCATTTGTTGAAGACGTGCCAATCTGCAAATGCTTAGCAGCCCCAGAATCTTTGATGTGCAGTGCAGCCGTATGTTCATCAAAGAATCCCATCCCCCTATGTGTAAATCACCTATTCAACCATGGTTTCTGGGGATGTTCAATATGATGGAGAAGGAATTATTCTGAGTTGCAACGATGTTGGAACAGTGGTGGAGTTGGGTTGCAGATTGCCAAGATCACTGCGAATCCATCATGGATTGTAATCAGTCACAAGGCACAACAACTAAAACCCTAGAAGGTCAGGACAAATTGGCTAAACTCCATCAAACCATCCATCAAAACATCCATCAGAGAAGTCAGTGAAAACAGACAAGATGAAACTCCACTAGAATTAGGAACATACATCCCATGTTTCCTAATATGTTTCCAGCTGTTTCTTTTGTCAAATGCCTCGAGATCTGGATCAATCCGGATCAGGCTCTGGATGTCGACCACATCTTGGGACAGCTCTTAGAGGCCTAGCGGAAGACTCTGGTCTGACGGGCCCTGGGAATAGCGATGGATGAACATAGGGATTTAACCTACACGAACGGGGGTGATGTAATGGAATTTAAGCTCTGATTGAATGGGGTTTAGCCATGTTTAGCCTATGAACATGTCTGATTTAGTCGGATTCTAAGCAATAAACCTGGCCGCGCATGGGAATTTAAAGAGCCAGCATTGACATTTCCCCGACAAACATGGGGATGTTTTAAGCAAATGGGGTTTACATTGACGGGATGTTTTGTTTGGGCACCAAACCTTGCAACAAAAGTTGGATTACCCAACAGACACGGACTATGTCTTGGAGAAATGTGGATCATAGGGGATTGTTGTGGGATGTTGTGGGATTATTCAATGGATTGGTTAATGGGAAAATTTAACCCCTACAGTATATTTAATGGGAAAATACCCATGTTTTCCGGTAGATTTTCCCTTCAACCAATCCAATGAATTCTAAGGCAATTAGCACCCCATAGTTGGATTAGTGCCCAGGTGTGCTTTGTTTGTTGAAACATATCAACACATGAGGATCATAGTGGACTGTACCTGCAGACCCTTGTGGATGCAGATTGACCCCAAATGAATGATCTATCCCCTGAAAAAAATCGCATCAATTTTATCATCAGCAGCATCATCAAATCTATCATCTCCAGAGCCCATAAGTTTAGATAAGCTTGGGATTCGAGGTTAGATTTCAGGATATTTTATATTGTTGATAGATTAATATTAGTCATATGCCTTAGCATATATCCATCATGATCCATTATTACATATTACTGTATTATCCGTCATAACATCAATGATTACTAACCCAGAATCTACAATTGTCCATATGCATTGTACATCCATGGTATATTCATCATCCAGCATAATGTCTGCTTCCATCCATTGTTGCATCTCCGTCAATGTCCAGTATTGCCATGTATTACCCATTCTAGATCCATTCTTATTCGTAACTATGAAACAATATATATATATATATGATAATATCATATATTAGTACATATATATATATACACACATATTAATCACAATCCTTGCATACCATGACCACCCACTATTTCTGCGGTTGTCCACTTGTTTTTTCAGTGTAGATCCTGATCTGTAGATCCACCTGTAGATCATCCATGATTCTCCATCATCTCCATGAATATTTACTAGATCCCCATTGGTATCCACTATTATCCGTCAAATTATTGGGGAAGGTGGTTAAAGCCCCATGGTTCTACATAAACAAAACACCCTGGCCATTTCACATAGCTGTGGAAGATGGATGAACATGAACCATTTTGTTCGATGGTTCACCTATCAAAAATGGTAGCTTTCGATAGCTATGTTAAGTTACGTGAGGGTAATATATCCATCCATTGTAAAACAGATGTCCATTGCTACTTCCGTAAACAAACATAAAAAAATTTGAAAGGAGGATATTCCAGCCAGCCACGTTTGATTACCATACCCATTATTAGCCACTATCAACCACCATGCTGTAGCACGATTAACCACTATGAATCCCACAAAGTATTAACCACTAGTATTTTTAAACCACTAATTATTGATGATGATGATGATGATGATGATGATGAACCATGATTAACCAGTATTAACCATGGTTAACCATAGTTTTCAACTACGGTCTCCATGAAATCTCCACGGTCAGACGCTAGGTGCGACACACCAGGCCTTCGAAGTTGGTGCAGCTCACCGAGCAGGAAATCAGTGCGCTATGCCACGTGGCCGCGGACTGCGGGATGGGATGGTTAGTGGACTCATCCCCAAATGGCCCAACAAAATACAGATTATAGTGAATTATTATTATTTACCCAGAAGACTGAATGTCTTGAATGAACATGAATGAACTCCATTTCTCATTGGCTAACAGTAACAATCATGATCCAACGAGATATTGGAGATTCTCTCCTGGGTGGTCCTTGTTTGAACGGTGCTGCACTACCCGGATATCTAAGTGTTGTCATGTTTTGTCAAAATGGGGGGGGGATGCATAGGATGGCTATTTCACCAGGGAAATTGATGTTCCTGTAACCTAAGTTGGAACATCCACCATTTTTGCACATTATCATCTTTTTCCCCCCTGAAATAATAACCATTTGGGGATATATCATGATATATCCCATTTTGACAGCCATATGCCAAAATATTCCATCGATCACACGTGGCCAAGGCTTCCTTTCCAGGGAGGTCTTCATGGAGCAGCCGCTGAGATGAATATGTGCTGTATATAGTATAGTAACCTGCAAAAAAATGCAGGAAAACATAGTGTACCGTTGAAGACATATTCTATGTCAACTGGATGATTTTTTTTCTCGGGTAGCTGTTTTTGCTGTTTTTGCAGGTAGGTAAATGACCAGGTAGATTCGTATGTATGTCCGGTATACGTAAATAGACCTCAAAGCAAGATCAAATGTCCTGGTCTCCTTTTTGGGATGCTGTAAAGAGAAAAAAACTGTCTATCAAATGGATTCAAAACGGAAAAAAACAGATGTATCAGGTCATGTTGGATCTCAAAAGTGTTCGATCAGTACATCTAGATTTTGCTTGTAACTCGTGATTCCTCTTCGAAAAGGTCTCACAGACATTCACAGACTATATAAAGAGAATCCAACTGACTCCCTTCCATCCCCAGACCAGGCCTCCGCGATGGAAAATCCAGGCATCCGCATCGATATTATGTTGCAGGCCTTCAACGCATATATGGTTGTACCCATACTAGGCACGTTATCAATACTATACTAGAGTACTACAATGTACTACCTAGTGTATACACATTATATGATTAGTCTTTAGTGATGTATATGCATATTCCAATATGTATATCTATGTATTTGGACGAATTATTTTATCCTGACCTGTTGTCTTTGCAATGGTTTTGAGCAAAGGGGAATCATGCCCAAAAGGTCTCATTTCAGGTCACTTCAGCTATTTGATGGTTAGTAAACTACCACACACACACACATATATATATATATACATTTATGTATAGAGATATGATAGATATATACATAGTTATTGATAGATCTTAGATAGCCACTTAAGCTTGCCCAAAGCTGAGGCCTATCCTCCTGGAGCTCGGAGTTCCGCTCAAGATCTGCGGAGATGTCCATGGACAGTGCCCCGTGTTTGGTGAACTTCTCGCGGCCAAAACCGATGGATTCCCAGGAGAACACATGGAGTTTTTACGATATTATACCAAGATGATTCTACCATATTTTACCAATATTGTGGCACGTGGTTTAACAATGATGATGATGATGATGATGATGATGATCATGAAGATGAAGAAGAAGAAGATGATGAATTGAACCACGTCAAAAATAGGATTCAATGGGTTGTTCCCTCTGGTAATCGAACATAGCCATGGCAAATCACCATCTTTAACAGGTAAATAATCGAACTAAATGGGCTATTGTCCATCGCTATGCTAGATTATCGGATGGTACTTCCAGAATTGTGGTACTAGTACATTGCTGGTTTCGGAGTTTTTGGAAGTCACTTTAACATGGTCTATAATGACCCACATGGGGTAATAGCCAGATGTTAAGAATGACCGTGGAGATGTCCCAAAGGTTGTTTTTTTTCAATGATGTAGGCAACCAACCCATGTTCTATGTTGTTCCCAAAATGGTAAATGGTGGGGACCATATGATATGAATGCAATACAGTTAGTTTCCGGCATAACCTTGGCATATCTTGGAGCAGGATCCGGCTACCCCTCAGCCATGTAAGAATCGAAAGAGGTACTCTGATCTTCTGAAGCTGTTCGAATGTGGTGGCTTTCCTCCGGAGGTGACTGGCATGCAAACTCAAAAACATAAGGAGATTTGAGTTTCGGGAACAGCACAAGGTCAGGTATGACAAGGTAATGCTACATCTAAAGTGTTGGGCGGCTTGAAGCATCAAACCCAGATCCAAAAAATCAAGACGTATATGTGTAGCCAACATGTCAACACAACCACCTAACTAGCAATTCTGCGGTGACTGCTGATTTTGATCCTTGGATGGTGACCCAAATAGACTGTGCATTGTTCACAACAGGCAAACTACCTCTTCCTGGGTGACTACGTGGATCGAGGAAAGCAAAGCCTTGAGACAATTTGCTGCTTGCTGGCCTACAAGGCTTGACTGCCTTGAATCAGCTGAGTGTTCCTCGTGGATGGTGATGATCCTGATGGCCCCTCACCAGCCAGTTTGGCATGCCATACACAAGCACAGCTATCCGCGACAACTCGAGGCTCAAACTCACAGAATTTCCACACGAAGACATGGCTCTAAATCCAATGCTGTGCATGGTTTATTTTGCTAATCCTGCAGCACAAAATGTCGCAGCCTTCATACCCTTTTGAGTCATATGCTGTGGAAACTTGGCTGCAGGTGAATTGCTATTGGGGGATGATTCCCATCGGGATGGATCATATCTGGAGCATCCGTTGTCGGACTATGAAACATGTCGAATTGCAGGGACTCCTCAAGTCTATCAAGCCCCACTATCCAAAATCCACAGGTGGCACTGTGGCACTTCGCCATACCCTTCTGCCCAGCTGATGATTTAGCCACTCTCAGAGGATCCACTAAGTCTTTTTAAATCCCACGATTTTCCCATGCCGCGTCGAACAAATGCAGCGGCCAAGCAGCGGCCAGCCAACGCTTCAACGGGTCAGCTGCCATGCCTTTCTGCTGAATGGGAATTGATGGGAATTGATGGGAATTGTTGGTTCCAAATGGACATTGAAACTATCCAATTGTCGGGAGGAAGCCAAGGAATGCTAAGAATCTAGGGGTATCCATATTCCTTATTGGCGAGCCAATGAGCTATTAAGAATTTCCCAACCATTTGAGAGAGAATCACTGACTCCAAAAAACAAATATCATTATGTTGATTAAAATTCATACATATAAATGTATGATATTTCTACCGGAATTGATATGATATTGAACGGATGTAACGAATGTGTAAACTGTAAACGGCAAACATGGGAATTAAGAATTTAGATATCCAACACCAACGACAATTGAAATTGATAGTTGGGTCAAACCAATGATTTACGTTTTTCCAATTTTCAGACACACAGCCATGCAAGAACACGCTCACACCAACGAACATAGGTATGATGGAATGCTTTGATGTTCGTGGGTGAGAGGAACCGGAGGAATCACTACAACACGGCTTCTCGGGGTGTGTGAATTGGCATTGGAGAAATTCAGATGTATAGGTACTGGTACTGCGATGCGGAAACAATGAAGGGGCTGGATGCTGTTATATCTGTTATGGTGCGTTGTCCCAGAATGTCTTCCAGCTCCAAATCAGACAGGAAATGGGATTGGCGCCTGAAGAATACTTTCTAATATCTCACGAGCGCTTAGCCCGTGCAACGCAGAAAAAGATGAGTCTTCCAAAAGTAAGATCATTCTCTGGATGGCACCTGTTTTCCAACTCTAGTAATGCGACCAAACAGAAGCTCTCCAGTTGAAGTGGGATTGATTCATGGGAGATTAGAGCCTTATGTGCATGGTTTGTTTTTCAAACCCGGGGCTGCCTTTTAAAAGCCCCGTACCACTATCTTAACCTCACAGTTTTTTTGATCCTGAAGCCTATGTTGCAACCCTCATTTCTTTAAGCCTGCCACACGCTTCACACTTCATCACAATGAGATCTTTGCTTATTTGTATTCTGGCCTCACTTTTTTTGAACCCAAATAAGACAATTTGATAGATCTTTGAGCCACAACTTCAATGTATAGATTGATGTTCAGAAAAAATAAACAACAGCAAATGCAATGAGGATGAAGGAAACAATAGTATATACATTGTACATATTATATAAAGTAAGTCTTATGTATACCACACAAATCCCATTCTTTCCATGAGCTTTAAGCACCCCCAAAGAAATCAGGCTTAGAAGCGGCGGAGTTGACCGGTGAGTCCTTAGCCAAGAAGCTGCAAGAAGCCTTGCTATTGGCCAAACTGGAGGACTTCCAACGGGAAGGCCATGGCTGGCTGCAGCGCCTGAAAGCACTGGGATGATCGAGCGGTAAGCCATAGGAATCCTGAGAATATGGAAACTTCAGAAAATCCACACTAATCTGGGATAATTATATAATATTATATATACAGCAATATTATACAATACAATTATTCTACTTCAAGATGACTACATATCCCACTCAAACTGGTATCCGTGGTTTGCAAATGGATTGGTTAAACAAGGTCACGTGTTGGTCTTTAACCTGGTATCATTTATGGTTTCGACGCCATTTCATTCTGTATTTCGTGGTACATTATTCCAAGGAGGTCAAATCAGCAATCTCCGCACGTTTCATTTTCACTTCAATTTCCCGAGCTCAGACTTCAAGTCTGTGTCAACTGGCAGGCGGTAACATCAAACAAAGGCGTGCATGTAAAGAATCAGTTTTTGATTCAAACCACCCTTGCACCCGTCTTTGTTATTCAAAGAGGATGGTATGACGTAGGTGCCAAAGTGTAAGAGAACGTAGCAGTAGCGTAGCATCACCTCTGTGTTGCAAGGCAAATGAACGTTATCATCCCACCCACCCCACCCACCCCACCCCACCCACCCCCCCGGANTCACCACCCCGCCCCACCCACCCTCCACGCCCCCCCCCACCCCACCCAGCCCACCCCCCCCCACCCCACCCCCAAAAAGCAAGAAAACTACCAGGTTATTTATCAGCACGCCTCCTTAAACAAGAGGTGATAGATGATGATTGTAACTGAGCAAACTATGTTTTGCAAACTGTTTGGCAAAGTGATTGTCCCCAAAGTGGATTCTTTGGAAGTGCTGGATGTTCATGACCACTGGATCCATGATCCAGACATAGAAAGAGTCTAAGATGAGTCCGGAAACTCATCAGTATCCACCATTTGCACAGTGCGAGTCGATCATCAAATGGCGGAGTTTAGCAGGTTTCCCAGTTTCAATCAGGTGTCGTTTCAAAGGAGCCAATCGGTTGATATTTCAGGTTGCAGTGACTGGCTTATTGAGGATGGTTTTAGCTACAACAATCCATAAGATCCCAGTATATTTATTAATCAAGGATAAACAATCATCGAATATACACCAAGATAGTACTTTTTGGCTTACGCTCACATCCCATCGACTGCCAAGATAGGAATACTTACTAATCAACCAGCATCATTGGATGAGCCTAGAACTACAGCCTGCGCGTGGAGCGGCGCGCAGGTGTCAAAGCCTTGCCGTTGTCTGCCACCAGCTGCGTCGTTGAGGTCTACGAGGATGCTCAAGCGGCCTCCTGCCTTAAGGAGAATATGGGTACATATTGGGTACACCCCAAAAAGTGGGTGGTGAATATGTGAGATGAACAAAAACTATCAGCACTTGTGGTTTTGTACTGTTTTGTTGAGCCTTAGACTTTGATACCCAAATATATAATCAGGCAAAATCTTACTTGTAAGAATGAAACATCGACCTCCGGAGTAGCGACTCAAGGACTTAGTCGATTCAAAGACAACAGGAATTGACACTCCCTATGTATCCAAAGAGAAAATCATTTTTCAGGCATGGTCCATGTTCCATTTTCAGGGATCGATTCTGTTCGCAATATCTTCCATTTGGTTTCCTGCGACATTCCCACGATATTCCCCACCAAGTGTCCGCTCTCATCGCTAGGGAACTGTGGCTCCTGATTCACATTTTTCAACCTCACGACCTCACGGTGATCCTGAGGCATTTTCAGTGGTGGACATTGCAACAAACTACGACTTTTCCAACCTCTCAAGTTGCTTGGCGCGTCTCCAGCTATTTGCAAGCGATCTGTCCGGGATCTTCACCACGAGTTTTATGGAATGAATATGGTTGAAGCATGTTGAAGCCTTTGTTTGATGATTCGATTGAATCCATTTCTGTTCGCAAAATCATCATTCTTACCCTCTGGTAATTTCATAGTTGCCTATGGAAAAATCACCCATTATTACATGGTTAAATCATCCATATTTATCTGGGTTCCCAACCTCTCAACATGTCCCATGCCAGACTGCCAGACCAAGGTTTGGAGGTTGATGAACGCAACGCCCAGCAATTTGTGGAGCAATTGGGGCCTGGCAAACGTCCTCTGTGGGCAGTGCCAGTGATATTGAGGCCTGAGGTCAGAAAGACATGGTGAGTTTACCAACAAAAATTGTGATTTTACCAACAAACATGGTGATTAAGGGGATTTAAGCAACCGAACATGGGATTCAATGGTATTTATTTACCCTGGGCTAGTTTAACAAAGCTATTGAACATGATCCATTTGATGATTTACCGATTTACCCATGAAAAACTGGTGATGTTCCATAGATATGATAAAATTAGTTTTAATTACTAATTGGTATATCCACTGAAAGAAGGGTTGAATCAGCAAACATATGGATTGAACATGATTGAACCACCAAAAATGCGTATGTCACCAACAGTTCATAGGATCCACTATTGTTGGCTCGACATATTATTCAGCCACGCAAATGAAATATGTGTTTCAAAGGGAAGAATACGCAAGCTGTGGCCCCCACCCAGATACTGTAGTCATGTAGTGGACCAACATGAACCAACTGGGTTTGTACACAGCTCACATGGGGCAATAGCCGACTTGTTTCCAATCTACTGTATGGGTTTGTATGAAAATAAAGTACGCAAAAAAATGATGGCTTATTGCCGATGACTCATCACCATGTTCGCCATGGAGATTTCCACTTTGGGGTGCAAATAACGGAAAGGGGTCCCTTGTAGCAGGAAAGTTTGAGAGGTGTTCCATGGTCTGGTGTTGCTATGTCTTGAAAACTGATTAGTAGCCCTGGCATCAAGAAAGGTCTCATGAGATCTTCTGACGTATCAGAACATCTATTGCACATGTGTCATCCGTTTACACGATATGACATACCCCAATTCCATCGAATTCCCAAAATGAACAGATCCAAAACTAAACCAGAGTTTCTCAGGAAGATATTCTACATTTGCCTGGAACGCGTTAAGATTCCAACCGGATATAAGGCTACCTTGAAATGTTGCTATGCCTTCAAATCCCATCGCCAGGCCCAAGAACGCCGGTCTCGTGTTGGCACCAAGTCTGCAATTAGTGGAGACCCCAATGGTGCGGTCCAAATAGCCCGCAATGTTGGAAATACACAAGCAAGATGCAGTGTGTTCCGAATGTCATATCAAGAGTATTCAAGAGTTATGTGTATGTTTTTTTGGCCTGTTCCACTGTCTAGCTCAGTGCTGCCAACGTTTGATGTAATTCTGCACTGCTTGCTTGTGAGCCGGTTGTGTGTTTTAGAGCAGCAAATCATATACCTTAAGATGTTCAAAGTGTCAATACCAGAATGCAGAGCTCCCATATGTTGGTTTTTGTTGTCTCCTTCGGTAACTTTCTGCCCCGGTGTTTTTGAACCATTTGTTTGCCCATCGAGTGGTGGTCAAGACCCTTGTCAACTGTAATTACTAGGGTCTCTACTAAGTTGGTTCGGCTGTTTGGCTCGATAGGATAGGCAAAATCATCACACACCGCAATCCTGCTCTGAAGAGACTGCTAAAACAAGTCCCCTAGATGATCATTCTCCTCTTGTCAGGGAACACATCTCCATATCCTTCTGGATCTCCCGGCCTGTCAGGTCTTTGCTTGCGTCTTCCGTGAAAGCGGATCAATGAGATCGCACATGGCCGGGCTCCCTGGTGTTTTTTGCTGATGGTCACACTGATGGCTGGTGCTCCATTGGCAGATGCTTCAATTTCCAAAGGGTTCTCTTCTTGATTCTGTGATGCTGCACAAAAAAAAGGTTGTCAATCCGGTGTGAAGATTTAACAGCAGCAAATTGCCGAAGACATGGCAAGCATGTCCGCTCAGAACACATTGAATTTGACAACCCCCCTTGTGCCCAATGTCACCTTTGAATCATGGCAAACTTGTCATCCAAAGTGCAATATATATATATCCATGACCATTGATATTCCTTTGAAACTCTATCAAGGGGGAGGTTCTTGTAAAAATATGGCAAAATGATATAGAATGATATAGAATGAATGTTTTAGGATATTTCGGGGTATTAATATTATATTCATACATACATCATACCTTACCTAACTCATAAAATTCCCATTATATCCCCATAAATTCCCTATTACATCCCTGTGTTTGTTGGTTTTACATAATCCCCATCAAATGCTCAAATCACAGTGTTGATGATATAAGATGTATCGCATTCTGTTTACATTACTTTACTATGTTCCAACATACATTGACCACTAAACAACGTTATTACCGCCATGACATTGCCATTACGTTATACACACCATGGGAGTAATTGCATTGTGATCCCAAAATCACGGAAATATCCATCTCATCCACTATCAATTATGATCCGACTACATTATTATTGACTATAATACCGGTATATTCCCATTATTACTTTGAATTGCTTCTAAAGATTATTAATCATAATCCCAGTAGATTACCATTGATCACTACTATTTACGATAATCTCGCTACATTTGCTCACAACACATCTATCCAATAGGAATTTCATTACTGTTAACTATCAATGTTGATATAATGATGTATACATATAAATATCAATATAATGGCTGGTAATGTATGTTAGTATGTAGTATATATTATAATAGTAATGATTACCATGCTAGGATTATTTGTAATAATAATTATCATTGTTATTATTATCTGGGGGGTTTCTTGAAATGGGGGATCCCCAAGTCACCATCGGCTTAAAATGCTAAGTCATGGTCTAATGACTTGGATGATTTGGGGTACCCCCCATTTTAGGAAACCCCCCATATTAATAATCATCCTTATTAGGATATATATCAACATACATTTCGAGCCACTATATTGATATTCTTATATATCCCAACATTATATAATAGATACTAAGTAATGAAATTACTATGATAATTATTTGTGTCGGGATATGTATATATATATAATGGCTAGTAATGTATGTTGGTATATATCTATGTATATCCTAATATTAATGATGATTCTGTTGGGACTACTACCAGTATGAACATCTAGTAACCATTCATATCCCAACATCGGATCTGTGCCAGGCCAAGAGCTCAGCCCTGAAGGAGCTGAAGCATTGGACCTTGCGCAACTCTCAACAGCTGAAGGTCGGGCCAGTTGGCCCCTGGGCGGCCGGGTGTCATGGCTTTTCCCATGGAACAAATTAAACATATAGATACATCTGTACCGTAAATAGATATATATATATATATATGATATATAGATAGATAGATCATATAGTAATCCAGAAAAAGACGGGATCTGGTAAAATCCTACTGAATATATAGCGATAAATCACGGTTCTGTCTTTATGGTGGTTACTACAACAATGTTGGATGATTTAAAATGGGTCCTCCACTTTAGGAAACCATCACGTAATTGGCTTGTATCACTAGGCTGATTATAGGATTTGTGGTGAATATATATATATATATAACTACAGCCGCACGGGTTTGTAGACCAAGTTGATCCAATTTGTAATCGCGGGGGGGGGGAGTGTGGGGGCCCGTGTTGAATCGTGTTTCCATGCTTGGAAAAAAACTACGAAGATCACTTTGACAGATAAGATTCCCATCCACAGTGCCTTGCAAACTATGCTGGATGACATTTGTTTTTTTTTGATGGTAATTTGATTCCTGACTTTTTGCTAAAATCAAATTCTAGTCGAACCACAACGGGTGATCCCAACGAAACCACGGCCGCTGCACCAGGTCACCTTCTTCTCCGATGGAGATGTGTCTCAGCTTAGGTTCTGTGCTGCAACATCGTAACGGCCTTGCAACTCACCGTTAAAAACATGTCAAAACTACGTATGCTTCGAGGGATCATGAGGATTCTTTTTGGGATCTACTCCATTCTGCTCCCCAAAACAGATGAAATAAAACTCAGTTTGGGGAAATTCCAGGATTCTTGCCCCGTGATTTCGCCATGGGGCATGGCAGTTCACTTCGAAAGGCCGGGGCGGCTGGGCAGCGGATGGTTGTGGGTGGTCCTGAAGTGGCCCTACAGCAGATGCCCAGCGTGGTCGGCAAGGAGCGAATGGCGGTGAAAGGCGAAGGTGGGGGGGATTTGGAGCAGGAAGAGGTTGTTTGGAGAGATAAGTTGGCTAAAATTGTATGTGTAAATAATTATATAATTATACAGCTATACTTGGATAGGTTTTTGCACCAGCTCATACTTGGGAGTGGCTCTCCCTGCATGATTAAGCACGCTACAAAGGGGGATGTCAAAAGCCGGCCTGCGAATTTGTAGCTTTCACCAACATAACTTGGGACTTAACCAAGTACACTGGGGGGTTGAGTAGGAAAATGCTGATTGAACCAACACAGCAAGAGGATTTTACCTTGAAACTTGAGGATTAGCGCTGATGTAGCTGGCACATTGGAATGACCTTGTGACCCGGGTCATGGCGACAAAAGATAAATGGCAAAATGGGGAGCATTTTAGGTGGAGACTTTGATCATTTGCTGAATCAATGTGAATTGTCTTTGTACAAGCACGAATGAGGAGAATTTTGAATTTTCATTTGCACTATCTAGAATCTACAGCAGGAATACACGCGGTGGTGGCTGCGGTAACACAGCCACTAGGAAGATTTGAAGCTGGACCAAGAAGAAGAGCGATGTGCTTTGGAACATCTCAAAATTCTGCAATTGGTCATGGTTTGCACCAATCATCCCATTTTGAGCAATCCAACCTCGATCAACAAATCAACATGAACCTCCAAAATAGGGCACAGTGGAGGGGAATGTTCCCATTTTGATGTGGCCAGATCCATCAAGCCATCAGGTCTTGTTGATGGTTTTCTTTCCCAGCCTCCCATCCACTCCCAACGACACGTCTCCCGCTGAGAGTCGAACCAGGTGTACCCCTGGAAGCAGCTGCAGAGCGGGCCTTGCGGGAGCTCTTGCGAGCTGAAGAGAAGGCCAAGTGGTTCCTGGAGATGGGTCATGATGGGTCTTTACATCAAAACATCAACCATTTGTAGAGGATTTCCCATTAAAACCTCCTCGAGTTTTTGATGGATAGTGCCTGTTGATCGGCTGAAATGATTTTTACGAATAGAAATTGGGATTCCATGGGATTTAACCATGAAACCTGATGGTATAATGGGATACGTAATGGGGATATAGTGGGGATCGCTGGGAAATCCTGAATCAAATAGAGGTTGATAGCTGGGAGGGGGGAACATATCTTGATAAATGGGGAAATGTCCATTGCCATGCTTGATTGCTAGAGGGTTCCCATAGTTGGGCTGACTAACAAATGCGCATTCTATTCTCCATCAAAGTATCTTTCGCCAGAATGGGATTTTATAAATGCCCATGTCTTAGAAACCAAGGTTCAGTCTTGGAATGTCTTGGGTGTATTCATTTTGGGACTTGTCATTGGGGGAATGCCGATGCTAAGAGGATTGGTTTAGTGGGAATACCATGCAAATTGCACAGGGATTCATCACGCTGGACATTTGATACAAGTTGATATTTCCAATCTTGGGAGGCACATTTTTTTGAAGCTGTTTGACTGAATCTGGACCAGCCACACTGATGCTGTAGGGGAAAAGGCGATGCTCAGTGGACCAACAAGTGAGCAGATGGCTGACCATGCAAACAGAACTGTACTTGTCTTGTCCAGCCTCTATCATTATTTTTTTCCCCAATTTGTACCTGGTACATTTCCCATAGTACTGTCGTCAAGATAGTTAAATGATCCCCATCAAATCGCTACTATGTCCCCATGTGTGCTTAAATCGCCATGAAATTCCTGTTTGTTGCTATACCCCTGGCGTTTGGTCGTTCTGCCCGCGTGACCCTTTGAAAGGAGAAAGCCCAGCGGGCCAAGCGCGAGGAGAAGAGTGGCAAAGCCCGGCCAGTGACATGGCATTTTGCTGGCGATCAAAGTATGGGGGGTTTATACAGAATACCAGGGAAAAAAAAACATGCGGACAAATGAGAATGACACTGTTCCCATTCTTCATTCAAACTTCCATGTGTAAATCATTTGGTTACAGCATGTCATGTCCATTATTATTACATATAACAACCTTACTATGAATTTCTCATTTAAATGAAAGTGTCATTATATATAATATTACATAAGAATGTGTTTGTATTATTAAATACCGGTATTATATGTTACAATGTTATTATGGTATAACCCCATCAGATCCCATTGGGTTCGGGATCTACCCAACCACGATGAGCCAAGCACCCAGGTCGTTTTTCCATCCGCGGCCGCGATGGAGGTGGCCACCAGCCCCGGCTCTGAGACGGAGGCGTCGGAGGAGGAGAGCGGCTCCAGCGAAGTGGCGGCCACTGGGTGGATGACTTGGGGGGCGAAAAATGAGGAACATATATTATACTCCCCGAAAAAGGATATATCAGTGGTGAAAAATCACCATTCAATATATGGGAGTCGACCAAAATTCTATTGTTGATTCTTTTTTGGAGATTACTATTGTATCTTCGAATTTTGGATGTAACAGGTGGTTCATATATGGTTGATGTGATATTACCACGTTATATTATATTGTGTATTCATTTTGCAGAGCATGTTTGAAACTACAATTGAGAATTGGATAAGGGTATATAGTTGAATGAACATTGTCCAGAATTGGTGTACCTGAATTTTCGTGGATATTTGATATTCATATATATATATATACTAACCATGCATTGAATGTGGAAATGTTACATTGGACACCTGGCCGGGATGTTAACATGAATATTACCCAATCATTCAGGTTGGGTTTCATTATTGAGGTTGCCCTGGTGATGGCTAAACAGACAATGCATATTGATGTTACAGGGAATTACTCAACATGAATACATTGGTAGTAAACCATCATGGGATGCAGATGGGATATAAACATATATAAACAAAAAAAACATCCATTCAAACACCAAGAAAATATAAACCCTTAAGCTAACATACTGTACACCTTGAACATGCATGAACAACACCAATTTCTAGAATAAAGTAATCTTCCAACCCCCATATTTGGCAGAGCTTATGTTCGTTGGGAGTCTACACTTTCAACACATGGCTGGCTGGCTGTAAGTCGGTGATTTTCCACTGCCAGGATTGATTGTCGGACGGGATGTCCTACATCATTCATGTGTCATCGAGCATATCATATCAATTAGGGACTACACATACTGTACAATGTACAATATTTCATTCCCTACGATCCATATGAGATACACAGAGCCATTTGGCTGGATATAATACACAGAGTATGATCAGTACAAGTATACAATTAGTTTCACATGACCTTTGTACACATCTGTCGAAGATTCATAGTTTTTCACTGCAAGGCATCCACCCGCCAGAGGTAGCTGTTTGCGATGCAAATCGCGCATCCATCCTGCAGCTGCTCACTGGTTGGCTGGGCTCCGTTCGGGCGGAGGAATCCTGTCACAAGGCGAGGCGACGTGAGGTGTGTTTTGAAAGTGGGATATACCCCCAAATTGGCTATTTAATAGGGAAAAGGATGATGATCCAGTTGATCTATAAGGATTTACCACCAGATTGGCAATTTTCCAGGGAAAAAATGATGACTTATGAGTAAACCTGGGCTTTTGGGGGTATCCTATTTTCAGACAAACCCATATTGTTGTTGCCAAATACACGAGCCCACGGATATTTGATCCAACCACTCTGATATGGAAAGCAAGTTGTCCCATGTTTCGGTCATTAAATTCAAATCCCATGGCACTCCATGCAACATCAGATTGCGACTACTTGAGAGTCCAAATATTTCTTCCTGGACATGCACTTGTCAAAAATTATCTACCTGACGTTTATTTTCAGTGTTTCTAGATCATATAGATCCTCTAATTTTTCATGACCCTGCGTCCCCAACGCTGAGTTTCGACAAAGGTGGTGAATGCCAACTACTGGCACTACCGCCGCAATGAGAATGCATGTTGGCGTTTGATCCTCGACTTCACTGGATAAGCCGGGCGAACTCTGTATCGAAGGTTGGCCATGAAAAAGAGGTCGATCATCCCAACAAAAACGGAGGTAGGAACCAAGATGGTTGACATAGTTCTTCATTCTATTTTAGCAGCAATCCTGATGTACCTCCAACACCAATCCACCAGAGTATGGACACCGCAAGAAAGATCACATTCTGCACCTACCTGGTTGGATTCTTTGCTACTGAAAACCGACCACAACATGAATCGTGTATGGTGGTCCATGAAAGTCTTGCATACAGACAATGCATCGGACTACCACATTTTGGGTCGGTATATTCCTTTGATGAGATTCCTGTGATCTGTTTGCATGACTGTTGATATTGATTGCCCAATGGCGGGAGCAGTGAAATCACACTTGGTCCGTCACCATTTATATGCACTCCTGATCCATCCAACAATCATCCAACCATCCTCAACCATGTTTATATAATCATCCTCAACCATTCATTTTCCCCATCATTTTTCAACCATGTTTAACATTTGGGCATGGATCAAACCCCACCTACTCACTAAAATATATTACCATATTTGGGGGAGAAAAGACCTCATGAACATCCAGAACTTGTTGTTTTATGTTTGTTTTTGTGTGTTCACTACAGCTTCACCAGGAGTTTGGGCCCCCAATGGCCATCTCAGGAGCTACCTCCGAGCCAACCAGCCCCGGCTCTTCGACACGGCCGTCTCGAGCAGCTCAGCACCCAATCCCTGGATGCCGTTGCCTGAGCTCGAGCCGGACGGAAGGGAGCCACAACTGCTACTGGCGAAGAACATGACGGTGCCTGGGCAATGGGACGGATGAAATGTCCAGTGGTGAATGGAACGGTTTGGAGATAGAGGTATCCATATTCCCTGCAAAATGGAGAGCCAAGGAGCTACAAAGAGTTTCACCATCATCTGATAGTGAAGCTGGGTTGAGGATGTTGAGATTTATTGGACTTCAAAATTGGTGGAGGGATGTCGAGGCTGAAGTTTTTTGGGATGTTTGGTGTATTTTGAGGTTCAGCTTCATATATTATATTGGACACAGAATGGATTCCAGAATTTGGAGGATATGTGTGATGAAGGTTTTGCAGAGCAAACTTCGGTCAAGTCTTATCAAGTCGTTCAATTCCCCCAAGATCCCCCAAGCAAATAAATGTTGCACTACACATATTCACTCATTTTCATATTCATTCTCATTATCTTTTGGATGTACATGGTTTGATTAAACCCATGGTTTATTCGTCTTTTTTTAAGAGAGGGGCGCCTCCCCAGCCCGTGCAATTTCCATGCAAAACGCTGGTTTCCCAGAAGTCACCTTTTGTAATTTTTTGGCCTTCTGCCCAGGGTTCNATGCAAAACGCTGGTTTCCCAGAAGTCACCTTTTGTAATTTTTTGGCCTTCTGCCCAGGGTTCATGCATTATTGACACAATTGTTTTGTTTCTGTGTGTGTTTGTGTGTGTGTGTGTGCTCCTAAGCTTGTGTAATTAACAGATTGACTTTCAATTGTTGACATGGAACCCTTCAATTGCAAACCCGTCAAAATAGCTGGGAAAAATCATTTTGCTGAAAATATACTATGGGACTGTCATT